>JAPYMA010002997.1:0-73046 GCA_035041965.1 Anisakis pegreffii
CACTCATCAAAATGTACCATATTCAGTCATATTTCAAATGAGAATTCCGAAATGACGTATCTCATTTTTGCAATGAATACGGATATCAGGAATAGCGACAGAATTCATAGATAGATTGTCAGTCATTTTTTGATGCCCATCAAATAAACATGATGGTTGTCGAATCAATTCAATTTTGCGACTGTCTGTGGAATATGAAATAAAACTTTACAAAAACGACTTAATGCTCAAAAAGTGCTCAAAAGGTGCTTAATTCAGTTGATTTTGAAAGATTAATGAGGTGAATGATTCATAATAAAACATCACATTTACGTCAACACTCATCATCTGAGACTTTTGAATATTCATTAAGTCACGGTGATGATATGTGCACTTCTCTTCTATTTTTTAAATTCAAAATTCAAATTTAATTTTGTAAAGATTATAGTCTTTGTGCCTATTGAACTCATCAATGATGAGTTCTCGTAACTGGAATAATCATTGAGCAATACATGAAATTTCACATCTGAAACACATAAAAATGTTGATATTCAGAAACACTCAACAAACGCTCCGTAATACATACAAGAAAATGCTCGCAATTTATAAAGGCTTTATGAAGTGAGTGCAGTTTCATGAACATTCTAGCAATTCGCAATAAATTTATGTGATTTCATACGATTCCATAATTCATTAAACAATTAGGATGCTAACGTCTGATGCTAAAGAGGAACAGCGGAGAACACTTCAATGGCGTAGGCGAACTTCATGGATTGTACAGATTATAGTCTGTTTTTGCAGAATTCCACAAACGAAAATACCCATTTTGTTTTCAGTTTTATTGAGTCTTACATTCATATTCCAGAATTGAGGTAATTTCGCTGCAGAAAATTGAGATAATTTTGAGTTCAGAATGATTGCTGTCATACTGTAGTAACAGTAATGCCTTCCTATGGCTACAGTAATGCAATCATTTTTAGTACAAAAAAAATGCTGATGGAGAGCTGTTTACGAAGGACACTAATGGAAATGTTTACGACAGTTTCAACGATATATTGGTTTGGCTTTGATGAGTTCAATATTAATTAGGTGCGACGAGTATTCAATCAAAGTCCTCAGTAGATCTCTACTTACGCATTCCAGAAATAAATCACTAACAACACAAAAAATGATCTTTATACATCTAAGGAATTTATTTACGATTGAGCGCGCATTCTAAATTCTCTATTGCTTAATTAATGAACGCTCTTTTCACACTTTAACTGCAGCAAATGCGAAAATAATTTTCATTAACGGACTGCATTTTGTTGGGGACAAATCCATGGATTAATGATTACTGACGTTTGATTATCCGATGCAAACTGTTCGAAAAACAGAATAACTCGAAACTTCATGCAACGATCTCTGCATTAATGCGAACATGTTGTCAACTCATTTCCTGTTCATGTTGACCTGATCGATCACATTACCAATTCTATCCCTATCGAGATTAATTTAATTACAGGACAGTTTATTATTAGGCACAATGAAATCCGATATGTAGAGATTGAATTATCAGCTAAACACTACATTTGTTTTCACAATCTATCAAACCGCACATTAACAATTCGTTTCAGTTTGATACTTTATTTGACCATATCACATGTTGACTTTGATTACACAAACAAACGTCTCTGCTGTTTGCAGTTCGAGATTTCAAACAAGTGCAAAAGACGCTGTTTCCGAGAAACAGAGCATTATGGCCGGAATTTGAAAAATTTGTTCGGTATGAGAATTTTGGAAGAGATCTGAATTTCTACCATAGCTTCAATACTTTTCATTCCTTTGAATAATTAGATGAAAGAGACAAATGAAAATGCGATTCAATTCAACCTCACAAGAATGCCTGAAAACACTCAAACTATCGTAAATGGCGCTGGCGCTGCAAAATTCTCCGAAATATATTCAACACGCTCAGAAAAAAGTGATATAACTGATTCGCTCTACGATGAGATCATTATTCTCGAGGGTTGTATCACGATGAAAAACAAATATTTAAAGTGACCTTAATCTCATAAGGAAGGTAACGCAATCAGAAATGATTCGTTGTTTCGAGATGAAGCACATTAAGTTTTGAGGGCAAGTCAATACGAACCTCTTTGACGATATCGAATGATGAACACGGGAATATGGCTAGCTGATGATAAACGGCACTGTGCAAAACCGATGCTAAAAGATGTGTCGAAGTATCACTGGATCGTCGGATTCCAATCCGCTTCAAACGCCTCCGTGATGAATAGAGTGTTTGCAGTACCTGCAAGTGAAGCAGTTGCCTATGAAAGATGAGCACATAGATCTGCAACAATGCAATAAGTTCAGTGATTTAAACCGAAAGTATGCTGAATTTGGAGCAGCTGACGACTCCACAAATTTATCAGATCACCCTCGGAAAAAATTTTCATCATTGTTGAAACGAAACCGAAAAGTTTCAGAGTAACTGGAAATGCTGCGAGTGCAAATTCTTACGCTTAATTATCCGATTTTCTTTTGATGTTAATCAACAACAGAATTAGATAAATCATTGGTGTATTAATTGAGATGAGTAATTGGATAAAGCGTCAATCAGAGTTGTTTTGCTTGCTGCCAAATGACGCATTCAAGCACATAATCATGCCATGCATTCATTATCCTGCTCAGCTGTGTTCTGCTTCTAAACACTCACTCATTCAGTCAGCTCACACCAATAAAATTGTTTTTATTTCCGCTAAATCAACTAATTAATGATGTGATCGTCAACGAAAAACATGAACAGATAATTGAATACAAACCAAGTCATAGCCTGGCTCGGGCCGAGCAATATCAACCATACTCGTAAACCACTCGGTTTCAAGCATAACTTTCCATCGCAAACGAGAATCGAACCCGTTGGGGTTCTACTTTTCAGCTATTGCGAGTTCAGTCGAGTGGTTCTATTGAGTTTGCAACTAAACGCACATATTGCAAAACTATCATGTATCTAATAATCCGTTCACGGCATCGTGAACGCGTACAGATCAGTTCAGTTTAATTGTAGCATCTGACGCTTTTGCAATATGTTTAGTTTCTCATTAGGTGAACTCATCGTAAATTCAACGTACACCTACTCGATGGAGGCTGAACGATCTCGGTGACAGCCCAGAGGCAGAGCTCAATTTGGTAATTGATACGTCGCGGATCTGATTCCCGTTTGTGAAGAATTTTTGCTCGGAACCAAGTAGTCTGCCAATGTCACTAATGCGATCCACGATAAGTTCTTAAGGGTGAGGATTCATGTTAGTGATTACCTAAACTCAACCTTTTTCCTGTCTTCACGATCAATTAAATGCTTATATGTTTAAGTTAGCTATCGTTAACTTCCCATGATACTTCCCCAAACAGCTCCGAATTATTTGCTTAGGAACGCATAAAAAGTTTGCATGATTACAGCTGTTACGAATGAGATACTACTGTGCGTATCCGTTCTCGTGCAGACCACAAAAAATTTTGGCATATTTAATATACTTCATATACTTTGGCATATTTCATATTTCATGCATAACGGATTTGATGTTCACTTGAGATTTATGCAAAGATTAATCCCACGAGCAGCGAATCTTATTTGCTGTTAACGAAAACTCAGTTTTGAACTGACAGCACATCACTACGGAAAGCTCGCTGCAAGCTGTTTCATTCAGCTGAGCTTCTTTCATCAGACTTCTTTCATGGAGCTTTCCAGGACTCTAACCACTTCCTAACTGTTTCTGCATTCAGTCATTCTGAATCCGTTGAAAGAATCACGTTTCATAAGTCAAACAGCAATCGCAATCGAATTTGCTCGCTGCAGTGATCAAATAGAATGAGATTCAATTTCACTAAGTCATTACTGCACAACGTAGTGCAATCATCTCACATTTGTATCACATTATACACACAACCGAATCATACAAACATAATCCGTTAATTGTCAATCCTAGCATGAGAATACTGAATTGAATTGTTTTAAAAATAGATCCATCTCAAACGAAGTGCTAACAGAGTCACATGATCACCGACGAATTGTAGCATGTATCACAACTGCGAGATTATGTTTATGTGCGTAATGTGGACGATGGATGTTTGATTATTGTTATTAATTGCAATTGTAACGTTCAGAGATCACAATACCCTGATAACAATAAATGTTATATTCATTGGAGATAAGCTGCTAATGCTATCGTTATTTATCAAATCATCAATTTATGTTCATGTTGCATTCACGAAAACATGATGCAACGTTTAACTGCCGCCAACTGAATCATCTCTAAAATCGTCGTTTCCTTTTTAGTGAATGGACCTCATAATGTTTTCAAAACAACCAATGCAACGCTTTGAATAACAATAATACATATCTCAGACTGCCAGAAACCATACAGGCAATGATAAATGTGATGGAGGCACTGAAATACTCCCCAAATCACACCGAATATTTCGTACAGGATAGAATTACTCGAGAAATCGCCCAAATTATACGGAACTCTACATTCGAGTGAATCGACTTATCATAATTGTATATTATACTGATAGAAGTGATTACCTCCAATATAGCGCAGATCATGAGTTGCCTTGCTCTCCCACTGGTAAACAGTAACAACGCAATGTTGCAAATGCAAATTATGTAAGTAAGCTGATTTTTTCACAGTCATCTCAATATTCGAGTGAGGTTTCAGCCGCAAAAACTTTCGATGAAATCATGATGCACTGGCATTTTGCTTAGGAATTGTGAGAAGTGAATCAATGAAGAACCTTCAGTTGCGGTGAATCTGTACTGAACTTCTCCCGCGCCCACACCATCAAATCTCGTGTTCCGTGCAGATGTCTACGTAATTTTGATGTGGATGTTGAACATTCTGATGAGTTCTGAAAATTAATCATAGAATCATTCATTTTTGGTGTTCAATGCATTCAACGATGCACAAACATCTCATAAATCATTATCACGTGATGATGAATTGATATTTTTTGCTTGAAGTGTCATTTGGTTTTCGAGGAACAGAAGAGCAATTGCACTTTACTCGAATAACCATATGGGGACGAACCGAATGATACAATCTTACGAGCAACCTGCTTCATGGATACAATGAGATCATGCTATGTGCTATTCGCCTTCGTACGATAGACACGAACACGAACGTGATCATGAAATGTCGAAGAAGCTACTGCAGAAAAACATCCACCCTTTTTGCTGTTCTCAGAACTTGTTCACATGGAAATCTCATCACCACCATATCCATAGACTAGTTCCCTTAGATATATCTCCACACTGATAACTGAAGATAACTGAACAAGACGGAAATCTAAACTGTACCACAAGCATATACCTCAATGTCGGGTTTTGGGCTGTTCGTAGAGGACGCGCAACCCGGAATATCCAGAGACGTGACGGCTTTGGCTTTAGTTTGAGGTGTGCAATCGGCAGCCTGAAATCTGCCTGCGATTTACTGCGTCGAATGAGTGCGCGCGCACACACACCATTCCAAATTGGGTTTTGAACTTGATACCGTAAAAAATACTCTTTCACTTGCAAAATGAGTGTGATCGTTCATCACTATGATTTCATACGAGAGGACACTCCTTTGCTGTTGTCCCTTTCAATGAGAACCGTTCCTACAGATGGAGTCCGACAACCGAAACCTATGGATGGATGTAAGTATCATCTAGATGTTTTTCTGTTACTGCTGACGACTTCCGGATTTTCGATGCAATTCGATTTCATTTGTCTTAAGGTTGCAATCGATAAATCTTATTTCCTTTGATCTTTTTGTGATTGTCAGCCGAATGCGAACGATACGAAAACAATCTTGCAGCACGGACAATGTTTTCATGATAAACAATGCGGAATAGTTCGATAAACTGACAAGGAAGGGTCACGAACTTATCCCAGCCTTTTGGGATGAGACATATATCATTTTGTAGAGCTCATGTAGCTGATCATGGATCTGCAAATAATTTTTGCTGCGGACAAGGGGGACGCGAGATATGGGGGAAAAAGGTTTTCAGTCAGTGTATTGAAGTGAAATTCTGAATTTGGGTTTGACGAGGGTGGCATGGCCTAGTGGATAGTGCGATAGACGCAAGAGTGGGTGTTCGGAGGTTTGGATCCCCATGCTGGAACAATTTTTTTTCTCATCCATCTGTAGCATATTGAAGCTAACGTGATGTTTTGCTGCCCTCCCCACAACTTCTATCGTGGGGACATTTTATATTTTTTTTGGTTTTTTGGTGTTTTTTGCTGTTTACATCTGATCATAATGAGCATGTCTATTCGCACGCTTATGGATACATCCAACAACATCCGGATGAATTCGAAACACCGGTTCAAGTGTGTTTTCCAAACGACGTAACTCAAGTTTGTGATATCGATAATTGTGATCAGTTATCTTTTGTGAAGTGTTCTTATTGTAAATTGTATGTATGTTTCCATCATTTTATTGAGAATAGACATGCTCATTATGATCAGATGTAAACAGCAAAAAACACCAAAAAAACCAAAGAAATATAAAATGTCCCCACGATAGAAGTTGTGGGGAGGGCAGCAAAACATCACGTTAGCTTCAACATGCTACAGATGGATGAGAAAAAAATTATTCCATCATGGGAATCCGAACCTTCGAGCACCCACTCTTGTGTCTAGCGCACCATCCGTCACGCCAAGCCGCCGATGTTGGATGGAAATTCAGAACGTTCCTTCAATACACTTAAAACCTTTTTCCCCCATATCTCGCGTCCCCCTTGTCCGCAGCAAAAATTATTTGCAGATCCATGATCAGCTACATGAGCTCTACAAAATGATATATGTCTCATCCCAAAAGGCGGGGGTAAGTTCGTGAGTGGATTTGAGAGTGTTAACTCATTCGGTAGAGATCGAAAGTGTAAATGCTCTTGCCGGAAGGCGAGAGATGGATTACTTCAAAAACTAACGCTCGAAGCAATCCAAACGAATGAATGAAGCAGTTTTAAATGAGTTTTGAAATATAATACGATGAACACATCAAAATTCAATTAAATTGATGCCTTTTATCACTGTCCAAAAATCTAGCGATCTTTTTTCCTACTATTTGGTTCTATGATGCTTGCAAAAACTCCAGTATAAAGCACTCTTTTAGAAGTAAAACGCATCAAAAACCAAGTGGAATTCTCAACTGTCTGATTTTTAAACTACGGTGACATACTCAAATTCTCATAGAACGCTTCAAGTGAATTAAAAATGTAATGATGAACAAAACCATAATTATTCTCGCACTCAAATGAATAAACCGACAAGCTAGCGAAGCATCAATGACAAGAGCATTCTTACGAACGAGCACGGACCTGTGAGGTATTAAGTCGAACTGCATTGTCAAGGTCAAATGCAATTCCCTGGCCATCACCTAAACTTTTAATCCCAAATTCAGCAAACGATTCTGCGAACGCTTCACCGTCATCGTCTCCGAACTCATCTTCAAACCACTCCAAACTTCGTTCTGAGATCGACTGATCGGAGTGTTGATCTTCACTGATCAATTTCAGATTTGTTCGCCTCAAATGAATTGTATCAAGAAACTTTTGCATTTCTTCTGGCACCTGTTCATCAAAGATAATACATAAATAAATCAGCAGCTCAGCTCAGTGCTATCTAATGCAGCAACTTTAAAAGCAACTTTTTTTTGTAAACGAATTAACAACCGATCAGATATTTCCAAGAGTTGATCGCAATGAAGAATTATATGGGTAAAAACAACAGTGAGGAGTTGAGAAGAATGTGAAGAATACATTTTGTGATTTTCATCTATTTTGCGTGATTTGAATGTATCAATAAGAACTCTGCTGAATATAGCAATATCGTTGTGAGCAATACTTTAGAAAACATCAAACGTGACGACATTCAAATTTGCTGATAATTTCATTTCATCAACTGTCATTTCTCTCGTTTTCTTTTAACTGCTCGAAAAAAAAGATTCTCAGATTGAAATTTTGCAAACTTCTATCTAAATACGTGCAGTTTTTCAAGTGTACGCCTTGCAGATGCAATAACAGTGTTGTTGATCTTTAATCACAAGATGCTCATTTGCAGACTTCTTTTGGTAATACTTAATGACGGACGGAAACGCATTCCGAAGTTAGAATGTCATTTGAAACAGCAACATCAATTTATCACAAATAACTGATCGAGGCGAAAGATCGTGCTGAAAATGTACGCTTCATTGCGTTTTTCTTCGACGATAATCACCATTCCGACGTGACTTTTTCATCATTAAGCGGTGAGAAAAAGACTTCGTTCAATTGCGAAAATGTTGAACGGTTCAATTTAGCGATGAAAAAAATTCCATTTCAATTAAGGGAAAGTCCATTTTTTTTCGTTTTTCACATACGTCACTGGGTGGAGTGAATTATCGATAAAGACTAGAGATTGACCGTCATTCAACTTGAATTTCATTACGGATATTTTCGCTTCATTACACCACTACAGATATTTTTTTCACAGGAAAAGGCAATCACATTTGACGATAATAGAAATCTATTAATGAAAACGCAATTGATGTAATTCTTGATTGGCAATCAGATGATTAATTTTTGAGCGGAATTCTCGGAACATTTTTGTCTCGAATCAAAAAGATTTTTGAAGTGTAACTTTGGGTGCGATAATTCAAGCTTCAGGGAAATTTTAAAAATAGTTTCAGCCAAAATTATAGAGATATAAAACTAGGCCATTATGAAACACATGGAAAAATGTGAAACTGGGAGGTAAAATGCAATTACGTAATCATATGAAAATATATGGATGATACTTGTACCTCGAATCAATTAAGTTCAGTCGGTTATAACAGCACTGCTAATGGAAATCATGATCCGCACAAGCGTTGAGCAAAAGATCTGTAAAAGTAGATCAAAGCCAGATTTACCTTAGAATTGACGGATTACTCGTCGAGGGAATATACGCAATTGAACACTGGTGAAGACTTGACGACGAAATGGCTGCATTACACGATTCATCTTCGCTGGATACAAGATCTGTACCAATCGCAGAATCGAACATTATCGATCTGAAATCCACTTCGATAATTTCTGATCATCGGTTCGACGTTCATGACAATTCACCACTGACAGATTTGTGTTAGAAATCTGTTATTGTAGTGTGACTATGCGTGACGCCTTCTTACAGGTGTGGAAACAATCCGCATAGAGCGAAGCTTAGAACTACGCAACAGTTCAGTGGGCAACACGGCCCTGATTGAACGTGATACTTTTTAGTTTCCATTTGAGAAGGGACAATAGTTCACAGTGAACAGTAACCTATTGGTGGTACGTGCCACCGAGCTGGTAGTTGCAGTATCTTTACTAATGGCACTATCGGTCATTGAGGTGCCCATTCCTGCTTCTAGACATCCTCCACCTTGAACATTCGAGACGCATCGTGTCAGCTCTAACAATCTGTAAATATCCAATGAATTCATGTCCTTCAACACTATTACATTAACATCGCCATCTACAAATAGATTTCAAATGTCTAAACTGTTTCAGTTTGCATTTTCTATTCGATACTTCACATTTGACCATCATCATTAAGCAGCTATTCTCACACTTATTTCTGCGTGATTTCGATTATTGACATGAGTCGTGATAAGGTGCCGCAAAGACTTGATGAAATATTAACCATGACTGTTTGCTAAGTGATCACGATCACTATGTTGATCAGCAAGAATATGCGCTGATAATATCAACATTTGATCACATCAATATATACGGCATTGATTCCAGTTTTTAACGAGTTTCCCATCGAGGATAAGAAGGTTGTTTGCTATTTTATACTCATAACTCAACGTTCTGACTTGAATTATTGCAAAAACATTCAGATGCCTTTGAAACATCGCGGAAATTTGGTAGTAAAATTCGAATTTGCATGAGTTTTTATGGGCTTGCAGCGATGAGTATCATATCATTTCCTACCCTGTAGATGCTTGATTAGCGGCCGCACGTTGCCTTAAGCCGAGAAATGATCGCGAACTCTGCTCACTGCACACGGAAACAGCGTCTGAACTTGCGAGACATCTAAAAATTCGTTTAGGTGAAGAGAATTTTGAGATGTTGTAGATTGACACAATAATTTGAGGAATGAGATCACGATATTAGAGAAAATGGTAACAGTGCTATTATCATTGACATTACTATTATTATGTTGTTACTATCATCGTTATCACAACGAGTTGTATCACAGCAATCAGACAAATAACGAACCCGGCAGTAATTTGGTAGAGATGATGCGAATCCACCAAACAACTTCGCTCGATCAGTTCGTGTGCCTGTTGCATCGATTCACTTGTTGTATCGTCTTTCATTGACTGAAATATCCTGGCGTTTCACTTTTTCAATTCATATTCTGCTACTGAATTTGAAACAAATGTCAGTGAGCGACATTCCCAACATAACAAGACAACTGCGATCTCAACTGCTGCAATCATTTCATTCAAATAGGTCATCCATCCTTTTACCTCCGAGTTCGAATGAACCATGAGTTCATCCATGTGCGAGAGAAAATTACTTGCTCGCTTTGCAAGAATCTTTGTGAAATGTCCAATTTTAACTTTAAAATTAGTTTTGGGCATGAGTCTCCGACATTTTACAAATTTTCCAGTGTTCATTGACCTGTTTGAATCGTATACTCAATTTCATTGCGTATTAGTAATTGCTCAGCTAAATGATATACTCTTAAATATTAGGTCATATCTTTTGAAATAGGCAAAATCGCTCGACAGTATATATAATATTCTGAAAGCTGAGAATCCCCGCTATCCGATGATGTCAACAAATTATATCCTCACTGATCAATACTGAGCATACAGGCAGATCGAAAATTGTACTTGTGATGTAGGGCTTAGCAATTGCTCAGCTAAATGATATACTCTTAAATAGAGACCTAATGACCTAATGATAAAATTATGCCCTAATCTCTGACCTAACCTACTCAATTTCGAATCGCATACTCAATTTCATTTTACAAATCATCCAGTGTTCGAACCGTATACTCATTTATCTCAGGTTACATCTAACGACCAGATAGCTGACAGTCAGAAAAGTACGAATTTATCTCAGTTTTAGAGGGGTAAATCATTTATTTATGCCATATTATTTTTCAATGAGGATATCCTATCCGACAGTGATGAATGCGTCATTTATCAGATTGACCTTTGAAGATCCAAATTTATCGAATGATCAGATAAACGAGTGCATACCTCAGAGTCAACGAATATCTCTGTTCGATCTATTTCATCTTTCAGCTTCGACAACGTTGTTTCGTCGAAAACGTCTTGTGCGGCTACAAACTCGGACATTTCGGAAATATTCGAAGGTGACGGACTTTGTCCTTTTCGCAGAATATCTTAAAGTTAGTTTATTTGCTGAACTCTTAATTGCTCAATGAAAGAAGATATCAATTATGAAAATCCATCTCGATTAAAAACTTCATACAATAAAAACCACACATGATTTTTGATCAAAATTTTAGCTCCTTCTACATCAGCGGTTCTCACAGGGATAAAATTACCCATTCTAGATTATCTGAAAGTATCAAGGAGTACTGGAGCGGGTCGGGAGATTGGTATTTTGTGCAGTTGTTATGCCTAACAGGGTTTTCATTCTTTTCTTTGCTATTGCAATCGCTCTCATAACTTTTATCACCAAAAAAGTTCTTTTCTGCTAATTTCTCATTCATTTCACACAACAATTAAAGTCAAATTCTCATTCTATTAAACACACTCTATAACTGTTCATTTGACTGTCGGACGTTGTTGAGCAATAATATTCGATCGCTGTATTGTTGAGTTCGGTTGTCAACAATCGTCAACGTATCCAGTAAATAGTATATACTACAGAATGAGAAGTTTATTTGAACGGTGAAGTTAAATGAGATGAAGTGAATGAGAAAAACTCATCAATAGAACGGTATTCGCATGTGATAGCGATGAGAGCGAATACAACACGTCCGAAATGAATGAGAATTCATCAAAATCAGTGTGAAGTGTATGAGCGTGTCCTAGACAATAGTTTTTCATGCATTCATAATCTACTGTAATACTTAGGAACACAGCGGTCTAAGAAAACGCCCAGCGATGTGGATTACCATCATGAACGTGTTATTAAGATTGAACGTAACGGTCATCTGAACATAACGTGTGCCATTTCCATATTTAATGGAAGGAGGAAGGGGTAATGGCGGCCTGTCAGACCATCAAAAGGGATAATGGAACACCCGCATGTGAGAACCACTGTTCTATAAAAACAAGTAATAGTCCTGTGAGAAATCAGATCATCATAATGTTTGCAAATGCCCTATGCCAAGCACATTATAATGAGGATATGATCATAAGAATTTGAATCTTCGAATTTTCTTCTATATAAAACCCTATTCGACTTTTTTCTCTGTAAACGGTGCCAGATATTACTATATCGGAACTTTGAAAATCAACCTTGTCCGTTTAGATCCACTTCACTATCCCACTGCGGATCATCCCAGATCAATCTCAACGATGCAGATTTCTCACTCGGTGTGATACTAATTTGTGAAAGGCCTCGAGATGCTTCACTCTCGCTTCTTGCCGAGAAACTTCGACAATAGACATGATGTGTTGGTGTGAACTCCTTCCTGAATAATCTCATTTGATAATCTTCGATGCAAAAATTGTCGTGTGATCAGTTACGAATATGAATGAACAAACAAAAAAGCGAACGATCCGGCCTTCTAAACGATGAAAACATGAAGAGAGGATCTTGAATGAAGGTAATTCAGTGAGCACTTAGGCAACATTTATTCTCAAATTTTAATGAAGCAAAAGATGTTACAATGTTCCATCTCATCAAAAATGTGTCCACACAAAACTCACTTTTGACAATTCTCATCAACAGGTTCGCCTTTCATCGCCTTCCTCTCATCCCTCTTTCGTAAAGGAGTTGGATGACTACGATTCCGTGCGGATCGTGATGAAAGATACCTCCTTCTTGAGCGAGAGTATTCCTTAAAAACGATTATATCACAACTGAATGATCACCTTCGTTGACTGAGTTTCGGAAAATGAGGTTTTGCAAACAAAACAGAAACACTAACAGCCTGGCAAATGCTTTAACATTATGTCAAATGATTTGTAAAGTTTTTGAAGTTCAAGTACGATTTGAAACTTATGACCGACCGTCAAGAAAGATCTGAATTATCAGCAGATACTGTTATTATGAACGGTGAACAGTACGACTTGGAGGAATATTTACCGATCTGAATATTGAATCGACGATAATTTCGAAATGAACTCTCATGCAGAGGTAATTAAGCATTCACACTCAATGCTTACCGTTGAGATGAATGTGTTTTTGGTACAAGCACTGACAACGGAACCCGTTTCACCGCTGCTGTATTCATCGTCAGCGAACATCGACGAACAACATTCACTTGTACGCAACACCTCAAATTCAGACATATGCTAATTTACTGGACCATTTCACTTTATGTGATTCGCTTCATTCAAACTCCACGCAGAGTGATCAAAGATAGATCATTTGCAAACTTGCATAGTGAATGATTTTCGCAGGATACGGTGAACAACACTTCAAGACATGACTATCAATGCCTAGTACACTGGGCTAAGTTCTAGCGAACTGATTGCCGTTTACATAATGAAAAGATGAGGATGCAGATAAAAACGACTTCATACGTTTGCTGGATGCAGCAGACGTATATCGGAACGATTCAGCGTGTCGACACGGGTCTGATTGACCAACGTCCACATAAAATTCTGTCCTAGGAACCGAACGAACATGCGATAGACCATATAGGAACCAACTCCAGCGACCAGTAGCACTCCGCTTGTACGAGCTGAAATGCAGCAGTGATATAGCAATTTGTTGCTCTAGTACAGCAATTTCCAGCTATAAAGGAGAATAGCATTGCATAGTTTTGATGGAGCAACCATTCTGAGCATTCCAATTCATGCTTGCTGTAACGGTTTGCAACAATTTGAAGAAACTTCAAATTATGATATTCTGAGCACCGAGCTGAAACTATAGAATAGGATGATTGGAGAGTTGCTGCATGGGGATTTGTTTCTCGTTGCTTGAATTTTTGTTGATGTGAATAGATCAAACAACTTTGCTCGATAGAATTATGCAAATCAACTGAAAAATTCTCTATGAAAATTTGAATGTTTACCTTTCAATGAAAATGTACCGAAAGGCACAGGGATTACAATTGAAATAATTCTGTGTTGGAACGCAATTTGCACTCCACAAACAAGGAACGTGGCAGCTCGTGCACGGCTGCCAGCACACGGCATCGGTGATGACAAGCTTATCAGCAAAGTCAACTTTAACAGTCTAAACGCGCCGATAATAGAATTAATAAATAATTTGCCGCCATACTAGGCGATTCCCTTCTATTATTCAATGGATGCAATGTGACACTGCAAATTTAACTCGATTGTCGTGACGTTCGAATTACTCTGTTTTAGAAGAGAAAATTTGAATACCGAACATTATGGGAATATGCAAAAATGTGGGAATACGCGAAAACTTCACACATCAGCAAAATGAGCTGATGGAAATGACGACGACAGATCTGAGATGCAGAACGACGGATTGTACTAGTCGAGGCTTATTGGTGATCAACTACGTGATTTCTAGAACAAATGTATCCCTATTCATCGTAAGAGAGAATGAGCTATTCATAGACCAGCAATCACTTTTGTGGATAAAAGAAACACAGCGGTGAACACTCTCGATGAGGCTGAATCAATCGTGAATCCGTGTTGATATCTCTCAGTGATTAGGTGTTTCGGAATGTTTTACGATCTGGATTTAATAAAACTTTTTCAGATTCAATCTCAATTAAACAACTGGATCAGATAGTAAATTCCGATGACAAATTATTTCAGTACGTTGAAAACCTGCTCAATAAAATTCTCACGACAGAAAAATGATTAAATGTTGAGATATCTGTTTGATCCTGTCCAACTCTCCTAACTCTCGCGTCAGCAATCAATCACCCAGTTGTAAACAATAATGATTAATGCAATATGCTCATCTTTCTCATGTTTCCCATTCAGTTCCCTAAAAACAAAAGATGTCAGCAGAAGCACAAACTCAACATGATCAATGGTAATGAAACTCATCAGCGAACCAACGGAAACCAGCGTTTCTCGAGTAATCAATCAATCAAATCGCCGAATAAATCACATAAAATCCGTTAGTTCAGCTGAACTAACATACGATAAAATATGAGATGAGGCAAGCTTAAACGATAAAATATTGGTCGATACAGCCTGAACCAATATCGACGAATACACAGAGTGGTACGCTTCAACACGTAAATATCAATTTCAATGCGCTAATATGGCAAGCAAAATCATTGGGCCAATGCAATTTAATGCACCAGGTTATGGATTTGAAGAAAAAAGCACTCGTTTACGAGGTGTGCTCGTTATCGTTACAAATGACTTCAATCGTAAGGAATGATCGTAATGAGATGAACGATAATGCCCGATGTATAGTATAACAGCTGCTTTTTTAAAAAATACTATCGCCATACGAACGAGACCAAGCAATTTGACGTTACGGATGAATGTGGAAAGAATGTGGAAACGTGAGAATGTGGAAGAAAAGAATTCAAATGAGAGGAAGCGTAAAAGTTGTAATTATCGCACAAATGTTCCGAAAGAATGCGAACAGTGTAAATGATCAGTCAACTGATAGTATTGAAAGTTTAGATTTGCAAATCACTTCCCATCCAGATGTGCATCTCCACATGTCTTATCATTAAATTGACGATGATATGAAACATTTTTTGCAAATTCAATGACTTGATAAAATACATGTCGTTGTGTTGTGATTACCTGATGATTACTTGTTAATTGTAACGATAGTAGTAAAACAATTCATTAGATTAAAAAGTTCGAGAGTAGAAATAAGAAGAAAAATATGAGGAAGCCCAATCAATCACCCGATTAAAATAGTATGCTGACGTAAACAAGGGTTTACGATACACATATAGGGAAGTAGAAATAATAAAAATGATCAGTATGGAATTGCAGTCTGCAAAATAAGATGAAGCGTCTCCCAACCAGACAGTGTTTACATTAGATGCTTGTATGCTAGGATAGTCGTTAGCATTACAGTAAACATTACTGTGCAAGATCATGATCTAGTTACCCGCCACTTCATTGCAGCCATGCAAAGAGCTGAATACCAGAAGCGATATCAAAAAGTGTTTGAAAAGAGTACAGAAGAGAACTTGCAAAGTAGCTGAGGAGGAATTTTCTGAAAGATTGATATTTGGAAGAATATTTGAAAGAGTAGCAATTTGACTGCGAAAAGATGATCGTAAGTGTCAGATCTCATGGAAAAGCGTTCATGCATTGCAAATCGGATGTACTCAAGAAGTGTTTTCATAACGAAACAGGAGTGCGTTGCATACTGAATAAATATGCGCATATTGATAAGTCGTTCAGATGCAATTACGCATCGTTTCTTTGATCAGAGATCAATCAGACACAACTCATTCACGCACGGCATAGTAGCTGGCCAAGTGCATGGACTGTACTTTGTGAATTCAAGAGTTCATCAGAAAATCCGCGAAATATCCGATTATATCCATTGACGTACACAACTTGTCATTTGAAGAGCTTTTGTTTTAGCTGAACTCAGCATTTCATAGAATAGTAAACTGCACTGATAAAATACTTATTGCGATTTTTAGAATTTGCACTTTACAATTCCTCAGAACCGTTTCAAGTGATCAGTAAATACCGATCATATAATGTTAGGATAACATTAGTGCGGCATTTCTTTTTCAGTCGTTCCCACAGATTACATTTCGAGAAATATGAAACCACATGGAAACAAACACACATTCGCATCCACACAACCATTTGACTACTAGAAATCAGATTGAGAGATGTAATATCCAAATATATGCGATATTCGAAGTATTGGAATGTTTTGAAGCCGAATCTTTGATGCTTTCATTTCATCGTTACATTTATTATCAGTGTTATTGTGGCCATCTCTTAACAAATTTATGCTTGAAACATATCCTATAAAAAGCTTTCAAATATACCTCGAATTTTCAAATCATTCAAACTTATGCAATTTGACATTCTTAAGAATCCGAACTATGTCTTCATCTGACTTTAATGTTTGACAATTTCATATGTCTCTGTGCAATTATACGATTTTGTTGATAGAATATCGCTGCAGGCAAGCTGTCATCGATCATTTTATGCGGATCAAATTAGTTAATTAGTGCTTGAAACATTAAATGACTCACACGAGATGCAATTTATACGGTACTCATGTGCAAAATAACAAAGTCGTTGTAAACCTCCCCATCATAGCTCTCCCCATTTTCATTACGTTTTCGCACGGAGGAACACTTGTAGATCGCTTTGAGTGCGGTAAATATCGTTCAACATCAATCATGCGAATGTCAAATTTCTCAATCTGGCACCCATTGGCAGTGTTTCTAAACGTAACACTCAATCTTCCAACCTCAAACTGAAACAACTGAGTACTTTTTAATAATCTTCCCCACTCCCAACATCCATTTGTTCCCTCAAAAAAGATACATTATAGCACAAAAAGAATTTTCCATTGGGTTCGAAAATATCGACTGGAAAAGAAAAAATTTCTTAGCTGTTCAAAGAGCAATGGAATGCATGAGAGTTTTTATTCAACGAATAGGACAACGAATTCGCATCTTCGAAGCATTCCGTCATTGTGCACGTTATCGGTGTATGCCAATTGCTGCCAAATAAACAAACGCACTGAAGCTATTTCCAATTTAATCGTTTGAATGCCTTAAGGCTCTATAAAGGCATTCAGTGAAGCCAGCAAGTCAAGATTAGCTCATTTCCGTCGCTTTCTCACACAATTTTTATGCGTTCTGAAGTTGGCCAGCAACACTTCCTCATATAAACTGATTAGTTGATGTGAAAACCTTACGTTCTTGAACATGAACAGAACAATCACTGGATTTAAGAAGTCAATGAACGAAATGATATATCAAAAAAGTATCATAGCGAAAAAAAACTGCGATTGTTTTTTCAATATTGAATCGGTCAGATTGAGATCATAAACGAAATGAATTCAAATATTTTTCGGCAGAAGTAATGAATATGAGATGAAATTGCATGATGATGAATGCAAGGAAGGGTGTATGTTGTTTTCGATTTGGGATGTCCCAAAACAACATAGCTTGTTTATGTCGTGCCGAAACTGGTTTCTGATTCTTTCCAGAAATCGCGCATAACATCAGTTGTCTCTTTTTTCTTCAGAAAGCGAACTGATGGCTTCGATTGCCTCTTGAAACAAGAACATAGGATGCCATCAGCTAACTCTTAATCCGAGTTAGTTGTTTTGCCTTTTTTGTGCGCAATTGACCATATTGATCAGTAATGAATTGATGAACAAAAGATAATTCACTCGAAAGCGAATGCATGGAACACCCACTACTCATCCACTGACGATGAGTCACGTTCGAATCAATAGACTTGTGCATGAGAAGCGTGATACATTTTATTATCATCGGATGTAAACATCTTCTTGAGGTAGGATGAAATTAATTCAATTGCACGCCTCTGAAATTGAGAGTGCCCATTTGAACAACGAAGCTTTATATGAAGATCACAAGGAAATTAGTTTTGAAGTTAAGAAAGAGTCGTTCTCGATAAATACAATTCGATCGAGTCGATTTTAATGGCAATCATTGTCGTCGTCCACTCATTGTCCATTCTCTTAGGCGTTTTTTTTTTTGCTTTGCTGCTCACATCTGCTCGTAATTTTCATTTTGTGCTTGTTTGTGTAATGTATGACTGCGCAAACATCAGCAGTACCTTCCTTCTCAACATTCATTGATGCATATCAAAAATAACTACATCATTTCAAATCTTGAATGCTAATGAAAAAATTGCTAATGTGGCGAATTTCACATCTCGAATCTTCATTCATTCGATTGAAACTCCCATCTTTAAAATCTTCCGGTTACATTTCACTTGAATAATGAGAGTTCTGATGTTTTAAAGCTGATTTCTGGAATCATTTGAAATTCTTTATAGGCACATTCATATCATACATTCAGAAGATCAATTCCATATGTGCTTCGTAAGCAGATTATATCAATCTCTTCGTTGCTGAACTTCCCTTATTCCTCTGTGCAGCTGCACGATGTTCAGTTGAATTTGTTGCTATTTCAATCTAGATTTGATTCAGTCAACCAAAACAAAAAACAAACAATTTCCTGCTTCCTTCAGTTCATCTGTTTTTGTTTGCTTTTTCCTCCGACCTCCCTTTACCCAAATATCTATTTCAACTCCTCATCAATCGTCTCATTCAAATCAAACATATACATGTATGTTAATATGATTCATACTTCTTTTGTAAACAATTCCTTTGTTACCAATTCTCCTTCCAATCGCATAAACACTGTGGAGGAGCAATTGAGAAAATATTTCATCACAGTTTGCAACAGAAACACTTTCAATCATTTGAAGAAAGAAACAGTAATTGTCAACTTATGAATTGAATCAAGTACTAAATTTCAAGAGACACCAAAAGTTTTATCGCACATCTAACCAACAGCCAAATTTCAAGATGCAACCACAATGATTCATTAAAACTGAGCGCAATGTTAATTTGTAAAACATATTACGTAGCCATTAACTTCGATGTGATCGTCGTCGTGCTCACTGTTTAAGACGTACTGGTATTAGTGTTTGGCTGAGATTCATGGCTATAGTAATGGTAACGCTGAAGGAATGAGTGAGGAGTAGTGCATTGCGCATTATGAGACGTCGATTCAGCAGCAGCTGGTAGAAGGCACGGATGAGCTTGAAATTCATTCGCACACTTCATTGATTCGTATTCTGCTGGCTAGTGCATCAAAGAATAACTGCTTGCCTCCTAACCGTTAGCGAAACTAATTCAACAAATGGCGTTGTTTTTGTTTTTGGAGATGAGACATTCAAAATGAGCAATATTTGGTATCAGCACCATTGTTTTTGTCACATAAACCAGCATTAATCACTCAGCTGAGCCATTGAAAGACATCTGATGTGGTCAATGCTGAAATCTTCCATCATTCATCTCACATATCACTGCTTGGAATGATACGAATGCAAAGCCTCACGCAATGTTTTTGGAGATATCAACGAGAAGATATAGATCCTTGAAGACGAGTTCGTGGAACTCACACACAGAATGTGCAAGTACTGAACTTATTCTGAATGCTTGTGGGCTGCAGTCTAATTGTAGCTTAAGCCAAAGCGTAAGCCTGAGAGAAAGCATAAGCTTGAAGTGTGAAGCCTAGACAGATGCCAGTTTCTTTTCGGTAACTGTTATGCCAACAGTATGAAATTTATCGCTATGAAATGTATGAAATGGCTTGTCAAATGAAGTCAAATATTTGAACACATTCAAGCTATTTTCAAATTGGCTCTTTGTTGACGGGTAAATGGACTGCTGAATGATAAATGGAAAGAGGTCTAAATGAGCAAGATAAACTCACTGAATACGGCCACATTGCATTCATCAGTGTCAATTGAAAGGCCAAACTGCGTAAGAATCATACTCGGATTTCCTTGCCATCTCGCCTCGACGAAAATCACAGGTAAATGATCGGAGAACGATCGTAGTGGAATCAGAGACATTTCCTCTTGTTACAATACTGAATCGTATAGACATTTGCAGCGATGAAAGCAGTTCGATTCAATTAATTAGTTCTCGCTGAATACAGCTAGTCACCACTCTGACTGACAACCAATACATTATAGATCCATTGCGTTGCTCTTCAAGTTTAAATTTCGATTTCAATCGATATTTCGTTATAAGTGTAATAATCAATTAATCAACAGTGATCGCCACTATTTCATAATACCTCACGCATAATTCATTCATTCACACACCTGAAACTATCAGTTATGAATATCTTCGGCTTTTTGGAGAAGCCCAGATCATGCTTTTTCGATTATAAACGCGAAAAAGCACGATGTTAAACTGTTCATTGAAACTAAACGAAACAAAATTTGAAGGCAAATGAACATTGATGACGTTTCATCAGGAAGACATTTGCATTTGTAATAAAAGCTGTCACAGCGAATGAACAAATTCATCGTTAAAGTAACGAACGAACATATTAATGATCTCATGAATGCAATACACACACACATTCATCAAAAGCGATTTCTGAAGGTATCGCTTGCGACTATTTCACGTTTTTTTTGAATCAATAACCGTAAATATCATGAAACTTTTGAAATGAGAATAAGGCACAAGAACGCTGTAGTGGTGAGAATATTTTTTGCATAAATTTCGTGATTCCATCAAAATGGCGAACGACCGACGAACGTTGAGAGCACAATGCTTGGAAGCGTTCAGAATGTATGTTTCACAGCAAGCTGGATATGTACCCAAAAAAGGAGGTTTTCGGTCGAACGAATCGATCGACATTATAAGCTGTCTAGAAAAATGCAATCAACAAAAACCAACTGCGAGCACACTATCAGAAAATATTGTTGAAGTAATACCAAAAGAAAGAGCAATGATAATAAAAACCATATCAAAACCGATGTTGATTTTAGCAATATGAACTTAAACTAGCGAACGTCCCTTCGCACAAAGCTTTTCATCGAATAATGACGGAAAAAATGTACTGAACAAGCAAAAACGAAGATTATATGTTGAGTTAGTGCACAAATAATGTAGATTGGTCGATGAGTTGGTGAGTTCGGTTGAATTGTGAAAATGGAGCTAAATGAAGAAAGAAAATATGGGTGAGTGGTTTGTTGAGGAAGAGGTAACATGAAAAAGCGCATACGATGAAGAAGTTTGTTGATGTAGAAATAGTGTGAGAAGGATGTGGATATGGGGGATGGATATATGACGAATTGTGTGTGGATTTGGACGGAGTGATTTGAACAGAGTCGTCAGTGTAAACGTTTCACGAATGAACGAGATAAAGTCAGAGAGCTGTACGGAGTGGAGGCGATATAAACGCCTTGATTCAATCAGCAGACGCCAAAGGGCCTTGATTATAGAGGAATTTATTTGCCGATGAATTGCAAATGATGGCGTCATGCACATGCCTGTACTCATGCATACACAATCTCGTTGTCTTCATGCACACAAACCAACAGTGCCGGCCGGTTCTATGCATGATGTATGGCAGTCTTGTATTGTCATATAGACTGAGATGGTGCTGGTTTGATGATGCCGATATGGCTCACTCCAACTGCCTACAGTCTATTTCGTACGGTCTACTGCTGTGCAGGGCAAGGACAGAGCATCCGATAGACTTATCAAATGTCAACATTAAAAATGGACCGGTTGTCTGATGATTGATGACAGTAGCGGTCAATGACGGCAGTAAAACGTGATTATTAAAAAGTTCAGTTTTGAGTAGCAAGACATGTCGAATGTGTCGAAACAGTTGAATGTTGGTGGTTTTATTGTCTACGCGATGGAACGAGAAATTGTGATTGTCTCTCCAACAAATTGAAATTATCAAATAATTGATAAAAGACCCATGGAAGCATTCCGTGAGGATAGACTATACTATCGGATGGTGGTGTTAGAACTGCACTTTTTTGTTTGTTCATCGTATCGCGTTTACTGAATACTACTCTTAAATAAACAGACCGGTTGATACCCGAGCAGAATTTTTTCGTAACGAAATCATTGAAACGCTCTTATTTCTTCAACCATCATCAGTTAGCAGCCGATTTTTCTCATGAATCAATTTATAACAAAATTTCACTCAAGTGATTATATTTTCGGTAGTGAATAATGATCATATAACTAGATCTTTAATGACTCATTGTATTTGGAAAATTTAAACTTGAGTGTATGAAGACGGAACGAATATTTCGAAACGCTGCACCCAAAGAACTTATACAGCGAATTTGTTCCATTTCGTTGATTGTATCGAACACAATATAAAGTTGTATCAACAACAACACGAATTCATTCACAGAAAGTAATTCATTTTACAAAAATCAATCAAAAATCAACAACTGAACGATCAAATTTGAGATATAATTATGCATAGATGATTGAAATTTGCTTTGAAAATTCATTGGACAAATTCAATTTGCTATGAACAATACAAAGCGATATTCGGTTGAGCTGAAATACTCATCAAAGAATTCAGTTCGAATACTTTCGATGAGTTCCCGTGCAAGAAGTGCATTGCACACAATGACACACTGTTTCTTCCACATTCAATAACACAATACTCATCAAAGAAGTACGTAACACTCATGAAAGGCTATATTCAGATATGATCATATGCAAACTGAAAACTACTCGATGAGAATTGTCCCCGTAGAGTCTGCTTATGTCTCGATAACCTCAGATTTGAAACAGTTGAATGCCCTTCGGTTCTTATGCTTCTTGTTTAAATGCTGCGGTTGGATCAGTCTCAAATGGATGTACACGAGTGGAACAAATCAATTTTTATTGAATAATAACAAAATCACATAATCGATCAAGTTCAAAGGTTTGTTGAGAAAGAATTCATCTGAACCGATTGTAAATGCAGCAAAATTTTCACAAGTCTTCTTTTCTCAAACTTGTTCGTCGTTTCTAATGCTCATCGTTCTCCATTGTTCTTGAGACATTCACAAAAATTTTGTTTTCTGCTTTTTCGTATCTTTAAAAACGAAACGATTCGATACGGTTTAGACTCATTGAAAATGTCTGACTGAATAAATTTTTATCTGATCGCTTTCCTCAAATCATCTGTATGAGTCGTGCTTTTTCGTGTGCAAATTTGACGGGTGTTTTCAGCTTCAACCACTTCACTTTGTCATCGTTCAAAAACGTCATATATGCAAACATACAAACAACTACAATTATTATCACTAACAACAAAAGCTTCTTAAGCGGTGTATTTTCAAGATGGTTCTTCACGCGATTTGTTATATTCACAAAAAGTTCCTTTGTTTCATGACTCCAAATCTGGATTGTATTGACCAAACCAGAACCTGCAATCGGAACATATCTCATTGGCTTTTTCAAAAGATTATCGATCTAAGCTTTCCTAAGCGACCATTTTGTTGATCAGTTCCGGACAGTGGCATAGAAGCGATCGGATAAACGAGATCAGTGTGTCCAGTGAACACATTTCAGTCGAATTTTAATCTCGCTGTAAGCATCTATGTTGCGAAATTGTTTATGCTTATCATTTTTCTTACTTTTATGTTCCGTGTCGCTCGATGAGGCAGACGCTGCTGTGAACGCTTGAATGGCTTCGTAACATTTCTTATCCTCTTCCGGATTCAGGCGGATTTTTGAACGAAGACATTCAACGAATTGATTTTGACATAGTGTTTCATCACCTAATCGCTCACACTTCTGCGCATCAACGCAACACTCATTCAGCTGATCTGAAAAACGAATGATTCATTTCTAGTTTGAAGGTTCGATTTGGTTGAGGGGATCTTTCGATCATTGTAACATAATCGCATCAAGTTCTCGTCTCCGATCGATTCGCGTTGAACATAATTGGAAAGGTCCTCAAAATTCCTCTAACAGTAGCTGTTTTCAGCAACATCAATGAAGAACGAGTTTGAGGCAAAGCAATATCTGCTACATATTCCCACATCCCACATCCTACTCGTTCCAGGGAAATAAGATCGGAGAGCTTAATTCCATGCAAAAGTATCGGTTATGCTCTGTGAAAACCACTATCTGGTAGTCGAAGCTTACGCCTAAGTAAGAAAGTTTCAATGGAACATCGATCCGCCGGTTGTATGCAATCAATTTATATTTTCAAAACCGAACTCAATTTCAGCAAGTCGGGAATAAGTTAGTGAGAAATTTTTTTTTTCTGGAATGCTATGAATCAATTTGAGGGCATATCTTTTCCTGTGTATATGTACAAGATGAAAAAGCAAACGGTCATTTTTCGTAGATGACCAAACCTCGATGTTGAGGGCATTGTTTTTGGAGGTTTGTGTGGTGTTGTTGAAGAATGCGATCGCGTAGCATACAAGTCGGCGCCGACGGTTTTGCTTGCAACGTTGACATTTTGACTGGTTCTGATGGCTTTTTGGGAATTTGTTTGGTGATCATTTTTGGATGATTTGGTTCTGAAGAAACCTTTGCAGTTGTTTTGCGAGGAGGAACTGTAGAGTGCACTGGTGGCGGGGAGGTTTTTCGTTCTGAATCTGAATCAACAATGCTGATGCATTCGTGTCAAGAAAATACCGATAATAACACTTTTACAATTCATTTTCCAGTACATTCGCGTTTGTTCATCTCTACTCATTTTCATCCCTACAATTATTCATAAACTTCTGCGGACATAATTCCCAGCCAGATTTCACTTCAGCGAAGGTCCATCAGTTTCATCCATTTGAATTTAAAATCAATGGGAACTGCATCATTATGCATGAACAATTCACAGAATTATACGTAGGATATTCGTAACTAACGATGAAACGACTAACTGAATTCGTGAGAAGCTGCAACGTATGGAAAGGTACCAAATATAGCAACAGTTAAGCATGCAAAGTCTGTACTTGAAGTGCATTTGTCAACGTCTTCTGCCTAAAAGATGACTGGTATTTGGCTGATCAGCCCAACAGCAGAACATTATTTTGCTTTAGAAACGTTGAATCTCTCTCAATGGGTTCACAATCAGACTACAGTTCATTGTGTAAGCAACCTTTTTTGCAGCCTGGTCGATGCATTTGCAAAAACTATTATCACAGTAGCCACGTCCCAACTGTTTGTTGTAGCAGTCATCATGAACAATGCAACATGCGTTCAGATCCTCTGAAAAACCACTCATTTGGAGAATTGTTTGCAGCGAATTATCTCATAATTCAGCTGAGTTCCAGTCAGTATTTGCGTATTCTTAATTCCAAAATCAGTTTCATGATTCGATTCGATAATCATGAAATCATCCCATGAAACAGTTTGATCACGATTAGTTTCCTGATATACGCAAGTATTTTGAAGAGGAAGTTGTTCTGACGAGGAATGAAATTGTACAGTTCCGTGACTGACCCATAACTGCTATGCAATCGCTTTTCGCCGAATCGTAAGCCACAACTTTTGTGCTGTTGTCAGCTCCACACTCCCATTTATCGAAAGGTACAACACTTGCAACAACACTCATCGAACTTGCCAAAAACCTTGCCACTAGGAACCACCGCAACTGCAAAAACGAACACATTGCATATGTGACGCACCATTAGAATATTTCAAGTTTCATTTCTGTTACTGTATTGCTGAAATTTTGCTTCACTTATGGTCTGGTGATTCCATTAAACTACCAATTCACATAGAACATTGTGCACGGTATTCACTGAAGTAAAGCATAATAGAAGAGTCTCATTAGAGTCGAAGAATCTCACTAAAAGAGTCAGTATAAGAGTCGGAGAATCTCATTTTTAAAGTTCACTTCAATTTTGTTAATTTAGCAGCATACAACTCCAACAGATGTCCGTCGACACCAGCAGAGATTATGCCTATCGTATCTGCTTTGTTTTCACAGATCAAACTTTCTGCACGTATCGATCAGTCGCACAAAAAATCACCTACAGAAACAAGACATTGAGCTGTTTTCTTCATTTCTAAAATCACGCCATTCAACAAATTTCCACAAGATCACTCCACTTATATCATCAAACAACCCGTCGATTGCGTTCATTAACTTCACTAATCGAATTAGACAAGACATCAAGTACATTCGTAAATATTTGCTCAACCATGCCCTTCTTTCTCAATTTGTAATATTCTCCTGGACACACATCTCTCCAATAATAATACTCTTCTTGAACTAATCCCATTATGCTGTGCACATTATATGAGTGCTTTCATCCTTCCAATATCCCACCATCATCGTTCAAGTTAGTGGAATACTATTAGTTTCAATCAACTTAGAGTCATTTTCTCGTATTCTTTCACACATTTCGTTTTTCATCGCATCGATCACTACTGTTCGATTCATAACTGTCCTTGTTGATACTACTCTTATCACTATCACCAGTACTATCACTGCACTATCATTGTCTAAAATCTGTTGAAGTGTTCCACTGATTGTTGTGCAGTATAGTGCAGAGCAAACTACGAACCTGTCGTATAATTGTCATAAAAAGTAGACTTTGACAAATATTCGCGAAGACAGAATAAATCATTCATGCCAGCAAATGAAGAGTCTTGAATGAAACCACACGCAATATCGCAACAAAACGAAAGTTTTCTCATGAAAGGTTTAACAACGACGATAAGAAAATTGGAATGTAAGCGAGAGCTCACACACAATTCCTTGATTATTTTTTAAAAATTCCTTGAATTCAATCTCATTTTCACACGGCCTGCTCCTTTTTCACCGGCAAAAAGATGATTTCTCTGGATAGCTATCCGAGAAAATCGTTCACTTTCATGTAAATTAGAGTGAATTTCCAACCTGAGGTATTTCGAGCAATCGTATGTTCATAATGATAACTGAAGTATCCTAAAGTAACACGTTTCGACCACGATGGTTCCAACAACCCAATAAGTAAGCACAACTGCCCACTCTGAGCCACCGAAGAACTGCTGAATAAAATTGTTTCAAATTAGAATTTCTTAAGAAACAATCCATCAAATGCCACGTTTCAGTATAATATTCATATTTTGCGTAACCAATTAACATAAGTAACAATGGAGATCCATCGTGTTTACGAGCTACGATTATTCGTTGAGTCATCAGCACTCGTATCGTCATCTTTTTTCATAGGTGAGACAGATTTTGCTTATGTAGCATTCTTTTGTGTGATGAGTCAGCTTGTTTCAAAACTCTATCAAATGTCATTTCATTCTAATAGCCAAACCTAGTAGCCAAACTGGAAGGAAACTGAATTTTGGATGCGCGGAATCGTTATTTTGAGCGTTGGCACAATAGATTGTGTGCTATTAGTTTGTTTACTGGGAACGGTTCAAATCGTTCTCTGGATGGAATTGACCTGTCAACGTGTGTTCATCACGAAGCCAGAATGTTCCCATCACGAAATTTATTCATTTTTTGGTGCTCTCATGACAGTTATCAAACGAAAGAAGTTCTCTAAAATCGACTCATCGAAAGCCAATAAATTTCACACGTTCATTCCTTAGATGGATAAGAAATCGATGCAGTTCATACCGGAGCTCGTACAATAGAAACAACAATTTGCATCCAACATTCAGCGATGGAATTCACATTAATGGCGCTGAATATTTTGAAGTCAGTTGACCTCTAATTGTATTCACCTTGATCTGGGTGGAGTCATGTAATCGCCTAGTTTCACAGCAACAAAATGCAATATTCTCGAAAACAATTGCAAACGAATACGAACTAAGAGGGCCGTTCAGTTGAAATTCGTCACATTATCGCCTCATTCCCATCAAATCGCCAATAATTTCAATCTAACAACCATCACGCATAATTCTGATTCAGTTCATCAACTCAGTATTCACTGATCCTATAGCACAATTCAACTGTAAGAACAAAAGAACACACCGTCATAATTTACGCTTCTTGGACTCAAGCTGTCACCGACGTAGCAATGAAAGCATACAATAGACGTTCAAAATCAACAGCGAAGATCCTTACGTGATTGAGTTTGCTCATTTTGTTCAACTTCAAACGTATCGCTCTATGAGGAAATGTGACAATATGTATCGTGAAAGTGGTTTCAGCTACAAAAATAAACGAAGAATTGGAGCGCTGACGAGTCGGATAATATGAAGATGAGCTGTGGATGAACGATAAATCAATCCGATTTGCTTAGTTTTGTAATATTGAAGAGAATGATTTGAGCTGATGCGATAGCGCGATAGAAATAATCTTTTGATTTTTTTTTTGCGATAATGACGATGATGAGTTCGTCGCTGAATAAACGATAAATAAATATTATTTTTGTTTGTAAAAGAGTGCAGACGATCATTTTCACGAACGATTGAGAAAAGGTATGAATTGAAGGTTTGATTGCACTGATCACATAAACACACACACCTACAGGAATCATTGAAATTTTCTCGTTCATTGCTGATCGATAGAAACTATTTGGAAATCAATGAATTGTGACAAAAATTCGAAATGTGACAACATTTTAGCAATAAAACGGAAATATTTCACTTTCAATCAAGCGACACTTCACGTTCACAATCATTCTTTCTATGATCACATCATACACGTGCATTAACAAATATGACTTGATATATACAATTAACATTTGATATCGCCTTTACGTTCTCCAATCAACCGAATTAATGAATTATAACCACCGGTAATTGAATGAAAGCAAATATGTTCACTGATCCATGCAAATTGATTACTTTTGCTTATTGAAGCGTACACGTGCAATTTATTGTTTAAGCAACTTTTTTGTATTACGATGATCAGAGGATGCATACTGACTTAAGACAACATTCTCAGTTGACAATCGCTAGTAATTTGTTGCAATGTTCGAAAAATAACGGCTAAAACATTACAAAAATAAACCATAACGAATACGTTCATATGATAAAATGTGACTTCATGTCGATTTCATGCTTAGATCTTAACAATATAATGCACACACGAGACAATTGAGATGAAGTAATCACTGGAATGATTATAAATAACATAAAAGATGGCACAAAGGTGAGCACGAATCGCGAACTTAAGTGATGAGTTGTTGCACGTCAAACGATCACCTCAGTACTGTTCATCCACGGCACAGTGATTTGACAGCTGAATGCACGTTGTGTTTGCTTTACTCGAATCGCTGGAGAGGGTATTGTAAAAACAATACTATCCGTTGTAATACTGCCTAGAACTTATCATCGACGTGAGTATCATGTTCAGAGCTGTCGTGATCCAGTCATTATTTTCATAACTATCATTAGCGCTATTATAATCAGGATTGTTACTTTACCATCGTTACTATTATTATCACTAGTGCTAACACTAAAATCGTGACTATTATTTGACAAATTCAACTGATCGTGAGTGATCACTTGCAAAACTGCTAAATCGTGAAACCCAATGAATCAGGTTAGTTTTGTTCTTCCCTCACGACCACCGTTTATCCAGCCACTATTAAATTATTTGAAATGATTAATGAGAAACTGAAATATATCGTTTCGCAATATTCATTTCAATAAATCCAACTGACTTCGCAACACAGAAAAGTTTCCTGAACGACATACCTCGATGTGGCAGATGCTTCTTGAAAGAAAGTGGATGTACGAGCGATTGCTTGAGTACGTTCGAATTCGGCCAATTACAAAGTGTAAAATAGATGTTTATTAATGACAGAATAATGACGACTACTGAAACTGATACCGAGAAGATTATCAACCACTTCGATAATGCTGCACATTCCTTATCGCAGATCCGTGTTGTCACCAATGCGTTCTTAAAAATTCACAAAATTTAACGCACCTCGAAACGACCACCGTTAACTTATTAATACTGGTAAGAAATTCCGTGGACAGCATCATTATCGTTGCTGATCTTAGGAATGTTCTCTTCATTTCAGCAATGAATCGGTAATTGCATGAAATTTACTTGACTCACCTCAACTGCTTCTTCGATGTCAGCCTTGTAAAAGAACACTGGAGGTAATGATAAAATCGCACTGAAATAAATTCATTATTCGCTACTAAGCCAGTGCTGTTAAGATGAGATCAGTTGTTGTTCCAATAGATCATCTCTTTGAGCAAAAACTCTTTCGAAATTTTGATCGAAAACGAGGGATTGAGAATCAGAAATTGCATTCCCCGTGATTAATATTCTTCCAATTCAAAATTTTCAAGTGGTTTACTTGATAACATTGCAGAATGGCGATTTTCCCCAATAAAAACTGGAAGTGCTGGTCATGTCGAAGAATTTCTGCCATTTTTGAATGTTCTCCACAGACTGGCCACTGTACCCTCACCTCATGCAAGCTATGGTACAGTCATTGACAAAATATTTCAAGAAAATTTCTTGTAATGAACGCTGACTTACAATAGTAATGAGATTGTCGATATACCCAATAAGATCATTGAAACGAATACCATTTGTTCAGCAGTCAAGAATGAAATTGTTTGAAATAATCCTTTTTGCAGTTGTCCGTCCAACAACTGTAAAATATCGAATAAAAGAACCTTTGTCGTGAATCGAAAACGAACCAGCAGCACACAACTGATCACAAAGATAAACGATTTTGCCAGGTGAGAAGTAAGCAAAGAAGCAAGCAAAAGAATGTTTTAGCATGTTATTGCATGATGCAATAACAACAATAAACCAACCAACACACTGCTCGTTGTACAAGCAACGATTCTGCATGAAAAAACGAATGTGCTAAGTTGTTCTTTTAAACCATATGTATGAGTTATATTCTCATACATACTGGCAAAATAAATCATCTTTTGTTTGATTCATCCTTTTATCATAAAAAATAATCTTCCAGCACTTATAGCTAACTAACATGTTGTATAGATGTAAAATTCATGAACATCCACTCGTCCTACTGCTTCTATCGATATCATTACATCATGATTCATGATGATTCGTGATAATTCACTACTAGTAGTATTGTTACCACTTTACTATTGCTGTTATAATCGGTAAAACTGCCACTATGAGTACTGTTATTAGTGCTACTATCACCGCACATTCCTGATTTTGCAAGCACATCAATAAAATGACCTCAGCTAGCGACATTATTATTTTCACCTTTCCATAACAGTCACGTTCGCAGTTGACCCTATACGAAAAGATTACTCACACCCAACTGTACCAACTTGCTCTCCTCAACTCTCACAAACTCATAGCAGTACAACAATATTTAAACATTTATCTGACCTTCCTAAAGCGCTCAATGTCGGCTCATTTACTTTCATCATGATGCAACAGTTGCCGTGTAATGATGCGAATGAGTCAAACACAGAAAGTAACTTATTTTATTCGAAGAAAAAGCATTCAAACACACAAAAAACAACCATTACAGATAAATCCTGAACATTTCATGATAAAAAATGAAATCTTATCAATAATGATAGATTTAAATCAAACCAGACGCCATTCGAAATGATCATAGTCATACCGAATGCCATTATGACATTAAAGTACTCAAGATCATCACACTGATTCTTTATGGAACAAAATTATAAGTTATAAATTCTTACTTCCAAACGGACACAAAAACCAATCAAAAAATGATCTCAAACAGTAATAACATTTCATTACTCATTCGTAATCACAATTGTATTCAGCAATATCCCAGTTACCGGTAACCATTTCAGGTTTTCCCAACTTTGCTCCATCCTTGTCAATCGTTGAGATTTCGAACTCGTTATCGGCCACACAATCGTGATAGATTGTCAACTCCAAACACTTTCTTAGCAGAACTATGGCTTCATCTTTGCTCAAATGGCCACCAACCTTACGGAATTCCGTTTCCACAACCTGATTCAGAAGCATCGCGCCTATTCCAGTGGCAACAGTTTGTGCACGATAAGCTACACCTCTGAAACTATCAACAGCAACTTATCTTTAAAATTCAACATCATTTAGAATGCAATCAAAACAATACACAGCTTGAATATATCACAAGCCGGAGTCGCACAAATATCCATCTTTCCTATTACGAGATTTGCAAAAACTCTGAACCCATTCTTCATGCCACAAACAAATGAGGGAAATATGGGTCAAATATGAGATGCTCAAAGTTGAATTTGTGATAGCTTACCCAGAACACAACTTCTTCATTCGAGTCATAAACTTGCGTATTTTTTAAAAATAATAATAAAAGGTCCAAACCTTTGTGTAATAACACCAATAAAAGGCTTCAATTCATCGTTTTCCTTCTGCATACCCGCGACAATCAGCGTATTCCAAATGGGATTCAAACGTGAACGACGATAGTAGAGTAACGATGTGAGATAAGCGTGCAGCATTCGAGGGCTCAAATCTGCAGTCTCATCATATGCGCGCATCATACATCTCTGCAAATTTATGGATTCACTTACACTTCTAAAAAATAAACCCAGCAATTTACATAACAGTGATTCTATTGGTCACACAACGTAACGAAAATAGAAATGAACAGTAAAGAAACCTGTCGTTCGATAACATTTTGTAACCACTGGAAATCAGCATGATCCCCTCCAAATGTGACAATCACATGATCATTGACACGATACTGTCGCGAAACATGTCTGTATCTAGCCATTTTACCATATGACACCAACCGATCACTCATGATGGCAACACCACCCTCGTAGGCGACTGCCACCACTGATGTTCCGGTGCATGTCGGATTTCTGAAAGGTATTTATAAATCAAATAACATAATACTAGCATCATTAGTTTGAGAGAAATTAATGATGAAAACCTGGCGTAGCACTACGATCATGACTTCCACTAGCTCAATTGTTATAAATGCAGTATTTCTCAACAGATGCAATAAAAGAACAAAGATGTGATGTGCTGCAATCCCAACAAAACTGAAAGGAAACTTTGGACAGCGTAAGATCATTTAAAATTGAATCATCTTAAACATACAATGTTCGTTCCACTTCCATACCGCTCAGGGATGAGTTTCGTTCAAATATGACCACGGAATCCTGAAAACAAACTCTTCAACAGTGCAAAAACCACTGTCAATGTCTCGCCATCAGAGGCTTTCGGCTCTAGCGATCATCATAACCCAACTCAACATAGAACCTTCAGAAAGAACCGAAATTTCTAACGATTTAGTTAATCTTAAAACATTTGTTAGTTTGCAAACATGATTACAATTCAATGGTGCGTACGCACTTCGCCATATACGCGTGTCGGCGGAAGGAGGGCGGAGTCACGCGCGAGGAGAGATAAGCAGGGAACAACCATTAGAGCAAATGAGAGCAATTGAGATGAAAAAAGTACCGGAACAGAAATTTCATCGGTCAATGCCAAGTAATCCATTTAAAAGATAATATGATGCTGATCGAATATGAAACTGATCCCGCTCTCCCTATCAAAATTGAAAAAAAATCGCTCGCTGCATTCTTTTTTATCGCGGTCATTATCACCAATAAGTTTTGATCATCACCATCATCATTAGTTTCTATGCATTGATAAATTATTCTTCAATAGATCATCACATTCAGCTGGTGGGAATTTTGAAATATTTGGTTTGGCGAAACCGAATTTAAATATTCCCGAAGCGGGAATACGCCCAAAGCGAAATGTATAAAAGGGTTCTGTTTCATAGCATAACTTAATTCCAGTTCGATGAAATCGGTGAGTATTGCTGCTCGTTCAATTCGGTTAATATGGTTGATAATAAAGTGGTTAATATGGTTAATAATATATCATTATGGTTAATGGTTAATAATATATCAATAAACGGTTATACGAAATACCAAATTATGGTGGTTATTACATGATTAATATCTGGATATATGGCTCTATAGCGAATTATAATGGGACAATATATTACTACGATATGACTATATGTCTACATGGTTATATGGTTGTATTCTAAGATGGATATTTACAAGAGCGATACGTGATGACCGGACGACAATAACGGATCGTTGGTTTAACACGGATTAACGACGTGATGGATCAACACTTACATAAGCCTCAATAAATGCGAGGTATCAGTTGATATTATCTATTCAATTAATTGCTCATATGGTGCAACATGAGAAAGTAATGCAATAACTATAATGCGGATGGAATCAGTCGATGATTATTGGAGTTTGAGTGATTCTATTTCAGAGTATACAGTTAGTATCGTCACTGTACGGAATACTTTTATGTGATAGACATTGAGATGAAAACAGTGATGTTGTAGTTACTAGATAATGTCAATGTTTCAATTTCAATACATCTTCTGGATTTGATACAATATTTTCGCATTTTCAGGCTTTCGCCGGTTCTCTCTCTCTCTCTTCCTCTCTCTTTCTCTTTTCTCCCTCTCTTCCTCTCTCTCTCTCCTCTCTCTCTCTCTTTTCTCTCTCTCTCTTTCTTCTCCTCCATTCTCTTTCTCCTCTGTTCGCCGGATGGACGACTGGACGTGCGACGAGGACGGACGATGGTGCGAAGCCGGTTCTCTCTCTCTCTCTCTCTCTCTCTCTTTGTTCTTTTGTTCGCTGGACGGACGACGGACGGACGGACGATGGCGCAGCCGGATCTCTCTCTCTCTCTTCCTCTCTCTCTCTTTTCCCTCTCTCTTCCTCTCTCTCCCTCTCTCTCTCTTTCTTCTCCTCCATTCACTTTCTCCTTTGTTCGCCGGATGGACGACTGGATGTGCGACGAGGACGGACGATGGTGCGAAGCCGGTTCTCTCTCTCTCCCTCTCTCTCTCTCTTTGTTATTTTGTTCGCTGGATGGACGACTGGACGGACGACGGACGGACGGACGATGGCGCAGCCGGATCTCTCTCTCTTCCTCTTTGTTTCCTTTCCCTTAAGGTCTTTGAGCGGGGAGAGGGGGGTTAGGGGTCCTACAGCACGCCTCTCCGGCTGGTTCGCCGGCACCACCCCCTTTCCTGTCCCTCTCCCGACCCTCACCTCTCCTCCCCTTTCTTTCTCCTCTTCCCGCTGAACTCTCTGCCCTCTTGGCAGAGAGGGAGGCGGGAAGGGGGAGGAGGGTGAGGGAAGGGCGAGGGGTAAGGAGAGGGGGTATCGCCGGCGACCAGTCGGAGAGGCGTGAGGTAGGGCTCATCGGGACTTTAACATGAGCCATGAGATAGAATTTTTTGGGGGTCGTTGTGAGGTAAGCCTTGTCTTCGAGCGTCTTCTTCTCCGTCTTGAGCATGAGTGAGTTTGACATGAGCGTCTTCTTGTCTGTCTTGAGCTTTGAGCTGAGTGAGCTTGACTGAGCATGACTGTCTTTTAATTGTCTGTCTTGAGTTCGGTAAGCTTATGCCCCGTCTTTTCCGCTGTGGCCACGGTTGGCCTTTTGAGGTTTGGAACCTTCTTTCCTCTTCTACAGGTTCCTGCCTCAGCAGCAAAAAAACATTTTTAATCTAGCCACTGAGTTGGCTTGACTGGCAAAACAGCTAGTCAAACCAGCTTAGCGCCGGTCCCCAGCCCGGACAAATAGAGAGGGAAAATGTTCTATTGCTTCATTTTCAGATGTATCATATCAAGTGTCGAATTTCGAAACTGCTACTACTTTAATGGATTCAACTCAAATCAATATAAACTCCGTAATAACAAGCGACAACGACTATCATATATAGTAGATATAATCACGGCTATCATATGTAAACGATAATAAATACCAATATTCAATACGTCTTCAACGGCTATCACATATAATCACGACTATCATATATAATCAAACGAATACGAACCACACAAGTAAGACAATACGAGTCACATAATCAATACTGTCAACTGGATATCAATATAAACTCAAAAACTGTAATATCATGTTGAATTTTGAAAGCTGAATATGACTTCAGGCTATCTGGATTATAATGAGTATCAGTGGTTAGCGGATAATGATGACGATTAACCGTGTGGATTACAATTATAGCATTATAATAACATTAGACTGTATTATAAGTTGGATGTTGCACATAAAGAAACAACAGTTCATTATAAGGTTCTACATACTACAAACATAAAATACAGGTCGTAACTACACAACATACTACATAATTGTTATGTACGAATGACAGAACTTTTTAATTCTGCCGTTGATGACAAATAATTCCACCAGCTTAATACAGTTCAGATTGCTAAAATCAAGACGGCTTCTAGTTGGCACACATTTTCATAGTTGAAGTCAGACGGAACAAATTGTGAAAACGAGAACATGATATGCATGTTTATCACCCCGTACATGCAACATTAGCAACTCGAATCGTAGTTAATGATGTTACTAGGTGATATTTTTTGATTTAATATACATAATGTTTGACGATTCTATTCGGTTCCTTTCAGGAATTCGATCGGTGTAAATCGCAAATTATATTTACCATACTTATATCATTATAATTTAAGATTATAATCAAAACTACGATCAAAATCAGAAATATAATCAAAAATTACGATGAAGTCAATCAAAAATCAAAATAATATCATTCAAACAAAACAATAGTACCCTAGAACAAATCGAACCTTAATGATCTGCCACAGAGCGAGAAGCGACCAGAGCAGGTGAAGTGACGTCATATAAGCCACAAAACGTTTTAAGACTTCTCATCATATCATCAGTCATTCGAACGTAATGAAAACATCGTTACATTCCAATAGTATGCTTGTTACATTGTTACATTCAAAACATGCGGAAACTTTCCATGATATCTTTCCATTCTATCCATGTTTCTAACCATAATATCCATGATATCTTCCAATCCATGATATCTGTCCATGATATTACATTCTTACATTCTCCTAGTTACCTGTTACATTGTTACACTCAGAATATACGGAAACAAATTCTCCCGAAAAATTTTCATCGGAAAACATTCGAAAACAATAGTTCTTTCAATGATTACTGATAAAAAAATTCCATGACATCTTTCCATCTGATATCAACTTACGCAAAAATTTCTGAAAAACATTCCTTCGAATCCTTTCCCAACAAATCTATTAACAATCTGATATTAAAATTACATGCATCTTTCCTCCCGAATTTCCTAAACCAAAATTTCCAAACTTCCGGAATCAAAATTCCTGTAAACCTTTCTTTCGAAACCCTTCTTAACACAAAATTCCAAGAAATCCTTCATTGTCGATTCCCGAAACTAAAATTCCCAAAAAATCTCACTTTCTCAACTTACAGAAAAATTTCTGGGAAACCTTCTTTCGAATACCTTCTTAAATCAAAACTTTCTTTCGAAAACTTAATGATTCTCAATGATTCTTTCCAGAATTTCTGATTTTCAAATTGCATGGAATCTTTCATTCCGGATCTAAAATGTCCATAAAATCTTATTATCAAAAGTTTGTTTCGAAACCTTTCAAAAATCTTTCTTTCGAAAACATTCTCAATAATTCTTTCCACAACTTCTAATTCTTAATTGCATGGAATCTTTCTTTCCGGAACTAAGATTTCCGTAGAATCTTACAATCAAAACTTTCTTACGAAAACTTTCTCAGTGATTCTTTCTAAAATTTCAGATTTTCAAATTGCATGGAATCTTTCTTTCCGGAACTAAAATTTCCATAAAATCTTACTATCAAAAGTTTGTTTCGAAAACTTTCAAAAATCTTTCTTTCGAAAACATTCTCAATAATTCTTTCCACAACTTCTGATTCTTAATTGCATGGAATCTTTCTTTCCGGGACTAAGATTTCCATAAAACCTTACTGTCAAGACTTTCTTTCGAAAATTTTAAAAATCTTTCGACCGAAAACTTTCTCAATGATTCTTTCCACAAATTCTGGTTCTCGAATTGCATGGAATCTTTCTTTCCGGAACTAAAATTTCCATGCAATCTTACAATGAAAACTCTGTTTCGAAAACATTCAAAAATCCTTCTTTCGAAAGTTGTGTTAATGATTCCTTCCAGAATTTCCGATTTTAAAATTGCCTGGAATTATCTAAATATCTAAACTTTCTTTCGAAAACTTTCTCAATGATTCGTTCCACAATTTCTGATTTTCAAATAGCATGGAATCTTTCTTTCCGGGTCCAAAATTTCCACGAAATCTTACTATCAGAACATTGTTTCGAAAACTTTCATAAATCTTTCTTTCAAAAATTTTCTTAATGGTTCTTTCCACATTTTCTTAATGGTTCTTTCCACATTTGCATGGAATCACGGTTCTTGAGAAAACCTTTGCCCATTTTTCAGCAGCACTTCGATTAGTAGTTGTAAGCGGTTCGATTTTAGACACTGGTATGAGTGGTATGAATTCGGAACTTAAATCAAGCTGCGAATACGGAAAAGTTGAAGGAGGAGCAAAGTGTTGGGGATTACCCAGGTCACGGATGGCCTCAGGGGACGTTGAGCTAACGGTGGAGAACAAGGATGAAATCTCTTGGATTAGTTGGGCCAATCGAGGTGAAGGGTCATGGATTAATGAAGTAATGGATAATAAAGAACAATTGGGTACTTTCTGTATTCAAATGCAAATTTTCCACTTTCAGACCCCCCAAACCCCCAAAAAGTGCCCACGTTTTTTCCAAATAAAAAAGCTCATCTGATACAACTTTTCAAGCTCTACAAGATGTGTATAACCACTCCGGCTGAATCTCTTTCCTTTAACCTGAAATTGGGTACTTTCTGTATTCAAATGCAAATTTTCCACTTTCAGACCCCCCAAACCCCCAAAAAGTGCCCACGTTTTTTCCAAATAAAAAAGCTCATCTGATACAACTTTTCAAGCTCTACAAGATGTGTATAACCACTCCGGCTGAATCTCTTTCCTTTAACCTGAAATTGGGTACTTTCTGTATTCAAATGCAAATTTTCCACTTTCAGACCCCCCAAACCCCCAAAAAGTGCCCACGGTTTTTCCAAATAAAAAAGCTCATCTGATACAACTTTTCAAGCTCTACAAGATGTGTATAACCACTCCGGCTGAATCTCTTTCCTTTAACCTGAAATTGGGTACTTTCTGTATTCAAATGCAAATTTTCCACTTTCAGACCCCCCAAACCCCCAAAAAGTGCCCACGTTTTTTCCAAATAAAAAAGCTCATCTGATACAACTTTTCAAGCTCTACAAGATGTGTATAACCACTCCGGCTGAATCTCTTTCCTTTAACCTGAAATTGGGTACTTTCTGTATTCAAATGCAAATTTTCCACTTTCAGACCCCCCAAACCCCCAAAAAGTGCACACGTTTTTTCCAAATAAAAAAGCTCATCTGATACAACTTTTCAAGTTCTACAAGATGTGTATAACCACTCCGGCTGAATCTCTTTCCTTTAACCTACACAAGCACTTCGCCAAGCACGCAATTCGCCAAGTGACGGAAGCGACAGATCGCCAAACACGGGTTGCCATCTTCGAGCCTACCGTACTCTCAGCTTTGCCCAGTAACATATGAATTTCTGCACACCGTTCGATCCAGTGGAATCGCTAGATTCAGAAAAACATATATTTTGTTGAGAAATTCTGCTCTATTGAGGAGACATGGCTCTTTTCATAATGCTGAATGAGCAACAAACGCGAATCCGCTCGTTCATATACACTCTATCACTATAGATCAAAATGAATACTTTACTATGGATCTATAGAAGTTACCTAAATTCAATGTAACCGTATTCTCAGGTTTGCCCGGTAACATATGAATTGCTTTGCACCGTTCGATTGCTCAGAATCTCTACTTTCAGAGAAACATGTATATTGTCGAGCGATTTTGCTAACTTGAGGAGATATGGCTATTTTCCTAATGAAATACGGTTTGCCATCTACGAGCATACCGTATCCTCAAGTTTACCCAGTAACATGTGAATATTCGTACACCAGTCGATCCACCAGAATCTCTGAATTCAGAAAAACATATCTTTGACCGGGCGATTTTCCTTTCTTGTGGAGATATAGCTATTCATCCTAAGCCAACTCAACTAGCGCAGAGGCACTCATTCAAATACATTGTACTGTCAGGTTTTTCCAGTAACATATGACTTTCCTTGCAGCACTGGATTGCTCAGAATCTCTACATTAGGAATGTCAGTTATTTTGACGAGTATTTTTGATTAGATGAAGAGATATAGTTATTTTCTCAATGATATACGGCTTCCTGCCTTCGTATTCTCAGCTTTGCCTAGCAAGATATGAATTTTTTTGCACCATTCGATTGCTCAGAATCTCTTCTTTAAGAGTAATACATATTTTGCCGGGCAATTATGATTAGATGAGGAGATACAGCTATTTTCTCAACACTATAGAGGTTGCCATCTTCGAGCCTACCGTACCCTCAAATTTGCCTAAAAACATATGAATATTTGCACACCAGTCGATCCAGTGGGATCTCTTGATTCGGAAAAACATATGTTTTGCCGAGCGATTTTGCTTTCTTGAGGAGATATAGCTATTTATCTAAAGCTATCTCAACTAGCGCAGATGCACTCATTCAAATACATTGTATTATTATAGATCAATTGTGCATAATAAGGTAGCACTACAGGCGTTACGGTCTTCAAAGTACCGGTAATCTCAGGTTATTCCGGTAACACATGAATTTGGTTGCAGCATTCGATTGCTAAGAATCTCTACATTCGGACTATCATATATTTTGCAGAGAACTTATGATTAGATGAAGAGATATAGCTGTTTTCTCAATTGTATACGGTTTACCATATTCGAGCCTACCCTCAGGTTTGCCCAATAACATATGAATATTTGCACACCAGTCGATCCAATGGGATCTCTAAATTCAGAAAAACGTATATTTTGCGGAGCGATTCTGCTTTCTTGATGAGATATAGCTATTTTTTTAAAGCCATCTCAATTAGCGCAAAGGCACTCATTCAAATACATTGTATCACTATAGATCGATTGCATGCATTAATATGTGTATTCATCGTTATATTGTACTGCAAGATTTAATCAGAATGTTTACACGTCACTTTGAATTTCGTTCATTAGGAATGTGACACCTATCAATGAGCTGGTCGAATATGACTCATTCGTTTTTGAATTTTTTTTGTACCTGTGTTGCACTGTAATCGATCGCTTTTATGTGGTAGTACAAAGTAAGAGAATTACAATGGATAAATTAACATAAAATCAAAGATTACCGAAACTAGCAATATGATTTGTCAAATTGAACAGTTAAGAGAACATTCAAACCGATAAGGGGAGAATATAAATGATAGCAAAGGTTCATGAGGCAAATAATCTTTGAGTGCATAGATGAACATTTCAAAAATGAGTATTTGAAATGAGCGTTAATGAGGCAAAACATATAAGATGCAGCAGAACGTTTGCAGTAGACGTCGACTGCACACTCTTAGGAGTTGTACCACGTGTAGAAGTCGACTGTGGAATCTCAGGAGATGTACCACGATTACATCCGGGAGCGTGATCATTGCAGCAAATAACGGTCAAAAGGGAGCCATCCACATTGCGCAATCGCATTTTGACATGATAACCCTTAAATTTCATTCAAACTTAGTTACAACGGTATTTTTGGAGTGATGAACTTCAAAATGACGCAGATTTCAACATCGAGGATTGATGTGAAATACTCAGCAATAATGAACAATGATAAATGATTTGAATTCACCATATTAATTCAAAAAATGAACGTTTCAATCGGTGGTTAGCGATCTATCTTGACGCTTAAAATTGAGTGTGAAATTTCTTTGAAACTGCTGGATGACGCTCACCTCAGGTATATCTACGTTGCTGCAAAAATCCAGCATTTCTGGATCATAGCAGCTTCTCATCTCAACCCACGATCCATTCACGATGCTCTGGCCATACATCCTGAAATTTTTACTATCACAGAATGCTGCGGATATATGATTTATTTCTCGATTAAGCGGACAGCCTTAATCAACAATTATTCAGTGTCAGGCTAGCACTTGGCTAAACTCATTTTCCTTGAATTGGAGCAAATTGACTCTAAAATACAAAGTTAAAGAGCACAGTTAAAACGGTATCTGCGAAATCCGAAAGCCTAATGGTGTTGGTCCGATCAGAAATAGCCAGAAACTACAAGTGTGTCAGATTTCGTAATTGTAAGGGATAAAATGCTGATTCGCTCACCAAAGGCAGTAAGGATTGTTGGAAGGACATGAGGTAAGACTACCGCCTTTTGTGTCGTCATAACACGTTATCGCACAGGTTGATCCCACACAGAGCACTGCTAAGAGAATGATGTATCCAGGCGACATTCGTTTGTTTAGAGACATTGCCGAATGACTAATATTCTTTGAAAATATATGAAAATGATGCCTCGATCGTTGAATTATACGAGATGAGCGAGTAAAATTTGTCACACCTTCTGAAGGGTACTGAAATTGTGTAAGGCGAATAATTTACATTGAATATAGCGAATAATCATTTCGAATATATCTGCTGATATTAAAATTTATTCGCTACGGACAGTTATTATCGTTCATCAAAATTGTTTCCAATCACCTCTACTGATACTGACAATGAGACGTATTTAGCCGTCACACATTGGAACGCATAACTGACACGATCAATGGTGTGGATTTCATTTCTTGACGACCATACTGAACTAGTGGCTGGAACTCGAGGAGTATCGAAATGATCTTAAAAAATTATTCGACAGGGACCGAAACAGTAGACATTCAAACTCTTTGATTAAGATACCATTTAAAGATCTATTGAAACACGGAAACTACAATTATTATAGAAATTTGCCAGGTGCGTTCATTAAAACTGTCGCTTAAAAGAAGTGTCACTGGAACTGTAGAAGTGTAATGTAGAAGTTTGAAATGATAACATGGCTCATAAGGTACTTACTTGTGCTGGACTAATCATCACATTCTTCCATTCGCTTATCACATTTACCAACAACCTTTCAGCTTTATCAAATAACCAAATATGCAGTCATCTTGCCGTTTTTTAGCATTTTTGTCGTTATTTTTTCACTGTTGACGTCGTTTTATGTCGCATTGATATGAGGTGAGTAATACAGAAACACAGTCGTCAGTGATAAGACGATTTTAATGAAGAATGATTAGGTGCAAACTGCATTTTCTAATGCAGTTAGCTTCCAACTCACAAAATATTCATTTTACATTTAGGATCATTCGCAGATATGAACAATTATGCAAAAAGAAAATAAATCTTATTGACAAGACACATTCACATACGCACTACTATTCACAGTTTCTTTGATATATTTCGCAGATAACGAAATAGATAATACAATTCTAAATCAACAACTGGATACAGAAAACGATAAAATCGCTTTTTTGTATGTATTGTTTCAAACTGTTGATCGTAGTGAATGCTGTCGATGTTACTCGAAAGTGTTCTCCACACTATTCACCAACGGATTCTCCTCGTGAGCGATTCGCACAATGAGTCGATTCCAACAACGAATTCTGTAGGCAGATTTCACCTTCCAATAACTATCAAATCCCCAGCACGAATACGCATACAAATAGCTCCAAATCTGCCGACAATTAACACTCTTCACAATAGCACGTACGACCAAGTGGTGTTTCCAGAGTCTCAATTCAGTCCAGTTTCCAAACAACTTTTACTTACGCGAACATTACGCGTACAAAAATACATTCCACCAAACCTACGCGATAACCACGCATACAAACGATAAATAGCAAACAACACGACACCACCAAACAGCAGTTAATCCTCCACAACCTCTTCTCAATACAACTCTCGTATCGAATCCAAACCAGGAATTCCCACAACAAGTATATCCGAATGCTTCGGATAATGCGAATGCAATTCGATATCTATCAGTGAAATGAACGATATACAGTAATGCAGTCAAGTTATCAAATCACTTCCTGAAACACACCAATAACAAACCGATCATCATTCATCATTCTACTCAACAAATGCTAAGGAAAGGTCACTTTACGACTTTAGTCGCGACAACACGCGTCTTCTTGTGGGCCGTTGATCATCCCACCACATGTTGGCCATCTTATAGGACATGCTTTGACATCCTCGAAAACTTCCTTCAACAAATTCCGATTAATTTCTAACGGAAAACAATAATTCTAACAATTGGAAAAACACACTTTCTACAGCAGTGGTTCTCATAGGAGGTGAAATCATCCATTTTGGGTGATTTGGAGGTGTCAAGTGGTAATGGAGGAGTCGGGAAAATAGTACTTAGTACAGTTGTGATGCTATAATAGAACACCATTCTGATGGTGTTTTTCATCTTGGATATGCAAATGCGGTTAGCTGATGGCAACATTGAAATTACATCCATTTGTCTTTAAATGCCGTTTCAACAGGGTTTTCATTCTTTTCCTTGCTGTTACAATCGCTCTCATAGCTTTTATCACCAAAATTGTTCTCTTCTGATAATTTCTCATTCATTTCACTCAACAAGTGAAGTCGAATTCTCATTCTACCAAACACACTCTATAATTGTTCATTTGACTGTTGAACGAATACAACACGTCCGAAAAGAATGAGAATTCATCAAAATCAGTTTGAAGTGTATGAGCGTGTCACAGACAATAGCTTTTCATGCAATCATAATCGATTACAACGCTGAGTAACTCAACGATCTAAAAATGAGATAAGGCCCAGCGATGTCCATGATGGACATCCTATTAAGATTGAAAGTAACGGTCATCTGAACTAACGTGTGCGATTTTCATATTTAATAGGGGAAAAGGGGATAACGACGGCCTGCCAGATCATCAAAAGAGGTAATGAGCACCCGAACGTGAGAACCGCCGATATAGATGTTCAGCTAAATTCATTGGTGTAATAATCACTTTTATGGATTTAACTCAACTGGACAACGCAATGGATCACTGTAATTTATTAGCAAATTAACACGTGAAATATTTGAGGTGCAAAACATACAACTTATATGAACCATATTTACATCACAAGGGCAAAATATACACATTCAGCATGTGGAATACTATCTACGGAACTTATACAATTCATGAATTCACGAATTGAGAGTAAAATCATCGCCAGAACATAATTCGGGCGTTTCATGAAACTGAATGTGTCATTGATCTCGTAAGATCAGAGTTTATTCAACGTATCGTGAGTAATGTGACTGCTCTGATGGAATCGTAAAACTAGTCTCGAATATATTCCATGCATGAGGAAGCAGTGGTGATCACTGATGGTTCAATGGACACATTCGATCATCGACAATAGTTGAACCAGTATCAAACGTTTTATGATGATTTTATGCATAGGATTTGTTCAAGTGAATTAATTGTATTTTTGCATGGTGACTGTGCACATGACATTAAGGCAAGACAGTCGATGAAGCTGTAGGAATGGGATGAGACTTTTCAACAGGCAAATCATTTCTCTGCACCAAGACAAGAAGTAATTTAAGAGTGAATATTTCTGAGGCGATTGAAAGAAGCGATAATGACCAAACAAATCAGGCAAAGTTGAACGTTTGACGTTAACGTCGGACTGCGATTACATCCAGGTGATTGATCGTTGCAGCATGAAACGTGAAGGAACGAACCGTCGACATTGCGTATTTTGCGTTTAATACGGTAACCCTCAAACATCCAAATTTTAAATATCAGCACAGCAAGGAATTTTCGCATCAATATAATGATTGATTCAGTTCGGGAATTAGATTTGATGAAACAAAATAATTAGTTTCAAGCATTCTGAGATACCTTTATCAATCAGTCGTTTTCGTATGGAAGCTGAAAAAATTTATCAGAAACATTTAGCAAGAAACGTCAGCGAAACGGCATGATCACACTTACCTCAGGTATTCGTTGGTGGTTACAAAAATCCAGCATTTGTGGATCATAACAGCTTCTCATAACAACCCACGATCTGTTAATGATACTCTTGCCTTTCATCCTGAATGTGCTATCATCAGAAAATGTGGCGATTTGTTCAGCGTTGTTGAATAGCTGAATGAATTGCTAGTGATAACGATAATGTCGTAAAATGCAGTGCTCTTCTATCATCTGCTCATTTTTATGCAATCAGAGTCATCAATTAAGATGCATCATAATTAAGCACTCACAACTGATTTGAACTTCACTGAGTTGGCATAGCTAATGAATGAGATCAACATGGAACTTACTCTATTGATGTAAAATTTATTACCAAGTAAAAATTCAACAAATAACTAACCGAAGACAGTACGGATTATTGCTGGGACATGCTACGATCTTACCGCCTTGTGTGTCATCCACGCACTTTATCGCATCACTTGATCCCGTAACAAGCGCTGCCAACAGAATGAAATGACCAGACCCTAGATGAAACATCGTTGATCTCAGCGCGATCTCAGCGCGTTCCTCCCTAAAAATACGAATCACTCGCAATAACACGACAATGTCCGCGATCAGTTATCACATTCGCGGACGTGCAACTGAAATGACTTGCAAATTCCGAACGTCCTTCTTTCTGAACAGCAAATAATTCCATCATTTGAAAATCTAATGAAGAACATTACTATTACTTTGGAATGGTGACACTCAGTCAGGCTTGTAGAACATTATGCTCTGACACACAACAACACGTTTGCCATGGGTAAGCTAGCAAACACTGATAGTGAATCAATCATCTAGCTTCATGAATTAAATGGAAAACCAAGTATAACACTAACACAAATCACTTAAATCGATGACACATCCAATGGAGTGGTTTCTGCGTCGTCAAGTATAACGTTTGACGAATATGAGTGGGAGGCAGAAAATGATCATTATCGAAAGGTGATTAAACAAGAAAAGTTAACACCCAACTCACTCGATATCTATAACGATGAATCGTAAAAGAAGTGCGATATTGACGCAGAATATCCGTCAGAATCATGAGAAAGAACATCGTTCATTGGTTTGCTTGCCATAAACATATCTATTAAGACTTTTGCTTCGAAATTGATATCGTGAAATATTGTAGGATCGATTTAGCTGCAAAATGATAGCGTTCAACACGTATTAGCAAGAGCAACCGTTCCCTAGCTCATTCCTTCATATTTTTTAATGACTCTCATGTGGACATCTTTACGCACACCTCACCAATTTAATAGTATTATAAGCGTCATTTAATTCCTTATCATTTCCTTTCTTATCATTTTGATATGAAGTAGGTAGTAATCAGATGAAGGGCGTCAACAGTACACTGTTCAGTGGCATACTTCAACTGCAGTTTTGCTGATGAATCTTCAACTTGTGAACGTGTGCAGACTTGAAATAATTTAAACAAGTAATATAATGTTAACAATATATTTGCACCCATTTCTGTGATACTTTCAATAGATTATTGTAGAAAACAAAGTATCAGTGTGGACAGCAGCAATTTTCGAGATTCAAGTGCATATTACGCTTGTGTTTGCATACACTTTCCATCTATTGTTCATATTGATGAGTTTGCAAAAAGTTTGCTTAATTCGTTCACGTTGTTGATTAATCGGAACCCCTCTCATATGATGAGACGAAAGGACAGCGCAAAGCAACATCAGATTGTATGAAACGAAGATCTTGAACATTTAGTTTATTTATACGAACGACTCTTTATAAACTATACAAGCAAGAACGATCAACCTATATACTGAACCGCTGATAATGAGCTCACTGAAGTCATATAGTCTGGTATCAATGGTAAAAAGGACCACTGAGACATCCGAAAACATGAATTGTTAGAAAGCTTCAGCTCGGTTCATATGGCATTACTTTTCGAGCATCCTGAAACATCATGATCTGCAAAAACACATAACTTAACATGAAAGACATACGCAGAAGTATTGACTGCAAGAATAAGAAGTCCTACAAATTTAGGAAATATCATCAGTTACATAATCTGTTAAGGCGATATTACGACGTATTGGAAGCATTCAGTTCAATTAAGTGAGTGCATTAGAACAAAGAGATACGCTAAAAACACCGTATGAAGATTGCAAATTATCAACATGAGAACGAAAGGAACTTTTGAAAAAAGTTTGACAATTCTAAGCATATGCATATTTATTGCACGGAAATGCAAGATGAAAAGAAATAAAAACATTTACAACAACTGAAAACATCGCAATTTTTACACGAAAATTCTTCATGAGAAAGAACGAGAAACAAAAGAATTCAATTACGAAAACTCCAAATTCCATGAATAATTCATCAACACTTCATAATAACTCAATGAGTGCGCATATACAAATACTTTCAAAAAAGTGGAAGCACGCATGCAATAGCGAATTTACCTTAAAACATGAAAAAGTTTCAGAAAACGACATTTAATCAGCATATTTTTTCGACGCTGACGTTGGTTTAAATTTATTGACAAATTTTGCTAGATCATTTTTTAAGCTACAGTCTTCATTTATATTCATATATATCGCCTCGAAAAGACTGTCAAAATGGTGCATCTCGATATCGACAACTTTTGTTGACGAGCCAATTGATTCGGAGATTTTCGAGGCACTCTCGGGAAACCACTGCCTAAAAACAAGATGGATTAGTGAGAAAAATGAAACAATTTGAAGGAGACAGACTCAGTGGAATAACTTGAATACATTTTTTGATAATTACGATACCCATCCATTCTTTCAACATGACTATTCGACTGAAGCATAAAATATGGAGACATGTATTAATCAGTTTTCATCAAGAAATAAAGGCGAACACTTTATATCAAAATCTGCGAAAATACAATCAGTTCTATCAGCAAAACTGAATGCTGAGCAATATGCTCTCTGAAAATTAAAAGATCTAAGAGATCAGTTGAAGGGAATAACCTCAATCGATCACTCAAATTTGTTTTTGCCGTCAATTTTGCAGTGATATTCAACCAGAATGCATATTTTAGCAGTATATCAGCGGCTCTGCATGTACCATTCTCAACACCAGTTAAATCATCGTCATCGTCATTTGCGATTGTATTTGCTAATGTTAACGAACCAATCTGCAACGTTCGCCTCGGTCGTATACTCACACCATACGTGAGACCATTTCGGATTCCAACCTTGAAGATGAAAATTCCGATCATTTAACCACTTTTAGACGATGATTGATATTTCTGCTGGACAAAAACCATTCTGAATGAACCAATCACAGCCAACTTACATCTATCTTAAAGAACACAACTCAAAGGACAATATTCTTCATTGATTCGAGCGAATCATCGAATCAATAAGTAAGAAACTTATCCATAAGCTCAGTGTACTGAATGTTATTCTGTTATCCGTTCTGATGAGCGGACAGGTCCACTTAGAGTGAGTATCAAATGATTAGTTCAGATAAGCTTATTATTATGATGACTACAATTGAATTTATAAAGATTTCATTGTGTTTTCAATTGTTTCTATGTTCAGTTGCAAAATTTACTCATAGCAACTTGTTAAATTTAAAATAGACTGCAGAACGTATTCAACAATGATATGGAACATGTTGAATGATGCTTCTTCCAGTGTATCGTAATTTATGGGAACGAAGCATCGACAATCCATAATGTTTTCATCGCAAATAAAGAACATGAAAAATGATGATGCGTTGATATCATTGCTCTCACGGGATTAATTTTTACTCGTATTGCAACTGCTCATGATAAATTCGCAACATATTGAAAACACGACTAGTGCAAAGTGCTCAGTTTGGGTCTTGAAATTCGAAATTGCTTTTTAAACGTCACTCAATATGTGATGATTACCATTTGCACCGATTTATACTTGCTGTCTTGGTTGCTTTCTATGTATTGGCTTTATTATTAGTATTGTTGTTGTTTCTATTAAAATTACCAATAAAACTATAGTCACCTTCATTATCACTCTTATCTTATCATCATTATCACTGAAGTCATTAATATCTTGTGACTGTTAGCACCATTGTTGATGGTACTACAACACCGAAAAAAAAGGTAAACAAAAGCTAGATTCATAGACATTCACATTAATCATACAAGACCATCAGGCATTATAATACCTCAGCGAGTTTCTTCTCATGTGCGATGCTCTTCTGAAGTGGAATCGGCGGACTGAACGCCAGGCGTGAGAAACCTTTTCGATTTCTGAGTGCGCGTATTTCAAACAAACGATTCAATAGCCATGAATGGTGCTTCTGAGTGCTCGACATGAATCGTAGATCGCTTTCAATTGCACAAATCGCATTTGCAAATGTACTGAAAACAGACTGCTCGTTCAAATCAAACTCATTGATTAAATAAGCAATTAAGGAAGCGATTATGATAAAGATTAAAATACATACACCTGCATGACTATCAACCTGTATCATATAAGATACTTACCCAGCAGATAAAAAAGTGATGAAATTGACACATCCATACTTGAATACAGTTTGTTGGTTCAAATGGCAATGATGCATGATGAGAGTTGATACTAACGAGTCGATCATTGCTGACTGTTGTGTTGCCAGCGGAAAAGTGCCGACAATAATGGGCGATTGAAGATCCTTCTCTCCAGCCTCATCGTCTGAATCAAGAACTAGTCATGAATGAAGAACGCTTATAAAAGACTCAAAACAATAACGGAGTGCTGATCAGATTCACAGCATACAAGTGAAATGATCAACGTCCCTTACTGATATGTAACAATTAAAATTGAAATTCTTGAGGGCTGTTTAGGTTTTCCAAAACAATTACAGCAAATATTATAACAGATGCAACACTTTGCTTCACACTGAACTGATTTGGAAGTAATTTCCGCAGAATTTGAGAAATTTACTATGCTGCACGAACGCATTGATCCAAGAGGATTGCTTCATTCATCAACAAAGATGCATCACTTGGTTCAGAGCTAACAAAGCTATCTATTCAAAATGCAGTTGAAATTTGCGAAGATCTATGACCAATAAAGATTGTTGCAATTTTCACACAAGAACACTTAAAGCTGTAACGAAACAAATGCACTGAACATTCAGCTATCTATATCAGGATGGGTAATTTGTTCGTAAGAGCAATGGCATATCCAGAAAGTCCATTAAAAGAGTCCTTCCCGTCCCCTATCGACAATATCGAATATTTGCAGACAAACAACAAACAAATGGATGTATATGTGAGTAACACAAACGAAAATTGTGTTTTTGCGTTCATTTGACTTCGTTAAAACAATAAATCTTCTGAGTTTCTGTGGTGTTGAAAGATGGATTTCACTCAACCGCTCGTACGCTCATAGATGAGTAAAATAAGCCTAGCATGTAAGCAATGTACTTAATATTCCAATAATTTGCTATATTTCAATTCAAATAGAGTTTTGGTACATTTCAATTCTTACACATGCTCAATAGGCATTTCTTGTGGATGTTCAGCAACAGTATAGTTCAATATTCTCTTACACCGCACCTGTATAATAGTAAATTATGTGCTGTTCCAATAGGAAAAGGTAGCGACTATCATTGCAACATTATGATATAGCATTACATAAGATTATAGCAAAATGAAATCAAGGCTACTGGAAAAATGTGGGAATTAGGTGATTGCCTTCGATTGGTTTTCTGAGCACAAGTGGATTTTGTGCATCATTGATGAGCGCTTTATCGCCGAAGAGTAGTTTAGCCGGCAATGGAGGCTGTCGTTTTCGTGTTAAAACCGGAAAAAGAGTGCCGAAATCGGCTTGATAAGCCTCCACTCGTTTCCCTTCACTTTTACGCAATCGTCTCGCATAATCCTGCAATATCTCAAGCATCACTGTCAAATTCGTTAATGCATGACAGCATAAACCTCTTTACGACCGTCATAATACCAATCTATCAACAGTAAATCACCAATCTCATCATGACCATATTGATGGTGCCCACTTATCAACAACAAATACCACAAATGACATCCTCGTAACTTTTTCTCTCCATGAATATGTGTCAGCTTGAAAAACCGTCAGAGAACCTCAAATTTAGGACTTTTTTGGGTTTTTTTGGTTGATAAATGAATATGAGTGCAAGCAATGAGCATACTGCTATACAACGCCTATTGCGCGGTTCGATAATGCATGATAACTGTAATTCATTAAGAAGGATACTGTGGTAACACAGTTTAAAGATTCCGAACCAATAGAGCTGAGTCCGAATAAGATGACCAATATGATGCCACAATAAAAACTAATTTTTTTCGACGCGAAGCTAGGATATTAAATACTAATGCTCTTACTTATGATATCAAAATATATCCTGTGATATTAAAAAGATATTAAAAATAAGAAAAGAGAAAATAAATACAAATAAAATTCAAGAAAAATAGATAAAATGATATTAAAATATAAACCCTTCCTATTCATGTATTCATAGCTTGACATTAAACTGATATTAAGGAAAATGAGAAGATTTTAATACCGTTTTCTCCATTACATGATCCGTATGAAGCATAGAATTTCAATTGTCATTTTAAAAAATTCGAACATAAAATGATATTATGAACATGTTAGTGCTGTCAAGAAAAGTCATAAACTCAGAACTGAAATCATAAAAGATTGAAAAATGAAACACATAAATAATATTGATGACAGTAATGACTGCGATGATGATAGACTACGATCGTGGAAATCGAGTGAAATAAACCAAATGCGCTATTTCAACGATTTCCGAGAACCACATCAAACATTGAACTCCATCGAAATCAGCTCAAAAACATAAACTCGAAAAAAAATTTTATGAGTTTGAATGCTAGAGCTGTACTGTTACGATAATACCACTATATTTCAAACATTTCATCATGACACTGTTAATGCTACTGAAATTATCACTAAAATAATATCACGTCGACACTGTTACTGAAGCAACCTATCATATTACATTCTGCCAATACTGCATATCACATGCTAGTGTCGTGCGGGGGCCGGGGGTCTCGCACCCAACTTTTTTTTTCACCCGACAACGTTTTCGGGGTCCCCGACTGCAAAATTTCGTTCATCCCCGATTCTCACCATCTCTGACATTTTTCCGTCCCTGCAGCATACTATCACATGCAATGGTATCATATTTATCGATATGATTGTATCATAATATTTTCAAAACTTTTGATCATGGTTGTAGACTCGAACAGTCATGACTTGAATACATCCAAAGAAGATAAATAACTTGAGTTATTCATTTATCTTCATTCAGTTACATTAAGTTTGCGAATCTCTTAATTCATCGCGATTCGTATTTGGTATCGTGCAATTATCAAAATAATAAGTAATTTAAGACGCCTTCCTTCAACAATTTGCTGTGAAATTTGATGTGAAACAATTTTCAAACAGCTAATTGAGAGAAGTTTATTTTCGGAGACATTTCAAAAAACATGAGATACTGATTTGAAGCCTGCAATTACGACTGTAATACACTGCTACCAAAACCAATTTCATGTTGAAACGAAGAAAACTTTAGTCCAAATTAAGAGGAAAATTGGCTTAGAGGATAGCGTGTAGAGTTTTCCAGTTAAGAAAGTTCATTTTCTATGATTGCACGTAAAAATGAGAGCGCAATATTTTGAAACGACTTCTAATTAATATTAATCACGGAACGTAGGAAATGAAACATGCATGAGTTTCATTATTCTACTGGAATTCTTTCATTGGCCTCTGTGAAATTTCCACGCGTCCGATGCTTGAGGCAATTGATATTCGAAGAAAAAAATCACATTTTCTCCCCAACTATAGCGTCACAATTCGTTACAATAAATTTTCGCTGAATGCTGACGTTGTTTCGTGGCAATGGAAAAATGATGATGAACTCAACATCGACATGGGCAAAATTTCTTAAACAATTACGAACGATCCAATTCACTCAACATGATCAGATCCCTGATCCGAATCATAAAAATTCAAAACTTTTCTACAAAACTCTTTCACATCCCACAAATATGTTTCATTCGTATTGCCTCCTCGTGAATTGAATATATGAAAAACTCACTTAGTTCCTGTCATCTTCAGTTGAATTCAATTCCGCTGTTCAATTCTGTTTGTTTAGTGTTTCGAATTTGTCACAAACACCAGAAACTCATTCCAGTCACATTCCAATTATCAAAACTTATTCAGTGCACTCAATATTGCTTTGAGTTGTTTGAAAAGACATAATTTTGCGAACATATTTGACGGATTCGACAGACTTTGACATTTCAGTCAAGTAAATCTGTTTCATCCAGCACTAAACCATCATCATCGAGCTGTGTTCATGCACATCGAAGCATAAAAACTACCATTTAAAGTTTCTCTAGTGACCACTAAAAAATGACAAGCGACACACCACTTTGAAATGAGTTTATGCTATGAACTGGAATGTGAGCAGTTCAACGGTTACATTATAATTAAATCGTATACTCCGTATCAGCAGAGTTGTTCTTAACCAGAACTGGTTGACACTCCGTGATTCATTGAAAGCTGAAAGTCCAGGACACAAAAAATGTAAAAATAATACATAACGCAGCACTGCATCATAAATTTGCAATAGAATGCTTTCTTTCAACATCAGATCGCTCAACTCCAGATATCAGTAACTAAACTCTCTAATCATGTTCTTTTGTAGAGTACTGCATGAAAACGATTCAATGGATCTGAATCACTTTTTGCGTTTTAGAGATTCTCGTTGCAGCATTGACTACGCCATCACATTACTCATTACAGTGCTGTAATTATAGATTACAATTTACAAATCTATCCAACATCGGCACGTAAACGTACGATGATAATTCGTTGCATACGGATTTTGAAATGATCCGTCATAGTGCTGTACGATGCATATGCGTAAATTTAACACGAAATTCAATGGCGGTCTGTAATTGCGGCGATGTCTATGAAACATAGTCACAATTGGATTAAAAGCGCATACACGTTGTCGTGTACGAATACATTTACTATCAGCAGTGCTATAAGAGGATAACCATAGCAATAGGTGTTTGGTGAGGCGATGATGCGTTTCATGAAATGGGATGTGAAACATCCGAAAGCAGCAGTCATCTCTCAAACCACATTCATATTTAGTTTTGAATCGTTTTCAAATCTTTCATTCAATTCAAAATTCAATTCATTTTGAAGTAACCGAGCAGCACGGTAACAGAAAGCACAATTTGTCATCACACAGCTATTTATGTCCCATAATACACATGGTGTCTCATACCTTCCTCGTTCCAGGCAATTTATAGAATCTTTTCATGGTAAGCAAATTGGAACTCAACTAGTTCGTATTAGGATTGTGTCATGGATTCCCGATCACTTCCGAGGTTTCGGGGACCCTTGACCCTATCCCTATCCTCTGGGGCCCACAGCACTTATGACGTCTTAGAAACCTTCGAGTTCGGGGTTGCAGGGGTTGATTTCGTCCTTAAGGTTGCCTCGAGGGCCCCCAGGCAATTCCTAGGTTCTGACGGCCCTCAACTGCACTCCCTATTGTTAACTGCCAGTACTCTTGCTAATAATATGAGGGAGCATTTCTGGACAAACTTAAAAAACACAAATCTACAACTAATAACAATTTATATACCCTATCGCCCATTCCATCTTCAAATTTATGATTCAATCAAATTAAAATGTTTTTTAAGAGTCCGTACGCATACACGAAGGCTAAATTAGAACAGATGAGCGCAAACTGATCGCAAACAGAAAAGTCAAAAGAAATCATTTGAGTGAAAATTGAATTCGGAAAGAGAGGAGCAAATAAAAGTGGTCTCATAAATGAGATGAAACTGTGTGATTCATTTCAACTGGTTGAACAGACTCCTCAATCCTTTTGAATTGCACCAACGGATAAGCCTATATGGATACGTGTATTGTGGATATATATAAAATAAGTGAATAGATGAATACAAATCATATCGCGAAGCTTCTGACGAACAAAACAAAAATTGTTCGCTACACTGCAATCAATCAATTTTTATAAGTAATATTTAGGAAATTTCAAAAAAAGAAAAAAATTTATGGCAACGAAAATCGAGAATCGAGCCAAATCAAAGAAAAGTCGATGTGAAAACGCCCCATTTTTACATTTATCGTAAACAACAACAATGAGTTGAATTGTTGACGGAGACTTATGAGAGGGGATATTTATTTCGGTGATGGTTTTTTCTTTAGAAATGATGGATCTGGGATTGTTGGTTCAATTTGAAAATTTTCGACTTTTCATGCGGATATTTTTGGGAGTGAGAACGTTGAATGCACAAAGCGAGAGTGCACTACATTCATCAAAGTAATGTGTGCAGCACATCAGTTACTCAAACGCTTGTCAATATTAAACACAAATACAGAAAGTATGCGGCACATCAATAGGAATGTGTGCCCGCCGTTCTCGTCCGACAATTTGCCATTTCAAAAATGTTCGAAAATTTTCAAAATTTCCAGTTCTTTAGCTGAAAGTCAATGCACCCAAAACGACTGAAACAAAACAGTGGTGGAGTAGGAATACGGGTGATTTATTATCAGAATTGCATCCATCCTTGTTCTGCGCCTTTTTCCTTAGAGCGGTTGCAAATATTTCATTTTGAGTAAGATCAAAGCTTACGATAAAGATTCAAAAATGAATATAAATTTCTTTCTGACGGTGAATAGGTGTGCTATAACTTTAGAGCAGTATTGTTTGAGGATTTACGACATCAAGTCAGTATCCAAGTCAGTCACTTACAAATCACTCGAACGAGCGATTTGCAGTGCTCATTTGCTTCGTGTCAATTCTTAAGAATTATCCCAGTTCCATCATAAATTCAGTTGATTTGTGAGAATGCGAATTATCTGCAACATATCTGCGGAGTGAAAATAACAACCGTTCAAAAGAAAAGTCAAAAGTTATATGAGCAAAGTAAAAAGTAACGAAATTAAAATGTGTACTTGCAAACTAATACTAGAGAAGGCAGGATTATACGTATAGGAAACAGAAATGACGAATATTTAAATAAGCTATCAATAACAAGATTCCAGCCTAAAAACTTCATCTCCATTCATTATTCGTCAAAAAGTAATGAATTATTCATAGCAATTAGGCAGACTCAAGTTGGTGTTAATTTCGAGAATTCGTCAACCATGATAGAGCAGATATTATCTGCCAGAAGGATAATTACTTGATGTTTGTTAGGTGATGCATATGTTCGAGCATATTTTAACTCTTCTATTGCACTCCTCTATTACTGAGTTGTCAGTCACTCTATTTAGGTAGATGATTCAATTATATTTCATTCCCTATCCTCAAGCCTCATCCAAGTGGTCAGAGTGCAGCTTGAATATACACCCATCACATCCGGCAAACATACACACGTAAGTCAACTATCGCCCTTTGAAAGACTGATATTTAGCGGCTGGTTTCACTATATCAGAACTCAAAATCCCTTGTCCAAGGCAACTTCACTCACAAATTTCATATAATGTCATAGCTATTTTGTAACGAATCTTAGCCTTAGACCAACAATAATTCACTGTAAAACCAATAATGTTTTCTACGATTGTAGAAATTGACTAAATGCAAACAAGGTTTTTCAGGTTTTAGTGGTTTTGTACACTGATAATGAGCAATACTTCTGATATCTCAAATCTCACAAAATAATGAACAGCGAAAATGTATCAGTACAACATGAAATAATCTAGAAAAACTCAATATGATAAATTTATTCCTCCGACAAAATAGGTCGAATTTGAGATATCATTTCATTCCCATCATTATTACTGCAATCGCCATAGTAATCAGCAGGATTTTACGTGATAATCAGCTAATAGTCAACAAAATGTTTTTGTTGTCTGCTGCATAACAGATACGAAGATGATGATAATAAACAAGGAGGAGTCAGTGTGAAAGGATAGCTTATCCCGTTGGTGCATCATGCATCATGCACGGATGAATGGGCGGGCTTATTAGGCGCAGGATATATGGCGTCGATGCTGTTGCGCACCTCAGAACGATCAACCTAAGCCAGCAGCAACCAACACGATCCTAGTTTCATATTTCGCCCCGACCGGTTGCCGGTGTCTTCCAAACCATTTTCATTCATTCACTCAACCGTTCAGCTGGTTTACAACACATCGCTCGGTATTTGGCTAAATTTCGAGAAATTTTTATTCATTGTGATATTCCGTCTTTTAAATTAGATCTGAGTCTATACAATTAAATTTTCGATAACTTTCAACGAATCGCAGGCAGCTATCAGCCTATAATTCGTACTGTTACTATGTGCTGTCCCAATCGATGATGTCTGCTTTCGTTGCATTCACCATGACCAATCAGAGCTGTATTGAAATCGTGCGAACAGCTTTTATTATTGACCCACTTTTGCAAAATACCCCAATTTGCGTTGTTTCTGATAGAATATGTTCAACTTTCGAGCGGTACGATGACCTCAGTGCCTTATTACAGTCAGTACAGTTACCAGAATAATTTACAGTGAGTGCTCTCACTGAAATATCCTAGAAAAACATTCCCAGATTACGTTTATTTCGACAATCACATTCACCCTGTAACTTGTTGTCGTTCAACTGAAAAATAAAATCATATACTTCATTGACAACGGAATGGATACTACGCCTCAGGTTTCATTTCCGATCGTGTCACTTACGTTAAGTCCAGTGTATCTCAACCAACAAATATCGTCCATTCCGCCTCACATCGAATATCCCTCTACTATCCCAGTTTATTTCTTCAATCGTTTAAGCTTCTCACCCGATTCTGTCTCATATTCACCTTCCCTCTGAATAAACCATAAGTGAATGCGCCAATAATCTAATCGCACTAAGTTCACCTAATAAATAACGACCAAAGATGCTTAAATCACTGCAGCAACGATCGCACATCCGTAATCAACATCATAATCACATATAATATCATTAACATTCTAATACATCAAATCCTCACTAAATTCTCTTTCGTCCAAACCAGGAACAACATTGGAACTAAAATAAATAAGAATTGAAATAATAAACGAGAAGGAACAATTTGAGGGTATCTGTATCCGTTACTTGCTGAAATCGATACCAATAGGGGATGGGGACGAGAATATTGATGGAAGATAGGAGGAACCTTGATAGATCAAACCATTGTTTGATCGATCAGTCTGATAGAATGTTTTCTGAAATCATATGAAGTAGAGGAAAATGATGCAATTCGTAGAAGTGGAACTGAGATTCGAAAGCTGAAGGTGTGGTGAGTTCAGCTTGGTGATAAGACGATATAAAGGCGTTACCACCTGCTCCGGCAATGGTAAGCAATCGATAGGCACAATCTACTTCCATAACCACGGAGGTGATGTTTGATGGAAATTATTCATATCCTTTTCCGCTGTAATTGCACCATTCTCTAACAGGTTATTACCAGATGATTCACTTCCGAGTCTTCATCGATCTCATCGTATCCGTCGGTTTTTCATCCGAAAACCCCGATAATAACAGACATAATACGCCTAAATCCTAAGCCCGTAGATCCCGTCTGTAGCAGCTTTGAGCATCTTAGTAGCTACATCCCGTAATCCCGTATGCAACGTATGAAATCGTCTGCTTTTTCTTATTTATCTGATGCATGATCTTTGCATCCGACATCCGGATATGAATATTTAATAATCTTGGCGAATGATAGGCTCAGATCTGGTGATGAGTTCCTGATATATTCAAAATTATTTGACTCTTGATAATTTATATTCGATGACTGCGATAAAAAATCACCAATTTGAACCCATCACACAACATTTTAAGCTGTCGAGCAAAGAGCTCGAAATGACCTCAATCCGTTGTTTGCGACATTCCCTCTATCAGGGAACGCTAAAAGAAGCATTCGATCTCACAATAGAACCAAACAGATATCAGCAACGGAATGTAATGGATTGAAGTGACTCATTCAACTCATTTCGTTTGCATTCTTCCTTGTTTCAGCACTCCACATGTAAATTGAGTAAAGCAGCACACAACCAAAATCTCAAATCGTCGTCGAATTGCCATGCTCATCTGATATTATATGTCAATCAATAGTTCAGAAATGACTATAATAACAGTTATAAACCGCAAGGAAACACTCGAAACAAATCAAATTACTGAACGTAAACCAAATCAAACAATACAAATCGTTCATTGTCAGTTCGTTGCTTTCATTCGTGGTCATCACATCCGTTAGCACACGATGTTGAAAGTTAATGAACCAAAATGATGACATCAAATTCCGTCTGCTCACAATTTACGAACTGAATGATCCAAGCAAAAGAGTTTCGCTGCCAATCGAGATTCATCGAAGATGGAAGAAAAAATGTGTTATACCTCATCACATTCACGGTTTTGCCTCTCTGCTCTTTTGATTAATGTTCTCAGAAAATAATTTCATTATTACATCTGCTCTTATTTCTGTTGATGTTATTCTATGAACTGAAATTAACAATGCCTCAGATTATTCTTAGAATCCTGCATAGAATGCACGCCGATTTCATCCATCATTTGCATTATGCCCAATTGTATAACTTCACTCATCATCGGATTTCTTTGAATCTCCTCGTTTATGAATCTCCTCGTTATGTTAACTGTTACAACTTCATAAATGAATGCAGCAAATAAACGTCCCATACGAAGTTTCTCATTCATCAATCCTTTCAACTGCAAACAAACGAACAAATCAATCGAACCTCTTAAACGATTAAATCGCTCCTAATCTCGTCTAATCGCACCTCAATGGCTCTTCAAACGTCCCGATGGAATTACGAATTGAGGTCTTGATTTCATGTAGTGCATGAGCAGATGATGCATGCGAAATTAAGTAGCTAGATTAGTTAAGCAATGGTACCGAAACGAAGTTGAAATGACTGAGATTTTGCCTCGTCAAATGATATAAAGCATTATAAAATGGAGATGAGATTTGGTACGAGTCCACGGACTACCCAGACCAGTTGGCTGAAGCTAATTCGTCAACATCCTCAATATTATTATTGTTGTTATTATCTTTATTATTATTATTATTATTATTATTATTACTATTAGCACTAGCATTATCAATAATTTTTCACGCTTCACCACAAAACAATATTAAATTTTTCACATACTCATTCGTTTTTGCCTCATTGCTCCTTCGAGGATTGCAATTTAACTGACAAAAAGCGAGCAATATATGTGTGTATGCTGCTGTTATGACTTCGGCTTCAATAACGACCGCATATAGCAGCCTTCTTGACGAGTCCTCGTCATATCACAAGCATCCAAATGAATCTATTGAATTGCTTCATATTAAAATTGAAAAGGATCCATCATCCCTTCAGAAAGCAATCACTTGGTTTACGTTCAATATTCGCTTATTGTTAGCTGTCATTCACACTATCAAGCACACTTTCGTGTTCTCGATTTAGCGCTTTTCAATGAATTCAATCCGAATGCAGTTTAAACTCAACTAAGAAGATCTTCGTTCTCCAATACAAATCCACCTCTACCAATGAATGCTTTCTAGCACATATGGTTTACGTCTCTTGATCGACAATTAAGAATTTATTATCTACGTATGTTTATGTGAAAAGCAATCGTGTACACCTCACATGATTTCAGTGCTTTCAAAATGTTCACTTTTCATGCTTCTATTTGTTCACTTTTACTTTATTCTTATAAAACTGAACAATGTTATGAATTTTTATCTAATCCACTCAGTTGCATTGTGAGTACATATACGCGCGATATATTTCACGAGCAGTTCCCACATAATTCATAGACCATAACAAAAATTCGACTGAACCTTATCGAATTGTGCTCGATCAATCGAAAACTCGACGATGCATTGATGAAATTGTTTTCAGATACCCGATATAGAACCCTCACAAGTGACCACTATCGTCACGTAGAAATCGTTTAACGCTTCTTCACCCGTTCCAAAATCCAAAATCAAAGAATGAGTGTAGTGACTCATCAATTGTCCCACGTGAATACTCTCTTCAATCCAACTCCGAATAAAGCTTCTCAAGCCTAAGCGAACAATCACTTAATCATCACATAGATGTGTTCGAGTAGTTGTCCAAAAAATGCAGCTGCTCAAGTGCCACACAACAGTAACTTCCTACATTCCACTGATTCAACTGATTCTCTCAACGCTGCTCAAAGAATGCCAATCGTCAACAAATAAAATCATCGTCGTGCCTACAAACCAACTGCACTATTCTCATTATCAACAGCAACAACAAAATTACTATCATCACAACTCTGAATCATTCATGCTCACAAAACGACATCTAAGCCACCATCGTCATCGCCATCATTTACACAGGCATCTGAGGCACAGTAAGCTTCCCATTTTCTTAGCTTATCAAATTCCTATCATATCAAATCTATCATTTGTGCAGTTTTCCTGTTTTAACATACCTTTTCATATTCATTATTTCTTACAGATACAGAAATAAGTTGGAAATTTCTAATGGAACACATCATACAGTTCCCACACTTGGCATTTGCTTGATGTTTATCATAAGTAATGGCTGTTTCCCTTTAAGAAAATCCGAGAACACTTCATTTGATTACAGAGACTTCAAGATCGTTACAAAGAATTCCGACCTCAAATGGTTTCGCGCTCAACTGTCCACATGTCGCAGATGCAAACAATGAACAGGTGACAGTATGAGCCCTTATCACCACTCTATAATCTCGTCCTTTTCAATTCACGGAATATCACAGTCTATCATCCTGATAAGTGCACCTAAACTTTCGAAAAAAACTCATACAATTGGCTAAATCAGTAGTGAAGAATCCATTACTGACTAGGCTAATTTTTGATTGAGTTAATTGCTGAACAGGCTAATTGCTGAATCTCTTCGAGCGCTTTATCGATAAAGCAGAAAATTGCAGGTTAGAATAGAAGTGACGTGGACAAAAGATGACGCGATATGGCTGAAGATTGAGAACGGAGAACGACGCATCTACAACAAGTTATCGTCGTTCAACCGGAAACGTATTGGTAAAAAATCCGTTCTTCGAATCACACTTAACAAAGGTGAACAACTCTGATCAACCCTAACTACCATATACCTTTTCATTTGCAGTTGATACTCTATTTTTAACGATCTATTATTTCTCGCTGTGTGAAGTTAGGTTGCCGAGTCCAAGTACTTTCAAGGTTTCGGAAACAACCCTTGATCCTACCCTCTACCAAGAAAGAATAGGATCGGGGGCCCTCAAAACCTTGAAGCTCGAATTCATTCCATTAAAACCAGTAGAAATTTTCATGATTTCGAATATGAAGGACTTTGTGGTACGATAAGACGAACAGCATTGTAGTGAGAATTCCGCCATCTGCATAGAGTCTGCGCTTGTTAGCTCACTCATTCAATCCATTACATTTTTCCATTTTCAGGTCGTTACATATTTGGTTATGATGAATTGACTGGAGATTTTGGTATGGAAATACAACCAGTGATTCCTAATGAAGATGAAGGTGTTTGGCAGTGTCATGTTACTGTACATCAAAAAGGCGATACATACACATTAACAAGTCGAAGTCGTGTTAAAAACAAGGTGAGTGATCTACAGTTAACACTTCACCTGATATATCACTCTAAGAAATCAATCAGAACAGGCTTTGTGAACTTAAGCTGCATTGCATGAACATGTCAGATACCCATTTCCACATTTCCCATTTTGATTCAGTCGTAGACACAATCTAGAAGGGTTGTCATGAAACACCATATAGTATTTGTCTTCTAGGCTTTTTTTTGAGCTGATGAAATGGTTGAGCTGCACAGCAGATTCATACATTCATGAATGGTACTGAAATTCATTTATCTCATTCTTTGTAGTATGTTCAATTTGACCGTAAGATCGTAAAATTTGCTTGATCAGACAATAAGGAGATTAAGGTATCAATAAAATTAACATATGAAAACAAAAATGAGAAATGAGCGATGCATCTCTCCTCTGTCTATCATTGTAAATTCACGATGGAATGAATCTTCAGCGTTTCGATGATCATGCTTATTGGTACGAAGTGTTCTTCATTCCCACACTCCTCTTGTACCCATCACATCTTTTCAGTGCCCTTTCCTTATCTTATTTTGCACTTCAGACAAAAAAGTGAAAAGGAAGTGCACTCGCATCGAATAGTCTTCCAATTTGTTTCCTAATCCACAAGCGCTCACAGTTCTGCGAATCGTGGTGCTTCATAATCCAAACATTATCCAATCATCTCGTAAAAAATTCCACTTCAAAACAATCAGCATAACGTTAGCCACAAGTGGACACGAAAAATCTTTAATGTTCACCTTTTCGGTTTTAAAAGAATAATCATCTTTGAGTTTCGCAAATGACAGTGTGAATTCAATGCAATCGTTCAAGATAGGAATATCTGCATAACGATCACATCAAAAACATCTCATAAATGCTAATGAGGAGTTTGATCGACGAGCTATTGTTCTGCGGAACAGCACGTTAAATGAATATCGAGTGAACAACGATCATACGAATGATCATTATTTCATTTGCATATCTATGAAAAGACACTAGAGATGATGCATTGTTGAATACGCATTTCAGATAATGCATTCTAATTTGCTGATTAAAGATGGTGGTTTTTGGCATGATAGTGGCTTGAATTAATGAGTGGCTTGATTCAGTTGTGCACCCCACATAAATTAGATGGATACTCAAAGGAATTTTTTGATTAGCATTCAAACGAGAGCTACAATAGAATTGCGAATGACTTTAGAAGTTTTTCGACCGCTTTGAAAGAAAGACATTTCTTTTGAAGAGTTTTAGCGAGTATTCTTTGAATAAAGTTAGTACTGAACAATTCTTAATTAAGAACAATTCTTAAGTCGGTACTCTGAACAATTCTTAATTATACATTCTGCGAATGCTTAATGACGTTTGCTTTCGCTTCGTTTGCTGGCGCATTCCTTTTTTTGGCATGCTTATTCGCTTCGATTATTAAAATGCATGCAAACACATAACGGTTCTGTCTCATCGTCACTTAGATATTCCTTTCTTTTTCCTCATCAACAACTCAATTTGCAGTGGCAATAACGGGGATTGCTACGCACTTATTTGCGTTCGTTAAGGATTCAGTTGTCATGCAGTTACCGTAAAAGATTGAAACGACTTCAGAAGTAACAACCGATAATGGATTCTAAAATTCAAATTGAGGTTGACTCACTGAACTGAGGAGAAACCTCTGTTTTGTTAATATCCATACATAAAGCAAATTTATAACTAAACTCATCGTCAGATTCATACTCAGATGCGCATACTACATTCCGCACAGGGAATCATGAAATAAGCAAACGCTATTTAACACACAAGAAAAGAAAACGCATCTACATTCAGTGATCAGTGCAAAAAAAGCAATTAGTAATGATAATTTATGAATAGTTCAACACTGAATCCGTTGATAAGGCTGTGCATAATGTGATGGATTTGTTGATTTATTGCTCTCGTTATTCGCATTCTTACTGCTGGCTGGCTGGCTCATCCGGTTACCACTGCGACGTTGTCCTGAAGTCGTTGTCTTTGATGTTGCTTGAAGACATTCACAAATGATTGATCCCATTCATCCAAGTCAAAATCCCTCGTTCTTTTCCTTGTATCTATTGAACTGCTGATAGTGAGTGAACATAAATAAGGGAATACAAGGAACCAACTGGTTGATAGTGAAACGAATAACAAACAAAATGAATGAGGAAAGTATAAAATTCGTTCATTTTTCATTCGGTTTTCAGTCAAATCATTCATCTTTGTGCAAAAAGGAATATACGTATAATCGACCAAAAATACGGATCGATACACAAGTGTATAATGTATTGTTAGCATGAAACAATTAAGCTGAACGACTTAGCTTTAATAAATGGTTAAAATTCACGTAAAAGCGCATTCAATCGTTGATTACTATGTCTTTCATTTGTGGGTGATCGTTTAATATAGAGCGAAATGAATGAACGAATATTGATGAAATTGACGACGCATCATGCCGTCATAACGGTCATCATTATTGCTGCTCATAATTAACATTCAATTTTTCATCTCAGCTTCATTTCCACTTTAAGTGTTACGTTCGGCAATCCGTAGCCACCTTTATCTATCCATATCTACATCCTTTACCAGTGCATTATCCACTAATATTCATCAATGTTTACGAAGAGTATGCCCTCTAGCTATTATTTGTTTCTTGCTAGTAACTTGCTAGTAACAGTGAATGGGAAAGGAATCACGGAGCAATTTTTTTTGCAATTTCTTTTGATGCATCTTTCGAACGAATCATATCTAGAATAGAAATTTCGAAATTCACAAGGCAGTATCCATCACCTTCTCCGTTACGAAGATAAAGACGAGCATAAAGACGTCGAAGTCGATTTCTTCGTGGGAGCAATTCAATCTCTCCTATTTAAAGACTCAAATACGAAGATTGTGAATTCAATTTTGAAGTGGGACGATAAATATGACGAGATGAGGGTAATTTGAGAGGCTCTCAGCTGACTGACTATGAGAGTTGAGGCATGCACCCCACTATTAGAGCTTAGCAACTTCTCGTATAGGATTGCTTGATTCGTTTGTTCATACTTAACAAGCTGGTTGATTGCTGCTGTTCATGCTTATCACCCATCTACGCAACTAAATGCTCATTAGCAGGATGATGAAATACTCAGAATAATCGAATGAAAAAAGAACGGGGACAAGTCTATATTTAACAGCTTCACTAACCTATAGAATATGTACATATTATATGCTCTACGGAATCTCTCGTCAAAATCCTTCCAGTCCAACATTTCAATCAACATCCTAACCGTTGATAATATCAAAAAGTTCCAACCAACTAAATGGATCATCCTCTTCAAACATTCACACATTCCCACATTCATTAGCACTTATAAACGAGCAAAGATTAAAACATTACAGCTCATAAATCATTCATTATAGCAGCATCAATAATCGTAACGATGAAAGCGATGAATACCCTCAAACTCAGAGTGAAAAATAAGAGTGGGGAAATAAATAAAAGAATACCGAATAAAAATGACAGAAGATTTTTTCACAAATTTTCTATTTATTCCTATTGCGCTTATAAAGATTTCGGAACATTTTGCTACGCGACAGCACTTTAATCATAAGAAATAACAAGAATAGTGTATTCATATCGTTGACAGAAATAAATATAAGGAAATTCTGAGAATTCTTAAAATCGCCATCAAAACATTCACTCGTCACATATCCATTAACAACGATACAATTTCTGACGAGGATGGAAACGTCCATTAATCATACGCGTCTATTTATGTTAATCGTAAATCTCCATGCAACGAAACTGCAACAATATATTTTTCAATGAAAAAACGTCAAAATCACCAGCAGCAGATTTGCATGAAATGCATTTGCAAATCTAATCTTAGGAATCAAAACGTGTTATCAGACATTTACTTCTGTGCATTCAAACCAATTTGTCTTGCAGATAATGAGGATTCAATAAATGAAAGGCATCAGCTGAACACTTGAACATGAGTAACAGTATGAAAGAGAAATAAAACGGATCAAAATCATGAGCTCGAGCAATCGCTGTTTCAGGGCAAAGAAGCAGCAGCACACCACCTACAAATGATCGACGGTGTCAGTCCAATAATGCAAATAGAAGCGTCAACGATCGAAAAGGAGCATTCCGTGTTGAGTTCATTCACACGACCCGAACAAAGTACCATCGAAATCAACAGGTCACAATAATCACTTCTTTATTCTCATTTATTCTAAACACGAGCAAATCGCTACTTATCAAACGTTAATTTCATATTCATCCACTAATTTATTTATGCCATGAAAGGATATCCTCAAATTACCACAAAAGTTGTGAAATTTTCTCAAAATGAATATTTCGCAGATCAAATAATATTAATTCAGCAATATTCAACAGACAAATAAATGAAAATTGTTCCACAGTTCAGAGTTCATACAGTACAGTCGAGTGCAAGCATCTTAAATCTCCTTCTATCCAAAAGCATTCTACATTTCCAGCCCTTCAACATTCGCCTTCAGTATGGCAAAACTTTGCATTCCAAAACAATTTCAGAGATACCGCTGAGCGCAAGCAAACGATCGTGTTTGATCGGCCAAATCTACCCTCTGCACCAAATCAGCGCCACACTTCGAGTACGGGTCGTCGAATGGCAATAGTTGATTATGAGGATGACATCGATACTGATAACGCGGATGGCGATAAAGCAACGAATCGAGACTACTCAATATCGTCATTTTCTGGACGTCATAATCGTAAACGGCACCGACATTCACCTAATCACGCCTTCAAACCAAATGCCTCCTCTTCCAGTTCATTAGTATTCATTTTTGTGGCAATGTATATTTCACAACGGTGACAATAGCACAACGAGCATATTTTAAATTTGATTTTAATAGAATACATTAAATTATGATAGATAAACGATATGTTTGTGATATAGATTTGTTATATAAGTGTGCGTGTGTTATCTCTTCACGAATAAATTTTCATCACATTCGTCGTTTCCTAATGTACTCTTTAACAAGCTTTTTTTGCTTGACAAACTGATCTGGCTGCGAGACACAATGAAATTAATCCAATTGAAATAGTTCAATTCTAAATACCAACTCGCTTAGGCGCATCAAACGAACAGATATTCGACAGTAATTGAAGTGACATTCATTGTCTCTTTACGTTTAACATCTCAACTGAGAATACCTTTTGGTGCCACCCTAATTTTTTCAACTTTTACACCAGAATGTAGGTTTCTTTAATATCACAATCATACTACAACTTACGAATGCAGTCTCAAAATGACGTTGTTTCAATTTATTGCTTTCCTTTCCAATGGAGTGAAACCTTTTTCTTCATTTGACGGTTTTCCTCAATATCTCTAGAATATTGAGAGTCTTGCAGAGACACTTTTGATTTGAATGACTCTACGATGAAACCATCGGCACAAATAATTGAGATAGTTACGAGTGAAGGTAATTTTTCATCAGGAATGAGGCATATCAAGTGAGGCATGTTGAGACTGATATTTTAAAAGCGCGAAAACCGTTCTGACTATTAAGATGGACCAATGGAATGTTCACTTTCAATGATGGTCTCAAGAAATCAGACATAAACCAATACTATATGCGAATAACGATGAATATTTGAATCGCATCAAATGTATCCAATCAAATAACAACAAATGATAATGATGAAACAATGAATAATAACCAAAAAAGCAACTGAATAAATGATAATCGTTTGATTAAAAAGGTTTAGCTCAAAACTGCCCACTCACCTTAACCAATTTAGCGTTATTCTGAGCTGATTCCACCAAACATAAACTTCCAACGTTACGTTTTATCAATGCGTCGGCCAGTTTTGTGTTATGCATATTGAATAAGGCGACGTTCAAATCACTGAATGATTTTTTGCTAGCAGATCGTTCTCGAATAGCCGATAGAACGAGCGCTGAAAAGAAAGTTTGATCACAATGAATCTCTTATTCCTCAGATTACTTTTCAAAAAATGTTCACTCGAGAAACATTGAGAGAAAAAACATGATATCAACAACAGAAGAAATTCCATTTTCTAAATGATTATCCAAATCAGCAACGATAAAATCATTTCCGAATGACTGCTCAAAGTTGCTCACTAACACGGTCAAAATTCGAGGATATAAAAGATAAAGGATAAAAGCACTGACATTCCGCAGTTTGACTCGCGAAACCTACGCCCAGTTGTTTTGCTTGTTTAATTTCACCATCGTGGGCATAAATCTCCTTCCGAGTCATTTCTTTCGGAAGCACATCGCTTCCATCCGAATCAGTTTCGAATGAGCTCGAACCAGACGCATCTTCTATGGCTTCATCGCTACCATCGCTATTCTCCAGATCACGAATACAACTGCTCAACTGAAAGTATGTAATCATCTCTGAGAGGTGTTCAACACCATTTGACTCAACGACAACGAGTCCATAAATAAAGAACCTGTGACTGATCGCTGTTAATGAGTGTTTCAGGTAAATGTGAGCCATCATCCTGATCGTTATGGAAAGGTGCAGGAACCTGACTGCCAGCTGTAACAATTTCGTAGCCAGTGGTTGAAGTAGTTGGTCCAAAGAAATGACGACTCCACTCTGGAACAGATCGCAATCTTGTGGAGAGTCTTTTGAGAAGCACAAATGCCTTCCTCAAAGACATCGTTAAATAGCGATGATTACGCAACTGAAAAGTACTTTTTGAATCGAGCAAACTCATTCAACTAAGATCACAAGCTTCACGTATCGATAATAGCTGATCTGCGTCTGTCCATTAGATAACTTCTTGATTGAGCACAATAAATGTTCTATAAAAATGTCCTTTATTTTTGAACTCATTAATATGTTCAGCTAAATTTTCGAGCAACAGCAGTAAATCGAAGCAAAGATTGCTGCAAAAAAACACCACAGTACTTTATATATATATATATATATATATATATATATATATATATATATATATATATATATATATATATATATATATATATATATATATATATATATATATAGTACTGTGGTGTTTTTGCAGCAATCTTTGCTTCGATTTACTGCTGTTGCTCGAAAATTTAGCTGAACATATTAATGAGTTCAAAAATAAAGGACATTTTTATAGAACATTTATTGTGCTCAATCAAGAAGTTATCTAATGAACTGACGCAGATCAGCTAATATCGATACGTGAAGCTTGTGATCTTAATTGAATGCGTTTGCTAGATTCAAAAAGTACTTTTCAGTTGCGTAATCATCGCTATTTAACGATGTCTTTGAGGAAGGCATTTGTGCTTCTCAAAAGACTCTCCACAAGATTGCGATCTGTTCCAGAGTGGAGTCGTCATTTCTTTGGACCAACTACTTCAACCACTGGCTACGAAATTGTTACAGCTGGCAGTCAGGTTCCTGCACCTTTCCATAACGATCAGGATGATGGCTCATGTTCACCTGAAACACTCATTAACAGCGATCAGTCACAGGTTCTTTATTTATGGACTCGTTGTCGTTGAGTCAAATGGTGTTGAACACCTCTCAGAGATGATTACATACTTTCAGTTGAGCAGTTGTATTCGTGATCTGGAGAATAGCGATGGTAGCGATGAAGCCATAGAAGATGCGTCTGGTTCGAGCTCATTCGAAACTGATTCGGATGGAAGCGATGTGCTTCCGAAAGAAATGACTCGGAAGGAGATTTATGCCCACGATGGTGAAATTAAACAAGCAAAACAACTGGGCGTAGGTTTCGCGAGTCAAACTGCGGAATGTCGGTGCTTTTATCCTTTATCTTTTATATCCTCGAATTTTGAACGTGTTAGTGTGCGACTTTGAGCAGTCATTCGGAAATGATTTTATCGTTGCTGATTTGGATAATCATTTAGAAAATGGAATTTCTTCTATTGTTGATATCATGTTTTTTTTCTCCAAATTTTTCCCGAGTAAACATTTTTTGAAATGTAATCTGAGGAGTAAGAGATTCATTTTGATCAAACGTTAACATGCCACTTTCTTTTCAGCGCTCGTTCTATCGGCTATTCGAGAACGATCTGCTAGCAAAAAATCATTCAGTGATTTGAACGTCGCCTTATTCAATATGCATAACACAAAACTGGCCGACGCATTGATAAAACGTAACGTTGGAAGTTTGTGTCTGATAGAATCAGCGCAGAATAACGCTAAAATGGTTAAGGTGAGTGGGCAGTTTTGAGCTAAACCTTTTAATCAAACGATTATCATTTATTCAGTTGCTTTTTTGGTTATTATTCATTGTTTCATCATTATCGTTCGTTGTTATTTGATTGGATACATTTGATGCGATTCAAATATTCATCGTTATTCGCGTATAGTGTTGGGTTATGTCTGATTTCTTGAGACCATCATTGAAAGTGAGCATTCTATTGGTCCATCTTAATAGTCAGAACGGTTTTCGTGCTTTTAAAATATCAGCCTCAATATGCCTCAGTTGATATGCCTCATTTCTGGTGGAAAATTGCCTTCACTCGTAACTATCTCAATTATTTGTGCCGATGATTTCATCGTAGAGTCATTCAAATCAAAAGTGTCTCTGCAAGACTCTCAATATTCTAGAGATATTGCGGAAAACCGTCAAATGAAGAAAAAGGTTTCACTCGATTGGAAAGGAATGCAATAAATTGAAACAGCGTCATTTTGAGACTGCATTCGTAAGTTGTAGTATGATTGCGATATTAAAGAAACCTACATTCTGGTGTAAAAGTTGAAAAAATTAGGGTGGCACCAAAAGGTAGTCTCATTTGAGATGTTAAACGTAAACAGACAATGAATGTCACTTCAATTACTGTCGAATATCTGTTCGTTTGATGCGCCTAAGCGAGTTGGTATTTAGAAGTGAACTATTTCAATTGGATTAATTTCATTGTGTCTCCCAGCCAGATCAGTTTGTCAAGCAACAAAAGCTTGTTAAAAAATACATCAGGAAACAACAAATGTGATGAAAATTTATTCGTGAAGAGATAACACACGCACACTCAAATAACAAATCTATATCACAAACATATCGTTTATCTATCATAATTTAATGTATTCTATTAAAATCAAATTTAAAATATGCTCGTTGTGCTATTGTCACCGTTGTGAAATATACATTGCCACAAAAATGAATACTAATGAACTGGAAGAGGAGGCATTTGG
>JAPYMA010002999.1:0-16772 GCA_035041965.1 Anisakis pegreffii
ATATGTGTTATAATTGATGAAATATATTTGATGGAATTGATGAAACATATTTATTTATATGCATTTGATAGATGTATGTATGAATATGTTTATGATGATAGTGCATGGAAATTTACGTATATAGCGATATGACACTTATTTGATGTTAATGTTAACGTTGACGTTAATTCTTTGGTTGGTTTATTCATTGCAGTACATTACACAGTGGATTGTTGTATTGTTTGTGGGCAGTTATTTTGAGCTTAATTCAGCTCGTTTGCTTGTCATCATTCATTTTCAAATTGTTTTTCATTAAGGTTTCGTTTTTTGTTGTTTGGGGTGTTTAGATTTAGTATTGTTATTGTTATTAGTATTGCATTGGCGATGGTCGTTGGGTATTGGTTCAGTAAAATTATCGTGTTTCTACCGAATTCATTCCGACGAGCGATTTTCGCTAATGCATGGACGAGCGATTCTCGTTGATTACCTAATCAATTTATCGTTGATCGCGAGTGATATTTCTCTGCTATCGCATGTTTGCCACTGCTATGATTTGACGAATCATCTTGACAGGATTGTCTTTTGGTTTAATTTCAGCATGTTTACACGTCGACTTTGGTGATTTTATTATAGTGGCGCATTATTCGATGATGAACGGTATCTATAATGTATATTATTGAATTTTTTAATCGTTACTGTTGTCGTCACCATTAAAGTTATAATGAATGAATGAATGAACTTGTAGTCGTTTCATAAGCGTTCACATTTGTAAAGTTAGAGAGTTGTGTGAAGTGTTTCACTTGATGACAGAATAATGATGATGTGTTTTGAGTTAGTTGATTCGTTTATTGTATTTGTTTATTTATTTGTTTGTTTAAATTCGTTCTCTGCACCGAATTTATGCCGTTCGTGCATTCGTTTCGTTCGCTGATAACAGCTCTGTGCTTAACTTTGCACGATTCTGCATTAACGGGATGATTGGCATTGCATTCGACGAGGTCGGTCGCCTTATTGAACAATTCGTCATTAAGAGTAGTATTTCGCAGGAAATGAGTTGCTCAAGATTTGGAAGCATTTTGCAACATTAATCTCAGGCTCTCTGAGGTATCTGTCATGCTGCAGCTGGCTTCGCACCGCACATCTTCTCTTATCATATCTTATCACTATCCATCTTCATTATCATTTCTGATACTTGTTGGTGCAAACTTATCAGTATCATTCCCATTAATTCATCACTACTTATTGCAGCTAAACCTAATCGTTCGTGAATATCTTTTTGTTCAATAGTTGATTAGGCAGGCGTCTGTCTAGTGCGAGTGAAAGCAAGATAATTTGAAGTAATCAAGATAACTTTGTGAAGTTTGATTATTTAGTATGGATGAATGTATATACGTAAAGATATGTGGAAGGTTTTGTGAAGTATACTGAAGGCACAATGTGTGAGTGCTTAATGAATGCTGTTTTCGGTTCATTTGTTTCGTATTCCGTTTATTCGTTTCAGTTAGATGATAGAGGAATGACGAATATGAAACAATCAGACTGAGACAGCGAGTGGAGTTGATGTGAATGAATAATAACTCGGAATTCAAATTGGAATTCGAACTTTTTGTTTGAATAAACGTTTGTGCATCCGGACGCAGGAAATGAATTTGATTTTGATGATTCTGATGGAGATATAGTGAGAATTTTAGAGAGATTATAGGTAGATGAATTGGTTGCGTTATTTTGCTGTGTTGTGTTGAGTTGAGTTTAATTGCTATTTAATGAATAATCGATAAAATAGATGGGTAGCAGCAGTAGAGAATGAAAATTAGATGCTGAATGAATAATTTTAGACAGTGAATGAAGTAAAGAATGAAGGCATTCATTCCTTCATTGATTTTATATTGCGTATGTATTTAGTTGACTTCGAAAAATCAAGTTTGAATATTGGAAAATTCTGATTATTTCTGTTGAGATTTGGAAATAATTTCGTTTCACAAAAAAATGAGAGATGTAGTGAAAATTTGAGACAATCCTGAAATCCGAAAGAAGAAGTAAAGTAATTTTGCAAGAGGAGAAATTATTCTCGTTGGGTTACAATAGAGATATTGCAGATAAATTGGTAAATGATGAATGTTCAAACATGAGTATAAATTTCTCTGGAGGTATGGTTCATTGTCATGCCTTCTGGAGATCTCCTAGAATTTAGGATTTGAAATCAGTGGTGAGGTGATTGCTGATAAGCGGTTTTAAGTTATGTCTTCTGATTATCGTTCTCTTGAAGTGTGTTTTTATATCACTGATCGAATGTGGAACATTAGTGATAATAATGATGATACTTGTGATGGTAGTAGTTGGAATATTGATAATAATGAGCATTATGTGGTCGAGGAAAATGTTACAAATAATGCCGAATTTATAATATGATATTGAAATAATGAGATAGATGGGGAAGGATCAGTTGAACGATATTGAATACTGGGTTTATGTGTGTAACATTTGAATTTCACATAACAAATATTTACATTTCTATGAATGATTATTATATATTCATTTATTATTTTTATGTGTCATTTCATCAATTAAGCATCAGCCATAAATATTCAGTATAAGTTTACATAAGCAATGCCGTTTCATTTATTTTTCCATTCGTTTATTCGTTGTTCACATTTGAATATTCCTCTTATTTGTTTCGAATATTCATTTCATTCGTGCGTGTTTAAATTTTCTATCACTGTGATTTTTTAAGTTTTGTTCGTGGCATTATTAGCTTTATTTCTGTTATTATTGTTATTGCTATTCATCACTGTTTAGTTAATCGAATATTCGATATTTGTAATTTCTGTAAAATAACTCTGCCTTTTTAATTATGTATTTTTGATTTCTGTAAAATAATTAAATTCTTACATCAGAGATTGACACGAGGTCGAATTTTCCTCTGTGCATTCCTTGGCCACGACAGAGTTATGAAGAAAACTTTTAAACTTGGAGCATCTGAACGGCGATTCTCACGTTCACCAGTGCTCGTGTCCTAAAGCAGTGAAAAAACAAAAACGCAGACTGATTTGCCCTCTCCACCTAAGCGTTAAATAATGGCCTTTTGGCTAGGCAGTTGAACTGGTAAAGAGGTTCTGCCCCGACAGATCTATCTCACCAGCGTATCTATGCGCAGACACTATCGCTCCTCAGTAACATCAGCAAATTGTGCGTGAAACATTTCCGTGTTCACATAACACTTCATTAATGTCCTTTTTAAACTGTTGAAAGGAAATTCAAAGAGGAACATCAATTAATCAACTGACTGATGTAGCGTGCATATGATCTGCTCCAGTTCCTCTCTCAGCTTGTCAACCGTCATCCTCGATTCCACAATTTAGATCCTATTCTCGACTCTCTCCTCATCCCTTTATAAAACTGAACTGTTGCGATTGTGCTGAGAATGAATTGTTGCCAAAGCAGGCAAGCGCATCTGAAAGATTCTAAAAGATTTGCACTACTTCTACAAGTTATTCCCGATGGGGACGATGCGGGAAGATGATGGTCACAAAGACGGGCAAAATTCGCTATATTTTATGTGCCCGTTTCTGTGCCACGTATGTGTACTACATATTAGAAACATCTACATTTCTACAGTATATAAAACATGGTGTTGATAATGGTTACTAATGTGATTGGAATCGATTCAGTGTGCGTATTATATCTATCTGGTTGGGGTCTATCGCTTACGTGATTAGTCTAGTTTGTTCAGCTTTCAGATGTGGTTATTAGATAGGTATTATTTCATTTTTTGTCAGTGATTATGATGAAATTTTACGTTTCATTTCATTTCAGTCGTAAAATATCATAAATTTGCCAAGTTATTATATACTAATTATGTGCATGTGAATAGGCGATTTTTGATCCGATATGAAAGTTTTCAATATCATTAAAATTTTTGATATTTTTGTGATCGGTTGATTTTTTTTGTAAAAATTTGGTTTAACGAGCGTATTGACTGTTGAAATAGAATTTAGAGAGGAACATGCGGTAAATGAATTAACAAACAGATTTATATACTGCATGTATAATCTAGATATTTCTATGTTGTATTCAATCCGGAATATTTTCACATTTGGCTTTGATGAATGATTGTAACTTATAAAGACAGACGTGAGACATAAGGCTCGTAGCTAGACGAACACCTGACTGTTTATGCTGTTGTTAGTGAAAGAATGAAGATGTTTAATTTAATCCCCTACATTTCCAATCACTGACAAATGAAAATATTAAAGATTTTCCATATTTCCTTAGGTTCTCCTGAATTTACTCACTTTTAATCTTTTATGCCGTTTCATCTTGTATAATACTTGCTCAATGGCTTGCTCACGCACATTTTCGCAAGTTATTCGACTATAAATATTATATTTCCATCCATCTAATGATGATAAGGAGACATGGCTGTCTGTTAATATGAAAACAAGTGCTCACAAGGAAGGGTCACGAACTTACCCCCGCCTTTTGGGATGAGACATATATCATTTTGTAGAGCTCATGTAGCTGATCATGGATCTGCAAATAATTTTTGCTGCGGACAAGGGGGACGCGAGATATGGGGGGAAAAAGGTTTTCAGTGTATTGAAGGAACGTTCTGAATTTCCATCCAACATCGGCGGCTTGGCCTGGCAGATAGTGCGCTAGACACAAGAGTGGATGCTCGGGGGTTCGGATCCCCATGATCGAATGATTTTTTTTCTCATCCATCTGTAGCATATTGAAGCTAACGTGATGTTTTGCTGCCCTCCCCACAACTTCTATCGTGGGGACATTTTATATTTTTTGGTTTTTTTGGTGTTTTTTGCTGTTTACTTCTGATCCTAATGAGCATATCTATTCATAATAAAATGATGGAAACATAAATACAATTTACAATAAGGACACTTCACAAAAGACAACTAATCACAATTATCGATATCACAATCTTGAGTTACGTCGTTTGGAAAACACACTTGAACCGATGTTTCGAATTCATCCGGATGTTGTTGGATGTATCCACAAGCGTGCGAATAGACATGCTCATTATGATCAGATGTAAACAGCAAGAAACACCAAAAAACCAAAAAAATATAAAATGTCCCCACGATAGAAGTTGTGGGGAGGGCAGCAAAACATCACGTTAGCTTCAATATGCTACAGATGGATGAGAAAAAAAATTGTTCCAGCATGGGGATCCGAACCTCCGAACACCCACTCTTGCGTCTATCGCACTATCCACTAGGACAAGTCACCATCGACAAATCGAAATTCAGAATTTCACTTCAATACACTGACTGAAAACCTTTTTCCCCCCATATCTCGCGTCCCCCTTGTCCGCAGCAAAAATTATTTGCAGATCCATTATCAGCTACATGAGCTCTACAAAATGATATATGTCTCATCCCAAAAGGCGGGGGTAAGTTCGTGACCCTTCCTTGTCAGCAATAATGAGGTGAAGACAAGTGCATTCAATAGTGATTAATATTAATTTTTGTATGTCAACTTGTTATTTGTATTCATCACCCAAAAGTCGTTTATCCGTGCATCCATCTATTAGTCCGAACTAATAAATTTTTCTATCTGCATAATACCTATCTATGATTCGTTACTATGGATACAGTCAAATTATAATAAAATCATCAACTTACTTTGTGTTAGATGTATTTCATTCTTTCATATTCATATGTACATATGAATATATATCTATCGTTTATACGATACTCTTTCAGTGGGATTGTTTAAATGAATAATTATAACATGGTGATGTCTATGAATGGTATTGCATGATTTCACAATATGATTAGTTTTGGCTTTATTCATATTTTAGAAAGATGGATGAGATGAATATATTACATTCATTGATATTTGTGTATGCGACTATAATAAAATACAGATATGGATGGATATAGGTGTGTGCAATATCAACTATTTGTGCTGTGTAGTCAAATTGGTGAGTTATTTAGTCATCGAGTTGCCATGTTGATGGCGGATATTGGATTGCTATTTCAGTGTGCATTTCAGATGGTTTTGATGATCAGATATTAAGTTTTACTTTGCATTAATCTAGTCTTAGTTTATTGTTTAATAAATCTTTTATTGAGTAGTTTGAAGAGAGTCGTTGTTAGGCAGTAAGTAACTTATCAGTTACTTCAAAGAGTGTGTAATAGGAAGGTGATATTGAGGTATTGTTTCGTTAATGTATACTATTATCTCGATCAATTTTATTGATTAGGAAGTTATTTTTTGTGACGATACGTTATGCCATGCAGTTTGCTGTTTTTTCGTTTGTTTAGTGATATGCAATGATAAGTTGCAATATTATGTTCTTGTAAGGTACTGCTGTGATAAAATGTGTGATTGTTTCTGAATTGTGAGTTTAGATATTTTGAGTTGTTTGGCATTCTGTTCAGTTTTGTGATTACTTAATTGACATTCTTCTCGTTGTGTGAAAAACTGTCGAAGATTGGGAAAGACAGGTAATATGTAAAAATGGATATCTTTCACTGGAAACAGTACTGTGACTTCAATAAAGAGTGTTATCTTTATGGATTTACTTGAAGTTTTTTGTGTTCTGTACGAACTTGAATCGCTTTCGATATCGTTGCAATTCTGCTTGTTGTTTCGAACGGTGAGCGATTCTTCGGGGAATCGCATAATTCCTCGGAGAACCGCTCACGGATTCGTAAATGGACGAATGATTTGTTGCAAGTTGAGACAACTCGAAAAAGCATGCGTTTTGCATTTATCCAGAGGGCTTGACGGGGCAGGCTGAGCGGGATATGCAAATCCTTAGCTTACAACGAGTTAAATGCAAAGTGCTTTTTCAAATTGTCCTTTGGATTGTTGTTTTGTTTGACGATTGACTGATGAAGCGTTCTTTTTTCAGGTCTTATCTCTATTTTTATTGTATTAGTGTTATTCTTATTATTGTTGTTATTGTATTATAACTATTATTCATACTGAATATAAAGTCACAAATCTGCAATATTATATTCAATATCACGAAGATATCGTCGTCAATATCCAAACGAATAAGTCTGTGATTATCAACCAAAATTATACCAATTTCGATGACTTCGAAATGAGCCAGGGTGGCCACTCAGATCCGACTACAAGTAGTGATTCAGACGCCATCGAAATTCGTTAGTTTTTTTTCACTTTTTTGCACTTTTTTTCTTTTTTTTTCTCATTTTACTGTTCTATTTTAGTTTCTGTGTGTTAGATTTCTATATCTGTGTCTCTCTTTTTCCCGTACTTTTTCATGCGATTTGAATTATGCTACCTTTCAAAGGGAGCTATGGTTCATTCTGAGTGTGAGCAAAACTTTTAGATTCCGTCTAAAATTCCTTTATGATGTTTCATCGTGAATGGTGGTTAACGCTCGCGCAGCTTTTTATTCGCTCGAAATGAATTTGTTTGTAGTCAAATAAACGAGCGTTCAGTATTATCATCCAATAATGTCTATATTTGCTTATCTCAATTGCTCATATCCTTCTTCGAAATGTTCTCCAAATGTGCAATTGGGTTTTTGGGTGGAATGAATTTAAATTCCAAAGCAATTTTGCTAATTTTATTCTGTCATGAATGTCTTTGTTTTATTCGACATTAATTTGTTTATCGATTAATGAGTAATGAAAATTCATTAGTATCGTTTCATTGGCAGTATTTTCTTCGAACGAATTCTCTATTTTCAAAATATTTTTTGTGTACTCTCTATCAAAGTTGAAGTCGTGTACTGATTGCTGGAATGAACCATTTTCAATAAGTATTTTTAATAAATATTTGATAACCACTTTCTACGCCTTGTCCCTACGCGTGTCCATCCGATTAAGGCGAGTGAACCTGTGATGATGAGTTTGCATCAACCTCAGCGGGATCGAGTCCTCATTATCAATCTAAACCATAACGATAGCTGCTGCCTTCTCGCCTCACTCTTGAATCGAGCGTTTACGAGCTGATAAAAGTCGTTCACTCACGAACCTAGCGCTTTTTGGTCAATCCGTCATCTGCTGCGTATTTCTGCCGTATTCCCTAATCGATGCTCGTTGCAGCACATTTCTCTATGCATTCGTTGTGCTACATAGTTCGAAGGAATCTTTCAGTAGAAGTTACAGCAGAAAAATTGTGCATCAGTAGGCATACCCTTTTGATGTCCGGATGAACTGTAGAGAGTGGAAATTGAATTGTCGGAGTGCAGTTTTATGATGCAATTATGAATCGATCTGAGCGATTTTTTGAAATTTCTTTCAGAATATTCATTTATTGTTTTTATCAAATTTTGAAGACGTTAACTGCGGAATATTAATTAGATTTTGTTGTGTTGTGGATGATGACCTTGAATAAATTGTTCGGTTGATTCACAGGTAATCATTGAGAAGTATAGCTGATTGATTATTATGCATTTGCTGACGAGTTTTATAAATCATTGTGACTTTTTTCTTTTTTGAATCAACACGGATGAATAATGATTAAATATATTTTCGTTTAATTTCATTTTATTTGTGATGAAAACTTCAATTATTGTTTTTGTAATGATCATTTATCAATAATCGGCGTTATCAGTTATACGAACTGTCCATTATCAGATGATAGTAGTCAAATTTTCAGCGTCATCAAATAGCAATAATGGAACGTTGACAAATTTAGAAGTTGGTATTGCAGAATGTTGCGTGAAAGTTAGTCATTTGTTAATTGCTTGAATGGGTAGGTGTGCAGTGGTGATGAGGGGAATCGTTTAGCATTCATCCATGTTTTGATAACGTTTGAGATGATAATCGTTCGATAATTATGGCTATGTTTTTGGTGCAGACTGATGACGAGAATGCGATGAAACTGTCGAATGAGGCAAAATCGCGCTCGAACTCGCCACCCAAAGAACTGCATGCCTTAAGTCCATGCCTGAATTTATCACTGACCACCGCATCGTTACCGAGCACCAGTGAAGGTTCGAGTTGTTTTGTTTGTTGACAAGTTGATGCGATTTTGATTATTCTCGTGCGAGCTGTTTATCGATAGAATATCCGTTGAGACGTCTTGGCAGTTCATTCCGGCGACTTTGCCTGCGTACATTTATGCGAAATTTGTTGAAAGTTTAATTTGTAGTAGGAATAACAAAATTAAGAACAGATGACGGTATAGGGTAGCGGACGTTTGTCTAATTAGGAGTTAGGCGAGTTGATGTGAAGTGTGTGACAATGAGCAAAAGTTCATAATAACGATGTTCATTCGTTTCCTCAGTGGTTATGTGATTGATTCTGTAGCTTATCACATACTCAGAGTTATGATAATTAAATGTTTGAATTACAAGTATCAACTATTGGGCCACTTAATGAAATGTTAACGAGAGAATTAATTCCGTTGAATAGGCAATGATTAACCGATAATTAATTTCGCATTGTTCAATTGCACGGGAAGATAGAAAGTCATTCAAGAGTTGCGTGTTAAGGTGACAATACGTTTTAGTTAGGTGGGTGTATTGTGATATACGCTTAAGAAATGTGTTGATTGAAAGGTTTGATGTTCGTTCGGTATTATTGTTAATGAGGTATTCATGAGAAGTTTAATCGTGGAAAAACAACTGAACAGTGTTTCATCTAATCTAGACGATCGATCTATTAAGTAAAATTAGATTACAATAATGATGATATAACGTGATACATCAGCAAACTTATATGGTATCATTAACGATAATTGCATGTGATAATGCTGATAAGAATGACAGTAAAAATACATTTGTTTAGATTGGTCGTCAACATGTAAAACGACGAGTGAAAACGGTGAAGATAATAATATTAAAAGTGATAGCAGTAACCATAGTGATGGTGATAATAACGTTAATAATAATAATACTGATGGTAATAGTAACAATATAATTCCTCGTAAATGTGTATATTCAAGTGCGGGTAAACGGAAAGCAGCTTTGCCGAGGAAAAGACCTGCATTGCCAGAGGAAGTGAGTTAGTTATGAAAATGTGATAGGTCGTTGAGGATGATATGAAATAGTACGTGAATCTCTTGAAAAAGCAATCTTTTTAAGTACAAAATAAGAGTTTTCTGAACGAAGTTATTTATGCCAGTAAAAATGAATATGCCAATGTGCTATACACCAATGTGCTGAATAAACAAAGAACGGACTTCAGCCTGTACAAATCAGCGCAGAGACAGGTGAAGTAGTGGAAGATGAATGCTGTGATGTAATGAATTGTTGTTCTTCGGATCTAATGGCTGCAACGAGTAGTGAGATAATACCGGTGGCATTTGATCAAACATGTTAGTTGCTCGAATGACTGATTAGTCTTTCTACCAAACCTCATCCTGATTTTGTACATTTATTCGAATATTCTCTTCAGATTTATCCAATCTTTTTATCCGTATAATTTAGAGCTTTTCTGGTTTCGTCCGAATTTATCAGAATTCCGTGATTTTGCGGATAAATAATCTACAGAATAATTTGAGACGGATAAATGTTTTCAGCATGTTCGAAACGGTTAGGAATCACAACCAGTACGGGTCGTAAGAATCGCAGTAGTAACTATAGTCAATCTTATCCAAAAGAATCGTCCCCGTCATCATCGATAACACCAACTGATAAAGCTGGTATTAACATCAGCAGTAATTTTCCTCTGCCTTCTCAGTCATCAACGATTGATCATTATCAAACCGTCGATAAATCGGGTGATCTTGATGGTAGCAATTCCTCGCTGATTATGAATAATGCTCTCACGAAGTTAGTTATTTACTATTGTTGTTACTATTATTATTAATGTGCTTAACAAACGATATATTTGTTGTATGTTATGTAATGGTTTGTGCTGTGATTGCGTTTCGCTCACGAGATTTCTCGCAATTATTGTAATGTTGCGCATACCGTCATAAATAATCTTGTCTGATAAGCTTAGGCTTATATTGATTGAAAAACTTAGCTTTTGATTTATTGATCTTGTTTTTGATCAATCTCATAATGGATGGATGTGCTTCTCATGGGCAGATTGAGACTAGGGCAGTGTTCAAAATGTGGTCTTTTTTTGTCTGTTTTCCGGTCGGTTGAAATAAATGATCCATTTGGTGCGGTGCATATTGACCAGAACCTTTTTTGATTCTGCTAGCTGTTGGGAATGTTGAGTGGGTGTGAATCTAGTGGTGATGTGCAGATAAGAGTGTAGTCTTTATCGGAGGGAGATTGATTCTCTTTCGGAAGTATTTAATGACAATTGAAGAAGTTGAAAAACCTCGACCAATCTATCAACTACATGATTTGTAGCTGAGGAGTAATAAATTGCTAGATGAAGAGGATATACGGTCACTTAGGCTGTTTTCGGGGAAGTGGAAGTGTACACGCGGCCAAGGGGGAGAGATGGGCTAGGGCTAGGGAAACGGAGCACGACAGAGTGGATGCCGTCGGCATAAATATTTCTAGATGCTAACTAACACTTTGTTTTCGTAAATGTTTGCGTTCTAACTCGCATTAAGTTGCATTAACTCAACTTTTTTTAGTGTGATGTTGATGTCGCATTGCTGTGCACGAAAACAGAGCTGTTCTCCTTCAACAAATGGTTTGATTAATGATAAGAGTGTTGATAATAATGATAAGAAACAGATGAATATTAATAATATTTCAACGAAAGTATTTGCGGAAGATAAGAATAATAACAAGCAACGAATTCGAAGCAGTCAATTGGCAAGAAAAGTGCAGTTTGGTGTTGATAGTGACAGTGATATTTTATCGTCGTTGTCGTTAAAGGATTGTGATAACAAACATAGTGATAATCATTCGGTGAAGATATCATCAGCAACAACATTAATGAAAGCTGATTATTCTATCATCAACACTGATAATGATACTGCGCAATTGAAGCATAAACTCAATGAAACGTTGTTATCAAATGATAACAATAAAGATATCGAAGATCAAAGCAAAGTTTTGGATTGTAGAATTGATAAGAGTTTAATCAGGAATAATGCTTTGAATAATATCAACAATAATAATAACAACATCAGGTTCATGATAATATTTGTCATTTTTTTCCATATTTATCAGTTCGTTTGAAGTGATGTGATCGCGTCGAGATAATTCCTGAGCAATGCATTTTTTTCAGTTGTTTAGAAGCAGAAGTGAGTTGGGTTTAGAACACCGAATTAGACTTAGGCCTGTTGTGAAGTAAATAAAAAACGTTAGAAAAGGCAAAACAGTTTATTTGTCCTCTAATTGATGTGATATGTGTTTAATATGCTTGGTTTCTTGTTCTCAGTTGATAGCTTTGTGCAGTGATGTTCGTCGCAGAACGGTAGCTCCGTTAGGGACCTGTTTCGAGATAATTTCGTTTTATGACATCTTCATCCGGGTCTTTCACCTCCCATTACCCTCCGACGAATAACTTCTCGACGGGGTCCTCCTCTCTCCGTTTCATCTTATCCTCGACGAGCAATATTTCGCAGGATGCTTACCAAACCCTTACCTAACACCTCACTCGTGTATGTGTTATACCCATCGTCGCCGCATGCTTGCCTAGAGTATCTGTAAGATGAAGAAGCACTCGACAAGATAAATCATAATCTCCTGCTTGTTTCTGTCGTGGTTTATCAGTAGTAAATGGTAACTCATCGGTTTATCAACAGCTCTAAAATGGTTGTGATGTTTAATTAGCACGTGATGTAACGCTCATTAGCATATTCTAACTATTGTTCATTTTTATCGTGGACTAGTTATAATATTACTTCATTATTGGTCTAATTGTATGTTTAGAATGGAAAATCTTGTTCGTTTTACAATATCATTTTTCTGAAGGTTTTTGCGACAAATACGTATTATCTTAAATGTAGATTAAGTTGTTTCAGGAGACATGCCTCATCGAAAGGTATTGTTAATGATAATAATAGTAGCAATAAATACGCTATGATATCCACGCATGATTCTTCTGCTGCAACAACGGCAGCGTTATTGAATGGGTTATGTGCGAATAATTTACCAGCGAATATTCAAGATCTTTTAACTACACCCTCACCTGCGACCCTCAATGCTGCCTTAAATCAACTCATTCTTGCTTCTGCAAGTGAGTTTTCTTGTCTTTTGACATCAGTTCCTTTTACACCTCAACACTATGCTATCTGTCATACATTTGACTTCAATATGAAATTATCACTGACATGATAAGATCACATCTAAGGTGACTGTTCAATTCAGGTGGTGTAGTAGACATGAGTGCGTTTGGAACGTTGAATATGTCAGATCTTTTATCAGCGTCAGCTGGCTCACAAGGAATACTGCCGTTCCTGGGAGCGAATTTAGCAGGTTGGATTATTGTCAACTTATTCGTAATCTTATCAGATAGTCACTTATCTTTGTGATTATCGAATGGATCGAGAATTGTTGATGATAATTGAGGAGGTTTAAAACAGTTTGTTTGCGATATTTCATCGCGATTTTTCACATCAGATTATGATTTGTTGTTGTTTTAGATTTGAATATGGACCCTCAAAAAATGCAGTTGACACTTATAGAAGCAGCCACGATGGCTGCTGCGAATAGCGCTTTCTGTGGTTTAGTGGGTTTGTCATTCATTAATGTTACTATTATTTTCAGCATTGTCATTGTCGTTGAATCGAATCTGAACCTAATTTCAGGCAGCGCCAATAATCTCAGTGGTAGCGAACTAGACCAACTGAATGTCTGCGATGCCATCTTAAAACAACAACAGTCACAACAGTCACACCATCACAAGCAAACTTCATCAGTCTCGAAATGTTCTTCAAAACAGCCTCATCTGTCTACATCGTTGTCATTATTAAATAATACCAGTGATAATAATAAAAAGTATAGCAATAGTATAAGTAATACTAACAATATGATACAATTGCCATCGGTGATAATGAGTGGTACGGATCCAATGAACACTCTTGCAAGTATCAATCAAAAGGTGAATAATAATCCATCGTCATTGCAAATCGATTCTTCAAATTCTGATCATCGTGTTTCGATCGGTATACCACTTCCGGCTGTTTTACCTGAGGTCGTGTTTTGTATTTGGGTTGAACGCTTTCCCATTTTGCACGTGTGCACTTCGTTCGTCTTTTTCGATGATACAACTGACGTGAATAATACTTTTTTCGATCGCGAATGAGTGAATGAACGCATTTTGTGTGATGTATATTTAATGGAAGGTTATCGGTGTGGGGGAGTTGTTACTTGTCTCGAATTGTTGCATATGATCTGTTGCAATTTGCACATAGCCAAGGCTCAGCAGCTTCTTCACGTCCGATGCAATAAGCTTGTTTGTCATTCGTTGAGAGTGAATTTGATGCCTTCTGAAGCAAAGAATTGGATTGTTTGACTAGGTGAAGAGTGTGATGTCAGTTTTGATCGAACGTTGCTAAATTTGTGATCAACATCATCTACTTGCGTTTATATTTGTTGTTTAGGTGAATGGTTCGTCACAGAATGTAAACGCTGAAAGTCGGGAATCATTTTTATTGCGGGATAGTCGACTAACAATATCACAGAAGTTATTGGCTGCTGAAGAGGAGGTGTTTTATTTTATTCATTCAATTGACTTTTGTGAAGGTCTTCAGAAGTAGTTCCCCCTGAAAAATCTTTTAAATTGAAGTTTGATAAAAAGTGTGAATTTTAGGCAGCGGCAGGAAATGATACACCAAAGATGACACGCGAAGATAGGATAGATCTTGAGGAATTGGAGAATTTCGCACAAACCTTCAAGAAACAACGCATTAAATTCGGTATTGTTTCGAATCATTAACATTGCAACTGATATTTGAAAATAATTCTATGATTGGCTGTGAAGAGTTTATGCTTTGATAAGATAGCAATAGTGATGGTAATAATAATGATGGCAATAATGAGAGTGCATTGATAATTATGGGTGTGTGCGATATGTTTGTGCGTGACATTCAATAGTAGAGTAACTATAATTGTATTAGATAACGAACTGTTCTTTGAGGGTTCACTCAAGGTGATGTTGGAATGGCGTTGGGTAGACGTTACGGAACGGATTTCTCACAAACGACCATCTCGAGATTTGAAGCGTTGAATCTGTCGTTCAAGAATATGTGCAAGTTGAGACCACTGTTGAAGGAGTGGTTGGCCGATGCTGAAAATGCCATCGCTAATGGTGCGACCGCCTCTGATTTATTGGAGGCGCAAAAAAATCCGGATTTATCCGGAAATCAGGTCACTTTTAAGCATCGAGCAGAACGCTCAAACTGTTGTTGACTGTTCGTTTATTAAAAGAGCTAGTTATTTCAGATGAATGCGTTATCTGCCACGAATGCGACAGTGCTCACATCATCCGGATCATTGCTCACATCCTCATCGGCTCTAGTCGACAGTGGTTCACTGTCGCCGAATGGAACAGCAACAACAACAACCAAATCGTATGGTGGTGGATTGGGAACGTGTCATCTGAACAGTGCCACATCGGGTCTGTTGGCGGCCAACAGCAATGCTTTATCATCGAATAACACTGCCATTTTAACAACGGCAACAAGTATACCGTTGAGGAAGAGAAGGAAACGTACGAATCTAGACTCGGCTCAGCGAGCTGCACTGGATGGCTACTTTCAAATCAATTCAAGACCGGATCATGAACGAATGGCGCAGATTGCACAGACTTTGGAGTTGGATCGAGATGTATGATTTCGGTTGTTGATTGTTTGTTTATTGTAATGATATAAATGGGCAATTATTAGCCCGACAACTACCCTCCGCACAATCGTTCTTCCCTGACCCAAGTGCCCGGGAATAATTGTCCGAGGAGCAGTTGTTTTGAAGCTTGTAAACGCAGCGATTCAATTTATCTTTTCAGGTAGTTCGAGTTTGGTTTTGTAATCGTCGTCAAAAAGTACGCAAAGAATGAATATTGGACGCCTTGCTCGATAATGGATATAAAAAGATTATAAATAATAGTGAATTTGAATGCGGTCATCAGTGAATGTTATCCCAAATATCATTGGATTGTTTATTGTCATCGATGATGCCTTCATGGAGAGGTCGTCCGAGAAATTTGAGTGAACTGATTTCATCACCATTTTAGCGATCCGATTGAATTTTTCATCGAATTAGAGCAATTTCAATTCAATCGTTCAAATGAATTTGCACTGTTGACTCACGTCAGTTAGTTTCGTTCTCGGTCACATTGTCCTATGCATTTTTATTCAGATTGTTTCATTTTAAAAACGATTATTCGTTTGATAATAATAATGATAACGATAATAATTCATTTTTCAGTTTGCTTTTATGATAATTTTTCAGAACTGAATTGCTGCCAATAAAATAATAGTGTCCCGATTGCATGATGTATATATCTATATATATGATACTTGATTATATTGTGTTTCGAAAGCATTATTGTTGTTTATTATTATTATTATTATTATTATTATTATTAGTTTTTTTAAATTTTTATTTTCCCTCACTCAGCACACACCTCCCAAATCGTTTTCTCGTTTCGTCCATTTTATTCTTTATGCGTTTTTCCTTTTCTTCTTATCAGTTTGATAAGTTTAATTTTTTATTATTTGAACTTCTGTGATGAGTTCAGTAGAGTTCACTATTTTTTCATCAGTGAAATCGTGGAATTGAGTGCGAAGGTTGGAATTTTAGTAATGCGATTAAAAGGAGTGAATGTGGTGATTTACATTGTTCTCGTCGAAATTAATAAGTTGTTATGGAATTTCCATACTGATTTTTGATTTTGAGGTATGTGGTGTTCATTTTTGTGGATAGATGAACACAGAGAGACGAATAATATAGATTCTCTAGTCGATGGGAATAATAATTCTAGTCCGTT
>JAPYMA010003003.1:0-280572 GCA_035041965.1 Anisakis pegreffii
GCCTATCCGGCTCTTCATTCTGGTGTTAAGTGCAGCCACTCGGTGGCCGCACGACTCGCGCCGAAGACAGTGTCAGGCGGGGAGTTTGACTGGGGCGGTACATCTGTCAAATCGTAACGCAGGTGTCCTAAGGCTAGCTCAGAGAGGACGGAAACCTCTCGTAGAGCAAAAGGGCAAAAGCTCGCTTGATCTTGATTTCCAGTACGAATACAGACCGCGAAAGCGTGGCCTATCGATCCTTTTGAATTAGAAGGTCTCTAGCAAGAGGTGTCAGAAAAGTTACCACAGGGATAACTGGCTTGTGGCAGCCAAGCGTCCATAGCGACGTTGCTTTTTGATCCTTCGATGTCGGCTCTTCCTATCATTGCGAAGCAGAATTCGCCAAGCGTTGGATTGTTCACCCACCAATAGGGAACGTGAGCTGGGTTTAGACCGTCGTGAGACAGGTTAGTTTTACCCTACTGTGACTGGTTGTTGCGATAGTAATCCTGCTCAGTACGAGAGGAACCGCAGGTTCAGACATTTGGTTCATGTGCTTGGCCGATCGGCCAATGGTGCGAAGCTACCATCTGAGGGATTATGACTGAACGCCTCTAAGTCAGAATCCCGCCTAGTCAAGGCAACGATAAATTTGCTCCCCGGTGTCGGGAGGCACTTCTATGTGAGTTCGCTCACAGCTAATGCCCCATTAGATGGCCTTGCCGAGCGACTGAAAGGTCGATCGGTTGCCAAAGCCGGATTACACGGTGCAACGTCGGGGCGCAAAATCACTTGCAGACGACTTGATTACTGGTCAAGGTGTTGTATCCAGTAGAGCAGCCTCCATACTGCGATCTGTTGAGACTCATCCTTTGATTGGACGATTTGTTTGCACTTCAGGGCATTTGTGAATGTAGCTTGAAGAAGATAGAGATGCTCTTAAGCAAAGTGGTGTGCTTGTTGGATAAGAAGGCTAAAAAGGTGTGTTGGATGATAAGGTGGATTGGTGATAAGGTATTGAAATGAAGAGCAGCTAAGTGGTTAAAAGCTGCTGCTCATATGCTGATTGGTTGTATGTGTATTTGGATATGGCTGTAGCTAGCTGATGTGACCGCCGCTGCTTTCAGCCAAAGTATTTTATTGGTATGAAAGTATTTTGTAAGTATTTTATAAGAGCGGTGAAAATGCTCTTATTGTTGTAGAAGTGACAAACGGTTGCATGTATGCATGTGTATATATGTGTATGTTTATAGACATATATATGCACACACATGCTTCGAGATGGAAGTAGTCACAAACGTTTGCTATGTTGTTGTGTGTAATCGGGTTATTGCTCGGTGTGGATAACGCAAACGTAATCGGGCCGCAACGGCCTCAATCGTATCGTTGTTGAGAAGTGAAATGTGCTCGTTTGATCGGTTAAGAGCACACACACAGAACAGGTGTGTGTGTCGGTGAGAAGTCGGTGAATAGGAGAAGGAAAGGAAAGGAAAGGAAAGGTGTGTGAAGTGACAGTTCGCTTGAACGACAACCTGCACACTCGCTGTTTTGGTGAGGTGTAGTGTTTTGTGATGGTTAACTGCATTTCCCCGATTGATTCTGTCGGCGGTTATATGCTTATCTCAAAGGCTAAGCCATGCATGTCTAAGTTCAAATGGCCTATAGAAGGTGAAACCGCGAACGGCTCATTACAACAGCTATTATATACTTGATGTTGATATCCTACGTGGATAACTGTGGTAATTCTAGAGCTAATACATGCACCAAAGCTCCGATTTTTTGACGAGCGCATCTATTAGATTAAAACCAATCGGGTTTCGGCCCGTCAATTGGTGACTCTGAATAACTATGGCTGATCGCATGGTCTTGAACCGGCGACGTGTCTATCAAGTGTCTGCCTTATCAACTGTCGATGGTAGTTTATGTGCCTACCATGGTTGTAACGGGTAACGGAGAATAAGGGTTCGACTCCGGAGAGGGAGCCTGAGAAACGGCTACCACATCCAAGGAAGGCAGCAGGCGCGCAAATTACCCACTCTCGGCATGAGGAGGTAGTGACGAAAAATAACGAGACCGTTCTCTCTGAGGCCGGTTATCGGAATGGGTACAATTTAAACCCGTTAACGAGGATCTATGAGAGGGCAAGTCTGGTGCCAGCAGCCGCGGTAATTCCAGCTCTCAAAGTGTATATCGTCATTGCTGCGGTTAAAAAGCTCGTAGTTGGATCTGCGCCTCAGGACTTGGTCCGCCCACTGGGCGAGAACTGGGCTCCTGGGCTAGTACTGCTGGTTTTCCCTACGTTGCCTTCATCGGTCGCGTAGGGTGGCTAGCGAGTTTACTTTGAAAAAATTAGAGTGCTTCACGCGGGCTTATGTCTGAATACTCGTGCATGGAATAATAGAATAGGATCTCGGTTCTATTTTGTTGGTTTTCCAAATAGCAGATAGATCAATGAATAGGTGAGCAGATAGATAGATAGATATAAATACGAGAACAGTCTTCATGAAGTCACTGCTGATGATAGCGCTAGTGGTAGTAGGATAGGATTTGAGAAGGTGTCGTCGCATGATAAAGTAGAGTACGGACGGATATGAATGAACGAAATTACTACTGGTTGAAAGTACTGATATTATGGTATTGTACGAGCACTCAGTGAAGTTGCAAGTCAGTGAAACTTGGACGGATTGAAAATGTTTGCTGTGAGTTACTCATGAACCGTAAGAAAAAGGTTTCGGATGGATGCAATGCAATTGATTCGAGTTACTTGCCGATATTTGTGTGAACACACATCTGTGGATGGTATTGTATGAATAATGGTACAAGTGAATGTTAAAACGAGGACGAAAGTGTTTCGAACGCTCAACTGATTGCAGCGGCAGCAGCAGCAGCAGTCGTCTCTTAAGTGAACTTGAAGACAACATAAAGTTGATTTATTGCGATAAGTGAATTTCGCAACAATTAAAAGTGCAAAACTTCATTTCATTCAAGTGAACGACGAAACGAACAAACGAACGAACAAAAGTAGAGAAAACGTTTCGATTGAACGCTGAAATATTTTAGGATTGGTACATTTATAAGAAATATGAAGCGGGATTAACACAACGACAATACATCACTATCCATCATTCCAGCATTGAATTTGAGCGCAACGATCGGTTGGTTTGATTGAACGAAACGAAAAGTTTTATCGTAACGAAAAGTAACACATTTATGCGTCGTCGTTCGAATTCAATACAACACCACATTAAATATTGTGTGCTCGATTGATATTTTTGTTGATGTTCTTGAGCGCATTACACCGAGCATGATAGCGCGTTTAATTATTATTATTTATTGCTGCGAATTCCATCATTTGTTGTTACAACCAGCAGCCAGTGGCACTCCTCGATTTGCATCAGGGTTTGCTAAATTTTATGTTAGGTGGTGGTGTTTTCATTGTGCCTTCTCGGATGGATGGCGTCTAATTGTCTAGTGTAAACATCGAACTCATTCTCACATACACAAACGATCACAGTTGTGCGTTGTTCCTTTGCCACTGGATTTTGTGCTTTGTTCGAGAACACCCATTTGTAATTGGATAAAACTGTTATGAAACAGAGAAAAATGAGGAACAGTTAAACGAAAAATTCATAGAGACTTTGTGAATAATCAATAGGAATTTCTGAAAACTGAATAATCGGTTCGAAATCAACGAAAGTTTCATTATTCAAGCGTACTTATGAAGTTTCAATAGTCAAGTCCACTTAGATTGTCCATACAATAAAAGTCAAAAGCGAACAGATCAAGCTGACGCTCATGTCATTGATATCTTGTCGTTTGCATCAGGCATTTGCTTACAATTTTTGCGCAAGATTTTGCAACATTTGATCTCTTCGAATCACTTCGCTGCATTCCATAGATGTTGTTCAAAGTGACAATATTCAATTCGGTTTTTTTTTTTGAAAATTCAAACTTTACATATCACTCTATTGCAGTGATTGTCGTAAGATTTAATGTAAACCAATCCAACTGTTCAATAGATTTGAAACTGATTCCAAATACTGCTGAATTTGGGACCAAATTCCGAAAGGGCTTTTAGAACAGTTTGAGTCCTATTTAAAAATAATTCTAAATATTTGCTTTGCTATTGTTTTGCTTTGAAATCAGCGAGTGAGGCAAAATTGCTGATGAATTTTCGGAGTCATTCATTCATTCATTTCACCGAATTCATATGAAATTAAAGAATTCGTTGAGATGATGTTGAAAAGCGCGTACTTATTGTTTACGGATTGGTCAAAGTTGACGGTGCAAAACAAGTACAAACTCATGATTTGAACTAATCACTGAATCCACCTGTTAGCAATCTCGAACTCTTGCTGTCATGCTCAAATCAAGTTATTATCATAATTTATAATTGCAAAATTGCTCACAATCAACAAAAATTCTTGATGATATCGAATACTTGATATTTGAAACGTAGAAGAAACAGTTCAAATGGATGCTTCACTTCTCTCATTACACAAATTTCATGACAACCTTTGACATCTTTGATCAAATTTCATTACCTGATTAAGTGAATAACAGAAAATTATTCGTTCACATGATTTCGATAAGTTCGAAAGTTGCACTTTAGCAATAAAAATAACTTTGATTTGGTTGTTTATGATAGATATGATTTGAACGTTGCTATAATTATCATTACCATCAGCATTATCATTCCTTGATCGGTTTCTTAATGCTGTGAATGGCAAACTAACAAGATAATTGTTGAATTCCATTCGACAATATCAACAAAATAATTCGTTGAAAAGTGATTAGGGAACAGTAATGTGTAATCATACGCGAATAACAGTACGATCAGCAGTAATGACAACAATTATTTTGCACTAATATCAGCAGTGCTCATTTTCAATGGGAATTGACAAGGCAAATGCTGAAATGTTTAACAACGCAACGAATTACAACTCAGCAAGATTCTTCGAGTTGTTCCAAGAATGAATTATGTCAGCAGGCATATGTTCCTTCGTGCAATTAGCCACTTAGACAAAAAAATTTTGCGGCAAAGCTGATCTCCGAATAAAAGATTATTGATGAATGTTGCTTGAAAACATAACTTATAGTTATCTATCCTTAAAATCAGAGCGAAACCTTTCGCTTAAGCCGTTTGATAAATTAGGTACAGTTTGCGGCATAACTTCGACAATAAAACACATAATTTTATTCGGGATTATCATTAACTCAAAAATAGATAATTTGCATAAATCGGTGGTTGTCACGTTCGGGTGCTCCATTACCCTTTGACAATCTAGCAGGCCGCTGTTACCCTGCTGATATATGAACTTACTATTTCTACGTATAACGTCAGGAACAAATGGCTTTCCGTTTGTTTCTGAAGTTCTTAGTGTCCATGAGATCGATTATGATTGCATGAAAAGCTGTTGTCTATGACACGCTCACTTCAAACTGATTCAAATGGATTCTCATTCTTTTCAGACGTGTTGTATTCACTCTCATAGCTATTACATGCGAATATCGTTCTCTTCATGACTTTTTCTCATTCACTTCGTCTCCTTTCACTTCACAATTCGAATCATTTTCTTATTCTGTAGCATTTACTATTTACGTTGATGAGTGTTGGTAGCCGCAGTCAGCAATAGAGCAGTTGAATTGAATTGATCAACAACGTTCAACAATCAAATAATCAATTAAAGAGTGTATTCGATAGAATGAGAATTCGACTTTGATTGTTGAGTGAAATGAATGAGAAATTAGCAGAAGAGAACAATTTTGGTGATAAAAGCTATGAGAGCGATTGCAACAGCAAGGAAAAGAATGAGAACCCTGTTAAAACCAACGAAAACCCTGGTAGGCCCTGACGAGCTAATGATACTCACTATCAGAAATTAGGAGAATATTGCCATCAACTAACCGCATTTACATATCCGAATCATTATTGCTGTCAAGTTGTTGTGACAAAAGAACAATCTGTGGAATTGTTGAGCAATGATTACAGCACATCGTCATGTTCAGTGAATTGTTGAGTTCGGAATTTCAATGTTTTTCTGAATTTAGGTGTCACTTGCGAGCATACAAATGTGCGTGGCTTGAATCTGATAAGACTGAAATGAGATTATGCCTCAAGGTCGATATAGTTCATAATTAAAGTTGAGCATACCAATTTATTGATAATAGAACTCAGCTGAACTTCCTCATTATGATTTTAACATTTCACCATTTCCCGATGAAATCATCCAATTTCGAATGCATTTCTAACATTCAATTTTAACGGCATCGATATTCACATTGAAATCGAACAGATACGATAATAAATCATCTTTCAAAGGTCGTAAAAATGATCAATAAAACGTCAACGTTTTTGATCATGTTGAGAATCATTTCATAATATTTCTCTCAATCGATCATTCGATGAAACCACTTTAAAACATAAACGAATTCTTGTTTTTTGTTTGGCTGATTAGAAGTGATGGAGAAAAGATTAAGAAACTGAGTGTAGGTGGCTCACACTTCAATTAGATGCAGTCGGTGTAAAAGAAAACAAATATTCACGATGAAAACAAAACAACGAACTGCGATGGGAAACAAGCAAGGTGTTGCAAACGAGATGTTGACACGATTATTTAATGCATGTTGATAATTTAATCAAAGAGATGCATAAAACTCATTGACACTTTGCTGATCCGTTCACATTCATTTCAGTTTGCAGTTTTCGATAATTAATGGACTGTTGACTGCTCATCGAAAATTTTTGGAAGAAAATAACAAGAACAGAAATTATTTTAATCGAGAAACATACGCGCCACGTCGAGTGCACAAAGTCCCGAGCCCGTTTCCGAAGTTTTTCTGCATTAGTCAATAATATCTGTTCAAGCAAATACCATCCACTGAAATATGGTCATGAACGTTCCATCATCAATTTTACCGATTTGCAGTCGTCACAATGACTGAAATCATCTGGGAACGCCGGAGAAATGATCAAGATGAACTGACTGATGAGCAAAGTAATTGCTGTAGTATACTCAATGGTAGCGTAATAAGCTGCAATCGCTGAATGAACAAATGAATAGATCAAACCCGTGACTCGTTTTTGGCTTAGTTATTGATATGGACACCAATATGATGCTATCGTAATCATCTTATCATAATTGCCTCCTGTCATACGCTTGATGAAACAGTCTCTGGAAATAATATTCACAATATATGAAGCCGAAAACATTTTGAGTGGAGGTAGAAATAGATCCCGTGAAAATGACAAAGAAAAGAATCGTTCTCGTTATGCTTGCTTCAAACTTTCATTCCTTTTCCACTGCATATTCTGCAGCACATTCATTTTACTTGTTGTTTTCTAATGTCGAACACATAATGCAAAGGTGACAACCAGATTGTATGGCAATATTTTAATGAAGATTAGAATTTCAGTTCGGAGCGGATGTGGCCGAGCGTAAACGTCACATCGATTTGGCAAAAGAGGGCTACTTGCAAATCCCGATACCGATCGATGATCTACAACGATGGTGGGATGCTGATGGTTCTCGCAATGATTTCTTGGGGCTCTATGTTGAGGCACTCTATAAGGGCGAAAATTTAGCTGTACATCCACAACAGAATACCAAAAACGTATGGCGCTTGTTAATGATTGTTGTCATTTTGGTGTCATATTATACTTTCAGTTTGTTTTCATTCATCAAACGATGAATAATCGTTCATCCTTCCTCCAGCAATGAGATAGATGTTTATTATGCCAACAATGCATATTATGCAATCAGTCCATAATCAATAATGCATATTATGCAATCAGTCCATAATCAATGCATATTATGCAATCTTTGATTATGCAATCAGCAAAATATCGAAATGAAATAAACAAAATGAGATCAATAAGATGCACTGTGCCATCCATCTATTTCAGCATATTCGACAAAATACATTATAAATGAATCCAAAAAACAAACTGATTTGGTATGATAAAATCAAGAGTATAGTCTCTTCTCAATATTTTATGCCTACATTAGCAAAAAGGCAACAGTATTGCCATTTTTCATTCTCAATGAATTCCTACGATGAAGTCATTTGAAACACCATTTTTAGTGTGACGCACAAAACAGAAAAGTTCTTTTTTTGATTCGCTCAATCATTGAGGATTTTATGCTTCGAATGGAAATTCATTTGTTCATCTGCAAAGAAAGACGTGCATGCAACTCAAAAAAACAAGTTTATAGTTTGTGCACTTCGCATTGCAATTTATCAGCTTTGTTGTGCGATTGATTGTTGTTGTTTTTCTTGATCGTCTTTTCGCTAGTTTTCATTCCATCTCCTTTGTGCAATAAGGCAACCACAAAAAACACGCCTCACAATCAGCCAGCCACGAGCAAAACTTGTGCTTACTCAAATTTGTTTCAAGACAGTTGCAAAATTCGGTCACACCACTGCTCGTAGTGACATTACTGTTGCTGATAAATTGACGATACGCACTGCAATCGTAATCACTGTGATTTGATCTGCTGGTAGAGTAGCAAGTGTACTTTGTTGAATAAACAATAATACAGTGATTGGTTAATGAAATGGCAAAAGTTCATTGGTTAACTTTTGTTTTTCAAAGCCACAATCAGTACTGAGAGTACAGTTAGTGATATAGTACAGTTAGTGATATATGCTGTATGATTGACTTTCATTAGATAATGCTTGATGCATGGATTGATCGACTAGCAATAATGAATTGCCGAAAGTGCTCGAAAATTTCTGTGAATACTCTGGATAGATGGAATGCACAAAAGAAAGAATATTTCGGTTATTGCCTCTCTGGATTGGTTCAGTTTCTGTTTGATTGCGAAGTAAACGATGAATGCAGCCAGCAGTCAGTGATGCTTTCTTCTCTCAATGAACAATGCTGTAACTTTTGCAGTTGATGTACATGGAGTTGACAACGGTCGATGAGTGGACACGTCGAAAACGCAGTTCAACCGAGAAGTGCACCAGGGAAATGAACGAGCCATCGTGTTGCTTGTACAGCTTACAAGTAAATTTCGAGAGGGCTGGTTGGGACTTCATAATCGCACCGAAACTCTATGACGCACAAATGTGTAGTGGTGAATGTCGATTGCATCATGTGAGTACATTCCTCATCATTTTAGTACTCAATTTTCGATGCACACTTTATCATGATCAAGATGAATATTTTGAAGCGAACGCCTGAAACATTCCCATTATTTGAGAACATTTCTGAATTTTATCCCTATCTTTCGTTATCTTTTTTTACCTATCTGCAGCTCATCCCAATATTTCCTCTGCAAATTGCAAACGGCCACTTGAGAATCGGCTCAAGTTTTGACCACACTGAATCCTGCTGAGAGATATGTACAAGCCAATCCAATGTATTTATCAGTATCTCAGTGATCTAGCACATATTACTTGGTCGATCAAGATTAGTGTTAGATTGACAGCAATATTAGATTACTGGTCCAGTTACCGGTTATTGCAGTTCTCCATCATTAGAATAACTATGCAGTTCGTAAAAAATCCTTGAAGCAACGCTCGATTTCTCTCGATGAAATATTGCGAATCATTTATTTCATGTTTACATGAAAACCGCAGTTTCATCAGAAATTCCGTCACACATACATATGTACTTACCCATTTTTTTGCGATGACATCAACAAAGGAATTTTCCATAATCATTTATCACTTTCCATTATCCATTGTCACTGACCGATTATTTCATCATAGTATTGAAATCATAGAACAATCACGTCACTCAAAACACTGATTGATCAGATGATTTTTCTCGCTCCGTTTCCCCTTTCCCCACAATTTCGATTCGATTCAGATCATGCGGCGATCTCAATGAGTCATCGAAGAAGTTGTGCATTTATTTTCCTTTTTTTCAGATTTGTAGTAGCGCTAATGAGTGCTAATCAACAACAGAAAACAATTTTAGTTGAATGAGCGATTGAGTCACCCGAATTCGGTGCACTAGAGAAGGAATTGCTTGTTTGATGTTCTGTGCGATAATATAGTTGATGTTCGCCGATTCGACTCTAATATCTAGTGGCTTGGTGATTGAAAATCACATTCAAGAGTTGCAAGCTGACCGCTCAAATTTGGATGCACAAAGTGATCGCGTCAGAAAGCGGTACCATTAAATGGGATTTTATTCCTAAACCTTTCACTGCATCAAAATCAACTCAAATTTCAGCCAGATCGTTCACCGCACAGCAAGATCACATCATCGACAACCAACAACACAGTATCAGGATGTTGTCATCCATCTGAATACGACCCAATGACGCTGGTTTATATGACTCAGGATATGGAAGTGAAGATAAAGGACGTTCCTGGAATGATTGCTAGACGTTGTACATGTGGTTGATCTCATCTCATTACTGGATACGCTTATTGTGGTCGTTTATAATATGCTGTATGATTGACTTTCATTTGATGCATGGATTGATCGACTCAAATCACTGATCAAATCACTTTCGACTGCACAGCGCTTTTATCATTATTATCAGTATCTTTGTTGTTTGATATTGGAATGCTGAAGATAACAGCATTAATTTGGCATCATTATTAGCACAAGTTTCCGGCCAGTAAATAATAATCGCTTTTTAACGCTGCCATCAGAAAATGTTTCTTTGTGTGAATAACAACATCGAAGTTGCTTAATCAGTTCGCAAGATGCAGTCACAATCTGATGCTTTTTAAAAACGAATTCAACACTAGTCGTCAGATGGATTCCGTGTGAAATGCAACTACCTGCAATTGTTTTTTCTCGTAAGTATTTGACAACAGTAAGACCGTTATTTTACTGCTCATTACATCGTATGATTATTATGCGATATACTGTGGAGTAGGTATTCGTATCATATCAAGTCATTTCGTACAATAATTTAAGTTTACAAGGTATACGTTTCCTTTCTAATGCTTTTTATCGGAAGGACAGCTTCTACACCGAACTGAACACTAGTCAAACGTGATTTTGTTTCATTTCACTTCGGAACATTCTTTGATATAAGTGAACGTTAGTACGGTATAGTCATCCCCTACTATAAGTTCCTCAATAAAATTATATCAAACGTGATTTGGTATAATCTTATTGAGGAACTCACCGGTGACATTAAGAGTTTCAGTTGAGAATGCACGATTGCGGATTAATTTGAGATGAGATAAAACTTTTTATTGATCATGGAGTTTTGAAAATTTTGAACTGTGACCAGTAATAGCAATCATCATCAACTGTGATATATACATGATGTACATTGTTCTAATTAATATACATGTATTGTACTTATTGTGATTGATTATTCCGTTGATTGGTTGGTGTTTTGGGCATATTTGCAATATGCTTCACTTCATAGGTATTAATACTGAGTGATACGTGTATTTTGATACAGACATACTCATATGTCAATTAATATTGCGTGTTGTTACGAGAAATTGTGATTCTTACTGATACTAAAGGTGAACAACGCCATCCATTGTGTGTTTTTGTGTTGTATTATGTACTACTACTTCTCAGAGTCACCGTACACATTCCATCTGTTGGAACCTCATTCATTGCTTACTGTAACCACCCTCTTCTGATGATCACTCACCGTATCCAATCAATCAATGTAATTTCGCTATTTCTTTTATATGTGAATGTTTCACGAATGCGCTGCGTCTTCTGAGTGTAACGTTTACCTTTACATATCACCTTTTTAATTGAAAATATAAGTCAACGAGTAATTCCATGTGAACCAATGATTCTTGAATACTCGGACTAAGGGGTGGTCTTCAATGAAGCGTTAAACGAGGTTTCCAAGTATATACTATGTTATAATTGTTATTGTGATCGTCTCGCGACGGCTTTCGTCATTGTCATTCGTTGTCCAGCGAGCAGTTCTAGAATTGTTTTATGTGATTTGATTTTGATTATTCGATTAATGAGGTGTGCTTGATTGATTCGTTTGAATTGATTCGAATGCAGTGGCGTTTTCTTTTTTATAATCATCGTCAACAGATACCAAAGATGTTGTTAGCATTACGATAAAACCTCTTCTACAGAATTTCCAATATGATCTTATTTTGTCGTCGTCGTCATTGTTGTTCGGATCGTTCGTTCGTGCATTTAAAAGTCTCGCTGCCCATCGTTGTATTTCACTCAATAATATAACTCACAACGAAATTAAGCTGTTAAAATTTCTTAAAAACTAACTGGTCTCTGGATATTCGGTTATGCATTCTTTCGACATTGAAGTGTTTTCATTTTTCAACATGAATGGCGACATTTTTTTTCAATGAAGCAAAGATCACTGTTTACGTATTCATAGTGAAATTCGAATCAAAAACTGACGATGAATCTTACGATTACTGATTGTGAGAATTTGCAAATTCATCGAAAGATCAAAAAATTGGAGCGGAAAAATCGATAGTTCAAGAAATTTTGAGTATTTTGAATACGCTGCAATCGCAGTAGTCCATCTCGAAATTTCTGCGTCATTTCTCGATTATCCGCACGCTTTTGTATGCTCTATAATAGGCTGAAAAAAAAAGAAATGCGTTGAACAGATCGTGTTGTGGTATTTCATGCAAAGTGTGTTATTGATGTGAGAGATTTCATCAGGAATCTTCTTTGAAAATCGAACAAACATACTCTTATTCAGAGATGGGCACTTCCTCTATTAGTACCGCTGTCGAATGGTTATTTCGAAAGTGGAAGTGGGTGCTCATCTCTGCTCTTGCTTACGGACATTCATTCTTCTTAAACACCACTGATATGTCAGTAAGTCATAGCTTCGCTGCAAAAAAATAACGAAACGAATTGAACAAATAACAACGTTGATCAACAGTTGACAGATAATAATGGTATATATCAACGGTAATCATATCAATCAGTTAGTACTGCGAACGAAATAGCTCTAGGCAAATGAATGATGATAGTGTCATTTTGTTGTTGTTTTGATCAACATTGAGCGGAACGGATTCAACGAAACTAGTAACTGCGCAATCATCAGCTTTTCGCTTACTCTAACCATAAGAGGTCTTGAAAATTTTCTTCATCGTAGCAAATTCATCACAGAAACAATGTTTGTCTGTTGATTAATCGACTGGTTATTCAACGGATCCGTTTGAAAAATACAAACGCTCAATTACTCGGAACTAAATAGGTCAATAATAATAACAATAATAATAATGTTATGAATGAATGTTATGAAAAGCATTTTTTCCGGTAGATTATTCACTCAAAGATGACAACCGATTAATGTTAAATGTTAGTCGACTTAAGTTTGTTTATATATGCACTTGACTTTGTATATGTATTATGTTGCAAATCCGATATACGAACATGTTTATATATGTATTATATATGCAGTAAATAATTAATCTTATATAATCCGATACACAGAAAGACAACAATGAACAAAACTATGTGTTATTGACACGCCCGGTGCATGCTTGATATCTGATCGTGAGTCAGTGAGTCAATCGACGAGCGATATGCGAATTCGTCAGCAGCAGCAGAAGAGTTCTGTGAAAGGTAGTACCAAAAGAAAAGCACACCACTCGGAGAAACAACATATAATCAGGCGTTCTGTGACACAACTCCATTTCGCTAATAACGACAATACACAAAAAATAACGCATATCAGACACACAGATAGAAATACGTTTGCACACAAATATTCAAACGAGAACTTTTTAAACTGATAGTGCCGATACATAAAATTGGCGGTGGATATGTTATAAAATTAGATGTAAAATGATACAAAATATGACATGAAATTAGCAGTACAAGATACACACATTAAATAACAAACAATACGTATATTTTTCGGCGAAAGCACAAATATTGGTTTTTTGGAAATTTTGGCAAAAGATAGACACACAAATATTGCTTTTGATAAGAAGAAAACAGAGATTCACTCGAACAGAATTCGGCGTTCGGCAGTTACAGTGAGTGAGATTCGATCAACTGAATGCAAATAGTAACGACAATATGGACAACATCGACAATATCAAATTCTAGATAATAAACACGAAGGCAGTAATGAATTAATGGTGAAATATTATATTCACTTTCACTTCACAAAATCAACCAGTTAAAATAATTGTACGGGAATGATCACTGATCAATGGGAAGTGCCACTCGATATATTTGCGTATTGTCTAGTAAAACCCGATATTCACAGACTGAATCCAATATCCAATCTGCACGCAACACTTCAACACCTTTATCTAATTCGAATCTGAAACGATTTCAGATCATTCCTTTCAAGCTCTTTTCATTTGCTCACCAACAATCTTTTTGTTTAACAACTAATTCCTTCATCAAATTCATTACTCGTATCGTTAAAATCAACATCGTTACGGTATCACATTACTCCATTCAACAGTGCCACTTTTCAGCAGCATGCGATTTTCTTCAGTTAATTCTCGATCGACAGCGCGAAAAGCATTAAATTTTTTGAATCATATCATTGACAAACTACTGTTTGAGTGAACTAAATCACATCCGAACATACCGTTCATCCCTCGACGAAACACGCACAATGCGCAAGCAACACCAAATGAATAATACGATTGATGAGCGGGGTGAGAATGAATCAAACATAAAAAAACTACACTAACTTTCTAGCCGCGCTTACACTCGACGATCCTGGAGCGAATATGATGAAAGCACGCTTCGATGACGATGGTAAGTCCCACAAATGATCCACACATTTTCCAGACATCATCTCGATTATTTCTTGAAGACGATCTAAAATTGTCGCTATCACCAGTTACGCGTTTTATTATAAGAAGTAGCCCTATCGCTAGTATTAATAGCACAATAATATAATGAAGATAAGTCATGATTATTATTCCTTTCAATGACCATCATTCCAACAGCAATCTATTATCATACCGGTTTGCAAAATTCATGCCACATTCATTCAGCACACAAAAGCATATCATTATATGAAATACTTTCCACAAACTGGCCTTCAAGCGAATTTCACACTGCTCCACTGAATTTTCAGAATGAAATGGAATAAATGAACGAATGAAAATGCAAATTGCAATTTGATTTAATTCAAATAATATCAGAAACAATATCAACCAACCTTTCGTGACAATTTTCGAAAAGCGGAAGTACGGAACGGGCAAATAGAAGGTGAATCCATTGAAGAGGTCCGCATCTCCTTGACGTGAACGTCGTGCGGCTCGACTGCATCGATTCACTTGCAGATCACCTTCCACTTCATAGCCATCCTCAACCAGCATTCATCTTGCAATTCACCAAGCAAATCACAACTTTCTTACACTTATAATCAGTCGAGAACGTAATTACTTATGATTTGAATGCGATAAGCGAATGCAAAACTGAATAAATGAGATGACTTACAATCGACTGAAGTTCTTTCTGCTGAACTGAATCAACGATCCACTGATGCGTGACAATAATGCAACGATTCGCTATTGCGTACGCATATTTCAGCGAACGACTCTTACACAAACGATCTTCTGAACAAATCTATCATTAACCATTCCCATCTCTTCATTTATCACTCAATATTAATGTCATCTTAACGGAAAAACAATCCAACGGTTCAACAGAACAAGCTAGTTTCGGCGAGAATACTTCGATAAAAATAATATTTCAACAGGTTGCAATCTTCTACGTGCAGTAAGTCGGTAATATAAATGATGATCAGAGTTGAACATGCACACTGGTAACATCGAAAACGTGTGATCAAGTGCATTCACTTCATCACTTGAGAAGATCAATCACTTCAAAGTTTCACTTGACGATGAAAATATATTCTTTATGTGACTAAAAATAGACCAAAAAAAACACACATCAGTAACAAAGAGGAAATAACGACCTGTATTATAGATGACTAGATGAGTGCAGTCACGAGTCATTTCATGTGAGAGACACGCTGTGGGAAACATTTTCAAGAACGACTTCACTTGTTCCTAGAATATCAGTTTATTATTCTCATTACTATCATTCAAAATGAATGACTCACTCAAAAAATACACGTTCTCGATTCTTACCGCTTCAGAAGTTTGTTTAAGACCAGATACCATAAATTTGATGGCCACACAAGACGAAGATGATGCCATCGGACATGTCTGCAACGAGTTCGTAACCACTTCTTTACAGTTGCTTATGAATGTGTTGATTTTGGATGCGATTGAAACAGAGGGTTGCTGAGATGACCACAGAAGGCTATTGTTTGCGAGTGTTCCACTGTTGTCGATCGTCATCGATTCACAAGATGAATGAGCTTGCGACTGAGAGTGTTTCGTTGCTGATCTCTGAGTGCAGTTCTCCACTTTTGGTTGCTCCAGCCGTTCACGATGGTCATCACAATTCGTTTCATCATCAACTGAAATTTTTCACTAATTACTTCGGCCTTTCGCAATCATCAGGAATGCATTACTTTACGGAAACATTGTCAATCGTCATTGATGAGTGAATTACAAAGCATGAAGATCTCAAAACGAACCAGAATTACTTTCAGTCTGTTGAGAGTGAGTAGCAATAGGTTCAGTTTGATCAACGTCTCCAACACGCACGTATTTGTGAGTTGCCACTTCACTTTCATCAACCACTGAGCGACATTCATCGTCATTTGTATCTAAAGTTGTCGAATCAAAACAATGCATAGTCAATGGACTAATTTCCAAACAATCCAAAACAATTAAGCCATAGTTAAGTCAAAAGAAAAACCAACGAAAATTCAAAGAAAACGAAAATTATTCGCAGGAATAACAAAATTTCCGAAACAATTCAATAAAATGTAAACCAAAATTGATCACTAACAACAAACCAATTCGTTCCGCGTTGTTTTCAAGGCGTTGATGATCGAATTCAGTCTGATCGTCACAATCGAAACGCTCACAAAAATTATCATAACTCTGAAAATTCACAACTTTTTTTATGTGATCACTTCATTCAACTCGTGACAGAAGTTGTGAAAAAAAGTAAAGAAAAGTATGAAAATGAAATTGCGAAAGTGACAGACTGACCATTCCAAGGAAAGTCGGTATCCACGGAAGACATGCCAACAGTGCTTGTACACGAGTTTCTGCTAATTGTTTCTCTGAAAAATGCTCATTTTTATTTCACAATTCTAACTATTCAACGTAAACCAAAAATGGTCAACGATAACTATCCCAATAGGAAATAGATTCGATCATTCTGATCTCGTCGATGATCGATCAATAGGTTGTTGTCTGGTTGAATACAGACGATTTCATGTCGTCGAATCCAGTTGACCAAACTCGATGAAAGTAGGCAATGAGAAATATTCAGAACGGAACAAATCGTAGGATATTTCCACATTCCATAAAAATAAAGTAAACTCAATAATTTTTCAAATTAGCAAACTCACCAAATCTCCGGGTAACCATCAACTCCAATTTACTGACTGCTTCACTTGCATCACTTCTGAAACGATCCAAATTTGGTGTTGTCATTGTCTGCACGTAGCAGTCAATTGATAATCGTTTCGTTGAGCCTGTTTCCGAATCAGCTTTATCGCCTTTATCAACTATTCGAATCCGATCGATTCCACAAAAATCGGTCTGAATATCCATCGATTTCCGTTCGCACTCACCACCACCCTCAGTTTGGGTTGACACTTCACTGACGCGAACATCAACTGCCGACTGTTCCACTTGAATACCCACATTTACTTGCCTAATTGACGGCGTTTGTGATGAAACATGGTTGGGTGCGGCAGTTTTGTGCAGAACGTAAGCATGATCTAAATCTATCACAGGAACTGCGTCTGCCATGAAACTGCCCGAATCCGTTTGAGTAAAATGATCTTTACATCTGCGTATCACTTGCATTTTAACATTTCGACGAGCAGTTGGCAATAGAACTTGTAAACAAACGTCACGTTTTTGCTTGTTAGCATTTCTCGACTCTTCAACATTATCATTACTGTGATCAGTTCCGTGGAGAGCATCACTCCTCATGATATTTGGATCATTATTCGATCGGCATCCCTCAGTTGGAACTGCTTCCAATTGCTGAGATGAATGCTCTTTTCGCAATTGCTCTTGTTGTGAGATGTGGTCATCTGTTGCATTATGGAAGTCATGAGAGATCTGTAAAGAATTTATTTGTTGTTGTATATTTTTGTCCGATGTCTCAATGCCATCCATTTTTCCGTACTGATTTTCGACTGTTCCAATTGCAACATCTGATTCTAAATTCTTCAGCGTAGTTGATATTGCATCAGATCCCGTCACCATATCAACATCTCTATCGGCAGCATCTGACCAGCCGCATTCGAGTGATGATGAAGGAGGCGCTATCGGAACGCTCTCAGTAGTGTTGGCGTTATTATTTGCATCATTTTGATCCAAACTCTTGCCACTGACCACAACAACAACACTGTTTGCCCTTTGATCAGTAAGCACTTCTGTGGTGGTGGTGCAAGTCTTCGGCAGAGAAGATTCCTGCGGTGACAATGACACTGCCGCACAATCTGCTCGAGACAGTTGTTTCGATGGCTCATTCAGTGACTCAGAGATTCGTGAAGATCGATCAGAAATTTGCTGCGCTTGCTGCATACTTTCATTTGCATGAGTTTGTACATCTGAAGGTGTCGCAGAAGAATCCGTGGAACTTTCGAGGATTGTCGAAAGATTTGTCGGTTTGGATAGTGATGATCGAAATGCGGACTTCAACGTTTTTCGCAATATGACGATAGGAGCCGTCCTCGGAATGTTGCCATTCAGTTGACTAGACTCACAAAGTCTACGCTGTTTTTGTTCGGGTGGTTCGCTCTCAGTACGTTGACTTCCATTTGAAACGCGCACATCATCGAGAGACCGTTTTAACGGAAAGTAAACAGAAGGCTGCTTACTGGATGAAGTTTGCTCCTTAAATAAACTTTTGTGATAGACATAAGATTATTTTTTGTTTATTCTTTTAACCACAAGATGATACGCGAATTTCGTTTTTCTTTAATTCACTGATAATATCATAATCAAAATCGCTAAGTTTGTAAATGCTCAAACAACTACTCTTCACTGGAATTCAAGCAGCACTAAACGGAAAACATTCTCAAATGATGGTGCAATTTTTAGTGTTACTACTGAATGGAATCCTTAATTCGGTGCTCCAAAAAAAATTTAACCTTTGCATTCGAAATAACGGTATTCGTGGTAGGTCGGAGTGGTAAACGAGCAACTGTAGAAGTGACAGTATTTTGAGTCCCTACTAACTGGAAAATTATTATTTTCATAAGTCACATTTCAATTGTTCAAAGAATCTTTTGAACAATACTTTACTTCAGTAATTCATTTATGGGATATTAAAATCGAAATTGAGACATAAATCAAAAACAAATCGCTTGTAACAAATATCCGATCATACATTGACTAATACAAAAATGATTAAGTGTGAATCCCATTGCACAAAGTTGACGAAATAAAAATATTGTCGATCACTACATCGGTGCATCGAAATACAACAGAGTCGAACGTTAGTAATTGACTGGTTGATATTCATTACCTGACTTTCGATGAATTCAGCCTCTTTCGGTAAGCGTATCCTCAAACAATCTCGTTTGTACGCTCTTGCAAATTTCAAATATCTATCCACTATGTCGTTGAGTTGAGGACAATCCCCACAATTCCTGCAACGTTCACGCGTGCAACAATCACCATTTTGATGAACGATGTTTTGCTATTTTGAATCAATCATTCAATCGTTTCAAATCAAACTGTTATCATATTGTGCAAATGTTTTGCGTCATTCTTGGTTCAAAACAAAAATCGAATGATAACGAAAATCGGATGGTCAAATTCTCTGATGTGCCGACTTTTCATTATTTTGTAATTAAAGTAATTAGGGAATAAGAATCTTGGTTTCACATTGCATGATGTACCTTCTGTTTAAACGTTGATTGCATACTGGACACTTCAACGTTTTCAGTTTGTCGATACATTGATGAAGACACTCCCTGAATGAACGAATAGAAATTATCATTCGAAGTCATTATTTCACTATTTTTGTCACTTCGAACAAACCATGGATAAAGCAATGCGATCTGGTTCTGATTTCATCAGAAAAATTCACTGTTGTAATGATCATCTCTTGCACCAGCTTAAACATGGAGTGACTAAGCTATATGGTCGGATGATGCAACGTTAAAATTCTAACAATAAGCAAACAAGATTCTAATTCATCCACTTTCAGAAGTGAATCGTTGAAAACAGCGATATTGGAAGAAGTGAATTTGAATGGAAAATACAACTGCATCACTCACTTGCAGAAAGCATGACAGCACGTCGTTACAACAGGATCTCTTAAAGTGGAACAACTGAAAATGCTTCAAATTATTTCTTGATCGAAAACGAAAACAAAGCTTCAGAGGTAATACAAAATGAGATGTAAGTGTTCAACACGTTAACGGAGTAATGTGAAAATATCTTTTCAAACAAATTATCACCACATCTGAACAAATTTCTGAACCGAACGCAAAGTTTTCCTACTGTTAGCATCACGATTCCTATTACTACGACCATCATTTATTGATATTAGTACTAATTATTGCAACCACCTTGAATCATCTCATATATTAAATGTACAAAAAACAATAAATATAGATGAAAATGCCAGCACAACCATAAACTTACCAAATACCACAACGCAGAATGAGTTTCATATTCATGAGGTCATCCATCAGCATTTTGATAGGACCAGCCATCTTCGGCGATAAATCCATTTCACTGTTCGTCATCCTGGTCGTCTTGTCTTATTTCTATTCTGAAGATGTCATTTCTGATTGATTAATATCTGTTTGAAAGAGTTTCATCCATGCAATAATCTGTTACGTGAACAGAAAGCAACGACGAATGTATCAAGAAGCACGAAGTGAATAATGCACGATATCATTTGCGAATCGAAGCTAATTCAAACCAAAATCATTCTCATCAATTATCAATATGAACGTAGTCATTGTGTTCGTTGAAGGGATGGCCAGAAGATTTCTGTGAATTTGTATTAAGTTTCCTCACCTTAAAATAAAGAGCTCAACCATATCAGATGCAAGATAATAATTTTTTAATGCCCGTATACGCACGTAATAGGTATCAAACATTCCCGTCTAGTAATACGGTAGAGAATGCTTGACAGAAACCCATACTGCTACTAAATATTCATGAAGTCCAATAGAAATCAGTTGGATTTTTAAGTTCTAAGATTGTGCCTTTGTAAAGCAGAATTATAACCGATTTTTTCTATGCATGCATGGATGTGAGCTAATAATGATTTCTGAATGTAAATATTATTAATCATTATCGTTATTGTGATCATTCACAAAATTGATGCGAACGATTCATTATTGTATTTGAACAAATTTACTTATAACTCATAATGAATACGGTGGTACATTGCACAAAATTCCTTCATCATAAAGAGTCACACTGCAATATCGAGCGCGCTTCATGGAAGTGCTTGCAGCAGTGCATACAGTGAAAAGAGACTTTGAAAGCCGACTTCATCATGCAAATTTCCATCAGCAAATCTCATCACGCAAAATTTCATCACTATTCTGCAAATTGATCGCATAGCGAGTGAATCAGTCGCACAAATATTCAATTTGCTACGGATTGAGATAGTTGATAATGGAAGCAATTCGTATGGACTATATGAAATTCTCCTGTTATGAAATGTTTTCAGAGAAGAGCAATATGACTCTTCAAATGGAAGTTCATTTAGGAATATACTCGAGATTCATAGCACGTAATTATACAAATAAAATACAACGAATAAATGCATGAACAATAATCTAGCCAATCATACACAATAAATTATAATAATACACAATGAATAACGAAAAAATAATAACATTTCTATTTATAAAAAGACGAATTCGTTCGTTTTGTGATTAATACTGATTTCGAAACAAAATTAGTACAATTATACAATAATAACATCAAAAACAATAAATTATTTTTGCAATATTCAATTTTTTTGCGAACACTTGATAACTGCACATACATTGTAGTCAATGAACTGACGGGATACTACTAGTTTTTAATGGCAGATTGAATGCAAAATTAATGACTTGTACAATTATTGGTCGGTTGTATTTCTAGAAAATTATTCGAGAGGAAAACGATGAAAAGCAATGATGAGATAGATAAACGTTTGATGCAAATTTTGTGAACTGAATCAATTTGATGAATAAACCAAGTGATGTTAGGTAGGTAGAATTTTGGTAGAGATAGGTTGGTTACCTGAATTTGAGTATTAGGGCGGTAGGCTGAATAATGGAGGAGGATTTTAAGAGCAGCAGGAAAAGTAATGACCGACTGAGAAGCAATTTATTTGAAAGATGGTTGTATACGTGTTCTTGTCGACAAGCGTCCCTGCCATAACTTACTGATCACCCAAGCGTTTATTAACGTCGATGTATCACCCAAATCTGCCGAAGGGTCCCCTTCGGCCACTAATCGCAAAATTCGACGAGTTACTTTTCCTTCAATTAAGAAATTGTGCACAAACTATAAACAAACTTTAACGAAATGTCAAAAATTTCTTGTTCTATCATTCAAATAATGCGAAAGGCGCGAAAATGCGTGATTGAAGCTTGCGTGCTGCTGCCGTGCCAGCCTCCGTTTACGCATTTGTTTTGGAGTATGCACGATCGAATCAAGCTTTCTTTTTGATTCAATTTACTCATGTGTTGAAAAAACCTGTTGGAATATGCACCCTGAACACGACCAAATCATTGAAAGGCCCCTAGTTTCAAAAACAATTACAGATCCAGGTGCATCTAATAGTTTCAAACTTTGGCAATACATCCTAACATCTACCGTATACCCACTCACAACCACACCGCATTCACTCAACCAATCAACGTCCCTGTATTACAGTATGACACAATGATGCAAGCTCATCAGTGAGGATACCGTAGGCAATGCACATGTAGGAGCAGATTGTTGTGAACGGTGAGCTGGTATATTGGATGGGTTTAGATGGTTGTTTAATGCAACCTACCGGATCTTGTTTTTGGTAAAGAGGGTGCTTCTTGAATGGCATCTGGTACTGCGATAGGACCGATGGTTTGTCTAACGAGCTGCTTTAATCCTCGCACTCGTTCTTTGTCTAAGTGACATCCCTGAAATGTTGTGCTCATTCGAATCGAATGAATATCACACATTTACAAGAATAACCGTTCGGAAATAATTATCCATTTCAGTAACAAATATTAATCTCAATCAAAACATTTGTTGTTATCAATAAGGTATGTTTGCAAATGGGTGTTACAACTAAAATTACGATCAGATACACTCGTGGATAAATAGAAATCATTCCAAACGTTGCTCATTGAAAAATGTAATTTTCATGAAAAATTAATGATCCGATATAACTGTTAAACAATGTTCACAATAAGATTACTTGTGATGATGGGTGCTAACTATGATAATGATAGCATCGGTACGAGTTATAAAGCTGAACGAACCTTTTTGAGAGTGACAAAAGCGTATGGATGACTTCCTTTGATATCGTGTGATGCTGCCACCACGGCAGCCTCAACGACATTCTTATCAGAGGCCAGCACGGATTCAATTTCAGCCGTTGATAGCAAATGTCCAGAAACGTTCATCAAATCATCAACGCGACCTGAATATTCGTACCTTTGAGATATTCGTTCTGGTGTTCTCGAACATGAGATATTTCACGAGAATGTTCAATCTGAGCGTGAACCGAAAGGGATCGATCAAGATAACGAACCCGTAATCCACAAGTAACCGTCTTCATCCCGTCGTGCCCCGTCACCAGTGAAGAAGAAACCTGGGTACTGTTTGAAGTACGTCTCAAGGTAACGATTATGATCGTTATAAATATCTCGACAAATCCCTGGCCACGCCCGTTTGATACACTTCAAAATACGATCACTGTATCGTCGAACGGGTAAAATTGGTAATTCATATTCATCATTTCAAACGACTGTTCGAAAAAATTCGAAGAATTCAATGAATAACCTATGAAGGTACGTTAATTCTTCGACGATTCATAAACTTTGAACACACCTACATTATTTAAACTCAGCAGCTGAACTACTGGAAATCCGAGCAGTGAACTCAAACTCAAACGCTTACGAGCTTTCCCTCTCCAGGACCGTAAATTTCGATGCCATTCTCATCCACCAGAGCCGGTCTGATGCCGAAGAACGGCAGAGTGGCACTTCCGGGTTTGGTTGGTGTGGTACCTGGTAAGGGGGCTATCACATGTCCACCAGTTTCAGTCTGCCAATATGTGTCAACAACCTCGCAGTGGTCACCACCCGCTACCTGTAATAACACTGAATTTCAGTTGCATCCATAAGAGGTAAACAATTCTTCGCACGACATAAACGCTAAGCAACAACAACCATCATAATCATCTCCAGTTTCAAATCACTTCAATTTTATCCAACCAAAAGCTTTCCTGATCCATGAAAACACTTCGTCTTTAATTCCATAGCGTCATTCGATGCTTCTCACGTTCGGCTGCTCCATGATCCCTTTTAATGTTCTGACAGGCCGCTGTCACCCCCAAATTACCCAAAACGGGTACATTGACTTCCTATGAGAGCCATTATCATAGACTGTTGCGTTGCTCATTGTTGCAATCGATTATGATTGCATGAAAAGTTATTCTCTATGACACGCTCACTTCAAACTGATTTAGACGAATTCTCATTCTTTTCAGACGTGTTGTATTCACTCTCATAGCTATTACATGCGAATATCGTTCTCTTCGTGACTTTTTCTCATTCGTTTCGTCTCATTTCACTTCACAGTTCAATTCAACTTCTCATTCTGTAGCATATAATGTTTACTCGATATGTTGACGAGTGTTGACAACCGAAGTCAACAATACAACAATCGAATACTATTGCTCAACAACGTTCGACAATCAAATGATCAATTATAGAGTGTATTTAACAGAATGAGAATATGACTTTGATTGTTGGCTGAAATGAATGAGAAATTAGCAGAAGAGAACAATTTTGGTGATAAAAGCTATGAGAGCGATTGTAACAGCAAGGAAAAGAATGAGAACCCTGTTAAAACTAATGAAAACCCTTTCAGGCCCTTACAAGCTAATGATACTTAGAAATCAGGAGAATACTGCCGTCAACTAACCACATTTACGTATCCGAGTTAGAAAACATAATCATAATGGCGTTCAATCAAAACATAACAAATAATTTTCCGACCCTCCATTGCCCCTTGACACCTCCAAATTATCCAAAATGGGTAATTTCATCCCCCATGAGAACCACTGGCATAGTTGATTATTGCAATCAGAATTGAAACATTTGAAAAGTTGTCATTCAGTTGAAGTCCACACTCTTGGATATACTGTTGTTATCAAGTATGTATTGAAATGAGTGAACGACTGCAAAACATACACCATGGAACCAACGCCACGCAGCCGGATTAATCGGTTCTCCAACGGATCCAAGAATCCTGAGCGATGACCGATCCGTACCGAGGACATGTTCATCACCTTGAGCCATGAGCGATCGAATTGCGGTTGGTGCTGTATAGAGGGTTGTTACCTAACAAAATAGACCTTCATAAGCAATTAAATCACAAATGAAATCGATTCCTTGGAAAGAGTCTTCCACTTCGTCTTGACATATAGAACTAATAAAAATGTCAACTAGGCACGAAAGTATTACAGTGAATGGTTTACGTCTAGTGATGATAGCAAATAATGATAATGAGAGCTCATCCTCTCTGCTGAAAGAGGCTATCAATTATTCAGATCTCTGTTGTTCTTGAACGCGGATTGTATCCGTTGCTTTTTTCTCAGCTTTTTAGATAGGTTCGATCAATCCGAACATAATGCCTTATACCTTGTATTTCTCAACAGTCTCCCACATGCGCGATGGAGTTGGATACGTTGGTATACCTTCGAACATAACCGATGTTAAACCATTCATTAAGGGTCCATAAACCAGATACGAATGTCCTGTGATCCAGCCACAGTCAGCCGTACACCTTCAATGAAAATTTCGATGAATGCATACCAGTAATCATCAAATATCATGTAATCTTATGTTACGAACCAGTAAATATCAGTGTCAGGATGTGTATCAAAGACGTATTTGGTTGTGGCATAAGCATAAGTCATGTAACCAGCGGTTGTGTGCACAACTCCTTTCGGCTTTCCAGTTGATCCGGACGTATACAATATGAATAGTGGATCTTCAGCCTCAGTCCACTCCGTTACGGAATATTTGCCTTTGAATTTCTCCACTTGCTTGTCAAAACACAGCTCATTTTCTTCCAGTTTTAGTTCAGGAAGTGGTGTCTTTGCTGCGTAATGAACACGATCCAAATGCCGTACAACAATTGTTTTACCTACGTGATGATTCTAAAAACAATTTTTTGAATCATCGCTGTGATCAACAGATCAAATGATATGCCAAGTTGCACTCTTCTAATAATAAATAAAAACCTTTTGTTTACAAATGCCCAACGCTGCATCGACCACAGATTTCGCATGAACAAGTTTCTTTCCGTGGAAGTATCCATCACAAGCCACCAGCACCTTTGCCTTTGCTTGCACCAAACGTGATGCTAATGCATCGGCTCCAAAACCGGCGAACACCACCGAATGCACCGCACCAATATGTGCGCATGCTAACATCGAGATTGGCAATTCCAGAATCATCGGTAAATATATTGCAACCACATCACCCTGCAGCATTCAATCGCACTCAATCAAATACGCTTGATTCCAGACAAATTAAGATGAATCGATCAACTGGATACGTATTACGCGAGATCGAACTCGCAACAATCTCTTCAAACAAGAAAACTCCCATAAAATAGACCAACTTCGAATCGATATCTCAATTAACCTAGGATCTTATTAGCCTTCAGCCGATTGCTTTCCAAAAGTCATTTGACTCTCGATGGAGAAATTACTTCATTCGATAGTCAGCCATTAGTAATTCTGTTTGAATGTCATGAATAAGCAACCGAGTAAGATGAACCTTCCTGATGCCACACGATCGAAGCACCTCAGCAAACGCGGAAACCTTATCGGCAAGTTCTTGATATGTGATTTGTGTACTATCGGCTGGCTCGTTACCTTCCCAATAATATGCTACTTTCGAGCCGTATCCTGAAATTGAACAAATCTTAAGCTGATTAGATTTGTTCCCGAATGTTATTGTTTTTAGAAAATTTTCAAGCGAATTGTTTCTGGAATGAACTAGTTACTGACCACGATCGATATTGCGTTCCAAGCAATTGTACGCAGCATTTGTATAAGCACCTTTCATGAAATGAATAAAAATATCCCCTTTGCGATAGTCAAAATTCCATTCAAGACCCTGAAATGAATCAATCGTTGAGTAGTCAATCGATAAAAGTAAACCTGAAAATTTTCATCATCGTAAACATTGAGGTTTCTCAGTTCCATTGAATTACTCACATTCATTCCAATAGAACCTGGTGGTTTTCAGGACTGTAATCAAATCAGTCTATGTAATGTTATTACTGCGCTGCTCGTTCAGTTCATCGCGAATCGGTACTTTGATTAAAAAAACATGTGATAATGGAATACACAGCTCGTTAAGAGAATGAGACGTACAGCAAAAAAAAAAAAAAAGAGCAAGCAATTGTTCCTCGTTGCAATTGAGAATGAGCGTGATGAATGGAAAACGTTAAAAAAAGAATGAGAGCGAATTCCTCCTCAAATGAAAACAACAAACCTTATCAGATGGCGTTTTGAAGTGAAGATGTCCGGCAACTGTTCTCCAGAAATTATCTTTGTCATGAATTGAACTACCGTACATCTGATTGTATGATTTCAAACCTGCATTGCAAAGTTCTCACTCACATAAGATCCCTTCATGAATTGATGACAATGAATTTTATTAGGGTATTTTTAGCAAAGTTTTTTTTTTCACTTAAATCGCATCGAAGAGCTGATGTGATAAAATTGACTCGTTCGTTTTTTGGGCTATTACACGCAATTGCTTGATCTGATCAATGAGTGAGTTGCAATTGATCAAGCAACGATCGTTGAATTGATTCACCTTCGGTGTAAAGATATCTTTTTGACTGATGATGTCCATCATGCACTGCCGCTGCGGTTGTTGGTAGCTGTTTTTTGAGGATTGGAGCGCAACGCCGAGCCAAAAGCTGCCATTTTGAGCCCGGAAGTCGCGCTAAAGGCAATAAACCCATCACAGTCATGATCTGAAATCATCGAATAACTAACAACTCATTTATGGCATGCTATCCTAATATATCAATTGCTCGTTTAACTAAAATCACCGTCGAAGAATAAGCAATGGCGAGAATAAGATACGCATAGAACTCTCATTTAGTCATCCACAATTCAATCATGCTCATTCAGCGGAGTGCTTCTAAGTGCATGAGTTAAAATATAAGATTTGAAATTGATAATTTTGATATACTTCTAAAATGCATCTTCTCTCCATCTCACATTCAGCAAATTTGTTTGCAGATATTCGACTGAAAATGATCTGACACACCGTATGCTATGAACAATAATGATATGAACTATAGAAAGTTGATGAATAATAATGCTTGAGGAGTATTAATAGCATGGCCGTGGATATTTTACTGGTTGCTTGACTCAAGAATAAGGTGAATTCAGAATTGGAACTTATCAATAAACCAAACATTGTTCTTGAAATGAAGCAATCAAATATAATTGTTCCGTACAGATGATGAATTCAGTGAAATTGAGTAATTTGATGATGAACTGCAGGTTGATGATAACGAAAGCAGAAGTTAACTGGTGCTGATATGGAAAGGATAAGAAGATCATTTGGGTTGGTGAAATTCGAAGACTGGAGATTGAGTGCTGAGGATGTGTGCTTTTATAGGGTCGCTTTTGTGGAGAAGTGAAGCGATGTGAAACGAACAATTATTTGGTTCAAATCAACCAACCAAACAACAACAGTTGTTTTCTTCATATTCGTCCATCCACTCAAAATTATTCTCTGAACGAAGTCGGTTAATAAACTTCTTGAATCGATTTGTTACCCATTAAACATGACTCGTTTTTTTTGATAAAGCGGTACAGTGATACCTTTCGTACCAGGAACTTGAAGAAGAGTTACGACATATTCAGGGAAGTGATTGATGTGGTGACGATAAGAATGATCTGCTGAGATCATTGCGACAGACTAAGAAGTATCACTTCGAAATGCTCACTGAATTTGTGATTAGAATTGAAAGTTGTGAGGTGAACGTGGTGAATGACTCAGGCAAGCAGATTGTGCGAAACAGTTCAAATGCATGCATTCGTTCAACCTGACGATCAATGAAACTCGGAGTGTTTACAGAAAGGACTTATAATGCTGCATCTTTGAAATTAATGAGTGCTGTTCCTGAGAAGACGATATAAGTCGGTGATGGTGACGGTTGAATATCGCCGGATTATGACAATTTTATCCAATTGATCAGAAGGAATCGAACGTTGAATTGTTTGATTCGATTCACCACTATTATCAGCAAAATTCAGTTTCGAAGTTGTTTAAGAATCAGGAAGTTCATCGACCATTTTCAACGCTGTTTTCAATACATGAAGCATCAGTCGGAACTGTAAAATATGTGAATAATTTTAGTATGAATGATAATTAGTTATTGTTATTTACTCGGATGGAATGTGAAGGATTATTTATTTGGACGAGATGGAGTAGGATGTCGTATATAAACCGCATTATTTCTGTTATCATTTCTATATGAATCGTCCAAAACAGGTTGAAAGTTCATAATTTTGTGTTATTCGATAGTGATGAAAAAAGGGCAAAAAATTTTTGGTGGAAAACAATTGAGTTTAAGGATGAATTTTTTCTGAAAGCTTTCCATTCATCAATGTCTTGAAAGCAGAGACTGATCATCAATTATCTGGTCTGAATTGAACAAACACTTGCAAAATACATTCATCAATCAACTTCTTTGCAGACTTTTTTGATACAACAACGAATAATTTTATTTGTTTGTCTGAAGAAAGATTAACGAATATTTCAGGCGCAAGGTCCAATGAAACAAAATGTTCGTTCATATCGAACAAAATCAATGCCATTTGAGTGCCAAAAAGATTGCGATCTCTTGAAAGATTCGATCAGATTCTGATTTTGTTGAATATATGAATGTAAATGAAGAAGTGGAGACATTTGACATATTATATCCGAATCTCGATAATGCAATATATTAACATTATGTGATGTAATACAATACGATATTTAACACCATCGTATTGTAAAGACTTCTTAATCAATTGCAGAGATATTCTTAATTTTCGTTTTGTTATCAAATCAATCAATCGTTTTCAAGCATAAATCATATCCACTGCAAAGATATTATGAAGCCCGATAAAATCCTAAAGAATCCCATCAATCGACCATAGAACAGAAATCATTTTGAATTCACCAAAATTCTATCCTTCATTTGGATGTTCTACCCGTTGTTTCTTCTATCTGCAATCGTATTCCATTCATGAGTAGTGCTAACATGAATTGAATTGCTAGATTCAGTTGCAATTATTAGTCGAATTCGCTTGACAGTACTATTCAAGCATACGATTAATTCACAACACGTATGGAGCGAATCGAAATCGGACAATGGCACATTCTCAGAACGAAAAACTTGGACCGCTCGTATGAGTGAGGATTTAATAAGTGGAACAAGAACTAATCGTTCGGAAACTTTTTTTTTTCGAATGGTTTTAGGAACAAAACGACCTCGTCGAAACAGCAAAAACATCTCATCGTCAGAGTCAGTGGATCTTTACTTTGATCGAGAATCACCTGTTCAAGAGAGCATCACTTAACGAACTGTTCCATCACAATCAACACAACTTAAGATTGTGATTAGATGGATCACTTTCATATGAACGTCAGGAGAAATTGAAACTGCATCAGACGAGATCATTAATCTAATTTATTTTGTCCTCATCGGAAATTATTGACTGACGATTTAGACACTACATGCTTTTTTGATCAGTATTTTGGAATATTAATCCCACTGACTAATAACAATGTCAATAGCTTTTCTTTGTTTAAGGTTAATGAATCTTTGCTTCATGTCGATAAAAAATCAACAGAAAAACAGCTCAATAAAAGTATCAATCCTACCAAATAGAATGAATTTTTTGTGATTTAATGTTCCCGGTTCAAATTAAATCTTCCAAACATGCATCACTGGAGCACTGATCTAAAAAAACTTTAAAAACATCATTAATGCTATATGATGCACCTGATCATATGCATTGATGATTGAGTGAATCAATGGATGAATTGATTTGCAAAGAATCCTTTGTTATTAGTCCACAAATTAGACAGTCGCAATTGATCAGCATTCATCTATCAATGAGTGAATAGTTTTTTTGGCATTTTCTAGATAGCTCACCGCATTTCCAAGCAAAATTTTTTTGATTGAAAAACTGAAAATTTGGTTCAAACCCACATCAACTTGACTATTACATTCTAAACAACAATAGTCTCATTCGGTTGAATCTGATGAAACAAATTTTGATTCGACGTGCAGAAAGTGAAAGATCATGCGAGTTCAACTCCCAGCATTATTATTCCTGTTCAGTGCCTCAACAGCGAAATCGATCCCCGCGAAAACACTCTTTGGTGTTTTGAATCTTACAGCCATTTCGCAATTCCATCTTTAACATATTCGTTCACTTCAGTAACCTTGCGAAAGCATTCTAGATGTGGATCACGAACTGATCAAAGCCCCCCTAGTGGTCGTTCCTTGAGCTTGTTTAACGACTTCTGAGGAAAATTTTCACTTGAACATCATGGCAGACATAGATTTGCCTCTGAGGAGCGATATAAATGGATTTTGGTTTGCTGATACAAAGCAAGCAGACAGGCAATGGTTTTGCTGATACTGTGGTCACAGAGCAAAAGTCTAAGACGATTCAGTGAAGTTTATTCGGAGATAACCACCGTCAGGCACTGAATAATCAAATGGAAGTTTTCTGTTTTGGAGTGATAATTCAGAATCGGTTAAGATTTTGAACTGATCGAAAGAAAAAATGTCTCCAAGAAGAAAAAAGAGTGGACTTTGTGCATCGGTGGATAAGTGGGAACAAACAAAAATATTGCACATTCGGTTTTTTGGCGCTATCGTCGTTTTCGAAACATTGTTCCATTTTTCCACAGATTTTAGGGTGTAAAACAATGTTTTGAAGTTTTTGAAAAGTGCTCACGAGCTTTTTTTTTTGAGGTGAATGAAGTGTTCTGTGCTCTTCTGAGCGATTGTTGAATCAATCGAATATTTTTCAACGAACTGATTAAAGAGGTAACAACTGTTGAGTGATGAGGGATCAGTGGTGCCATTGATGGTTCATTTGTTTTCAGTTTTGTACGAAATAAAGGAGAGATATAATGGGATGGGATGATAAAGTGGAAAACGGGAACTATGAATGAAATGAGATGGAATTATTTACGATATTTATCATTATGATGTTGTATTGATGAAGGAGGACGAAGGCATTTAATTGATTTGCTGCCGATCTGCTGTAAACTTATGTTGTGTTTCATCCAAGATATTGTTCATTTTCACATTTGAAATCAAACTGCTCTCGAACAGGCAATTGAGTTGCCGAAAAAAATGGCTGTTAAAAGCTTTTGAGGGTTGAAAAACATCAGAGCAAAAGGCACTTGATAATCATCACGGCTTACTCATAAGATGAAAGAACGTATTTTGATCCTAAGAATTGACATTTTTGAAATTGGTCTATTTATAACGATGAATCTCTCTTTCTCGAGAAATAACACAAACGGCACACGGCCGGAAAAAAAGTTTAGAATCATTCTGAAGCCTTATTGTTTAAAGCTTGGAAGGTCAACGATGGAATGAGAGCTTTTGGCCCCAACCATTACAGTGCATGGCACTTCGGAGCATTGAGAACCTCTTCATGGAGGTTCCGTAAGGACATAGGAAATCTTGAATAGAAATCCTTTCTTGCAGCAGTACAACTATATTTGAGAGGGTGCTTACTTTGTTGGAGTGTTCCATTATACACCGATATAAGAAGGATTAATGAGCATTCAAAGCCAATCCTTATCAAAAGTCTCAAAACTTTCGCATGGTACCGAATAGAGCAACTTCTGAGCTAAACTGAAACTGACTGTCATTGAGATCATATTGTATCTTCAGAGAGCGTAATCTCATTCAATCGAATAGCAACTATTTCATCTGAACACTGTAAGATTCATAGGAATGCTAATAGGAATTTTTCTGCTTGGCAGTGAATTTGTTGAAAAAATTGTTTTCATTGTAACTTTTTCAGTTACCTTTGCTTCTATACTCCGAGTTATGGTTTTGCTCTGATTTATTCTCCATAAGAATGGTTTTGTTCATCATCTGTTTCTAAACACATAAAGTAATTGTTTTGATTGTTGTTTGCGTCTATTGGCTTGTCGATGCTAATCCAAAAGGCAGCTAGATTTCATCGAATTTAGTTAGTATGAAGTGAGACTTTATTTTCAGTTTAATTTTCAACCGAATTCATTCTTCTGATGTGTTCAATAATGTAAAATATGATCGATCGTCGATGAAATACATGTGTAATACCCTCTTCCCTCTGGTGGTTATTAATATTTGTTTGAATTTTTTAATTTATGACTGATTTCATAAGTTCGACGATGTCTGTCAACTTTATGTTAATATTTCACAGTTTGTTTGTTAATCTAGGATTGCTTTGAAGCATTTTCACGCCAACAGAATGCATTCATCCATTTACAGTTCTCTGTGAAGTTTAAAATTGCGACACTTCATTTTTATTATCTCTTTATTTTCATTACTGTTCAGCTGATTAATCTACCACACCATTTTAGGATGTTTGCGAGTGATTTTCACAACTGATTGTTGTTACATGAGCGCATCGAATTATCCATAGGTCTGTAAATTAATTTGATCATTCCATCAACCGTTTATTTATTCATCCGTGCAGCCATACATACGTTGTCATTATTGTCGCTGTCATTAATCTGTAATAAATATTTCATATCATTGAACATAGAGTTTTTTGCATTACCTCTCTCATACCGAGCACGTAAACGAAAACGATTCAAGTGAAAACTGAACGATTAGCACGTGAATTCGAAGATGTCATTATCGCTATGATGGGCGATGACTGGTGATTGGAGCAGTTGTTGTGGCTGGTGTGTGGTACTGACTGACGATGCAAATCAGTATTGTAATGGTGACTAAATATTATCACAGTTTCACCCGAGCATTTCTTTTGAACGTCGATATTTCATTCTGATTTATCACTAGTGATCATCGGCAAAACCAGAGGAGATGTGAGCAAAAGATCAAAAACTCACAGCATATACGAAAAAAAATTCATCCGGAGCCATTCTAAAACTCACAGTATTTCAAGCCGGTATTCTGCAACTATTCTTTAGCACTAAAGAAGAACTGTGCGAGTTCTCTTCTGCATTGAAGAGTACTAAGCGAGTTCTGTTTCATCCAAATCGTCACTGTCATTCGTGCTAATCTTCGGCTATTATCGGTGCATATTCGCATTAATTAACAACTGTCCGGAAATCACATTTTCCCGATAATATTCGCACAGGATTAGCACAACTGGAAGAGTCGATTTTGGAGAGTGTATTAATGGCACTATTCCTCCTCTATGTCCTTTTAGGCAGTATGCGGCTGATGGCGACAAAGAGATGATTTTTCTTGATCATTACCATCAACCATGAGTTCTATTCATTGTTTTATGAAAAAAAGAAATCTGAAATGGCGTTGACATGTCACTGTATATCTAATTATTCCCATTTGAATGACGAAAATTGAGTGTTACTGAATACTGCATATAAGTGTTATTCAAAATGAATAGAACTGTATCATGTGCTGTGTTCTATCGAATTCCGGACACTTCAGAACGAGGGTCCCAAGATCGGGATCCCGACTGAAAAGTCGGAATTGTGATATAACCGTTTAATTTATGAGCATCAGCTTTGTTAGTGTGTTTATCACTAATTATGATTTTGCTAATGACACTTTTCGTGGGAATGCAGTTGATGGCTTGGATTGCAACGTGAGCGTCGAACAGAAGTTGAAAACTTTATGCCAAATAATAAATTATCATCGAAGTGAACCACAGAACCGAAAAATATCTACGAAAAAATATTCACCCTAAAACTACATCTTGCTCAGTCATGAATGAAACAGAGACTCAATCGAAATTAAAGAGTATTGTGTAGCGATCTAAGATACTGAGAAATGCACAATAATGGGGATAATACAAGACAAACACCACAGTTGTTGAACGAATTACTAAATTAATGATTAAAACAGTGAATAATTCGTACACATCTTACAGATCTGACACTGCATGACATTGAATGTTAACACTGAAGAGTATTAATCAATCGAACAGATCCAATATGAAAACACTCAGCGTTAAGAGTAGGATAAGCTGATAACTGAATTAGATAGGGACTAGGCGGGGAGGGAGAAGGGGAGCACAGCAAGCAATTATGGATAAAAGAAACTGATGTTAGATAAATGAGGGAGGAGGGTAGAATGGCACGGAGATCAGAAACACAATAATCAGAAAAAAACGATAGAAACTGGAAAATAAATTAAACTGAATTATGGATGACCACTTATTTATAATTATAACTGATTTATATGAGAATTGGATTGGTTACATCGTCATTCACATATTACATCATATCGCATAATATAATTATTCAATTACTTATAAATAAACTAAAAATGAAGCAAATGAGATTATTTGGATGAACGAATTAAAAAGATCACTGGAAACGAACGCGAAAACGAATGGAGAGGGCAACTGGGTGTGTCATAAACGCAATAGAATGTCTGACGGTAAAAGGGCATAAAACACAGATGACAGCAGAAATGTAGGGACAGGGGACAGCAGCAGATGATAAGGATGGATATTCAATGTCCGGATGAGACTGCGGTGCACATGAATCAGTGGCACCGGGTATGAATCCGGGTACGATTGTCGCAGTTCGCTCTATCCGGTACGCATCGACACACGTCCAGTCCAGAGGTGACTGATCACCGATTCATCAAGTAGAGTCGTCGTGTCACCCAAATCCGCGCCTTGATCTCCCTCGGCTATCTTACGTAGAATGCGACGAGTTACCTTGCCTAAATCATGATCACTACCAATCTCAATACAACATTCCTTTAATATCTTCATTATTGCCATCAAAACAACGCAAATAAATAAAACATTCGTTAATATATTAATTTCTATTGCCCAATAAAAAGAAAGATAGAAACGTGACTGCAATGCGACTAACCGGAACGTGTTTTCGGCAGTCCGGGAGCCTCTTGGATGACGTCCGGAACGGCGATCGCTCCAATCACACGACGTACCAACTGCTTGAGATTGTTCACTTTCTCGTCGGTCAATTGAACACCCTAAATTCACTTTCTGAGGATTGACTGCACTAATCAGTGACCAAATTGATCACTGAGCAAAACTGATCAACTGAATACACTCATTGAATAAACCAATCACTCAATCATATTTAAAGGTAAGTAATATTCACCTAAGCAGATTGGAAAGGTATTGCTGAACTAACATTTCTGAGCGAAACGAAGGCGTACGGGAAACTGCCTTTGATATCGTGTGGTGCTGCCACCACAGCTGCCTCAACCACATCGTCATCGGACACCAACGCTGACTCTATCTCAGCCGTTGATAGGAGATGACCCGAAACATTCATCAAATCATCGACACGACCTCAAATTCAAATTGCTACAACAGCACTGCCAATGGACGACGTTCTATTGCAGACAGATGACAAACAGCACTAACCAGTGATCCACAGATAGCCATCATCATCACGACGTGCACCATCACCAGAGAAGAAGAAGCCTGGGAATGAAGAGAAATAGGTGGACACATAACGTGAGTGATCACCAAACACCGTACGACATATACCCGGCCAAGCACGTTTGATGCACTAAAATTTCTCCTCACAATCAGTTGTCATCAAACGAAAATGCTCAGCCAAGCTGAACTTCTCACTTAAAGTTTCTTGAATCGTAAGAATTAAAAACAAATGATTGATGCTCCCATCACCAATTCTGACTAATTCCCTTGTTTGTTAGAATGCGAATTTGCTACGTTCCACTCGAAAGCAAACGAATACCACCGAAAGCAAACCCCAAAAACAAAACACCATTCGTCCGTTTCAAGCCCATCCATCATCGAGAAGTGTTCCCTTGGGGTGGTCACAATGAATGAGTTTCAATAGACTCATTCGGCTCATTCGGTTTCACTCGATTCAATTTCCATTTGTGCAACAATTTATCCTAATATTCCCATTGGGAATACGAACAAACACGCTTTCTGCATTCAGCGAAGTAACAAAAAATAACGTTCTACATCTTTTTTTTCAGATATGCAAGCTTAGGCAACACAAAAAATCGATTCATTCCAAAGTGAATCTTAAATTATCCGCGTTCTTGCCATCGCACGCTTCAAGGTGCTTCTACAATTACCAATAGAGAACACAGTCAAATCGTGTCGTTCTTATATCCATCGTCGTTGAACTTTTTAACTACTTATCTTCATCACCTCGGATGCATACGAAAAGAAGACCACAAAGCACAAATAAAATGCTAGATATGCACACTCAATAAATCACATAAAACTAACAAGATTGCCCTCTCCAGGTCCCTCCAACTCACGCCCTTCTGCATCCACAATAGTCGGCACAACACCGAAGAAAGGCAGAGTGGCGCTTCCCGGTTTGGTTGGTATTGCACCAGGCAACGGCGCTATTACATGACCACCGGTCTCAGTTTGCCAGTACGTATCCACAACAACGCAGTGCTTGTCACCTGGCACCTGCAAGCATCACTCAATATTACTACCTCTGCAAAAAAATCTACAAAGCGCGATGAGTGATATCAAACGCGATGAGTTGCATTCCCATTCACATTTACTAGAACTTGAAAGTTCTCCTCTGAACACATCATTTGTGAAGACATTCGAAAGGAGTGTCTTTGTGAAGCATATGAAGCAAAAACTGACATTTCTGAACCAACGCCATGCAGCCGGATTGATTGGTTCACCCACCGAACCAAGAATTCTCAACGACGATCGATCGCAGCAGCGCACATACTGATCGCCGAATGCCATCAGCGCTCTGACTGCAGTTGGTGCCGTATAGAGTGTTGTCACCTGCAAAACATTCCATCAATTTGAGACGTCGTCAATCCAACCGAATTGTTAGCAATTTTCAACAAATTTCTGATTTTTAAACACCGACTGAGATTACTCGTAATCAAAAGAACTGGTAGAAGGAATGCTGCTGAGCGTAGATAGCTGAACCAACCTTATATTTCTCGACCACTTGCCACATTCGTGATGGGGTTGGATAGGTGGGAATACCCTCGAAAATAATCGATGTTAAACCGTTCGTTAATGGACCATATACCAAATATGAATGGCCTGTGATCCATCCACAATCTGCTGTACACCTTGAATCACATCAATCGTTACTTTTATAAACGCTATGAAATATGCCTCGGAACAGAAGTGATGAGTGAAACGCACCAATAAATGTCACTGTCAGGATGAGTATCAAAGACGTATTTAGTTGTAGCGTAAGCGTAAGTCATATAACCAGCCGTTGTGTGCACTACACCCTTTGGTTTGCCGGTTGATCCCGAGGTATACAGAATGAACAGAGGATCTTCAGCTTCATTCCACTCAACCGGCGACTCAACACCCTTACAACGCTCCATCTCCTCATCATAAAACACATCTCTACTCTCGTCGTACTCAATTTTCGGAATGTTTACACCGTTTGCGCGATGCACACGATCCAAATGACGTACAACAATCACTTTATCCACTTCACTACCCTAAAAATACGTTGTCAATACTAAAAACCAAAACCAATCACTTATGAATCAATGAGAAATAAGAATAATCATACTATAATATCAACATCACTAAGACGATCCAGTGATAATCTAAACAACTTGAAGTGCTGATGAATAAGTGTGACCTCTTTGGAACACGCTGCAACGGCAGCATTGGCAATGTGCTTGATGGGAATGAGTTTCTTGCCGCGGAAGAAAGCATCGCAGGTGATGAGAAGACGAGAATTGGCGTGGATGAGACGAGACGATAGCGAGTCGGCACTGAAGCCGGCGAATACAACCGAGTGAACGGCACCGATGCGGGCACACGCCAACATCGCGATCGGCAACTCGACAATCATCGGCAGATAGATTCCAACCACATCGCCCTTCAAGCACTCATCATAACACCATTCTGTCTTCTGTTTGTCGCATCATCAAAAATCATCACTACGCGATTTAGAGAGGTATTTCACTACTAAAGGCACATCAGAACTTGTACAACAAATCTCATTGAATGGCATCTGACAAAGCAGATTAACTGGAATATCACTTGTGGATTCAACAATAAGGCATTTGCAAAGCAACAAGCCAACCTTGCGAACACCATGAGATCGAAGAACGGCCGAAAATGTGATAACACGATCAAGTAGCTCTTGATAGGTTATCGATGAGCTATCAGACGGCTCATTGCCCTCCCACAAGTATGCAATTCGAGAGCCATATCCTGAGAAAAAAACTCAATTTTGTTATGGTCTCTTCACTTTATGCAGTTTTGGATAATCTCATCCGCCAATCGACTTCAAGTCACTAATCATCACCATTTCATCAAGATTCTTTGTCTGAACATCGAACGAGACACATTCAACCTGTCTGAATATCAATCCGAATTGCACCTTACCTCGTGCAATGTTACGTTCCAAGCAATTGTACGCGACATTGGTACGAGCACCGTCCATGAAACGTACAAACACATCGCCTTTTCGATGATCGAAATTCCATTCAAGACCCTGAAAAGAAGAGAAATCTCGACTCAATCTTTTGAAAGTCGAAATGTTACATCATTAGACGTGATGTGAGTGAATATATGCGAACGTTCAGCTGAATTCGTTTGGTATCGGAGATCCAGAACCTACTCGCTACCCCCAAGGGCCCTGACCTTACCTCTTACCTTCAGGGCTTCCAATCTGACAATGAGGTATTACCGATCTCGACACCGCCCCTGACCCAGTCCTATGTATGACTTTTGTTCCTTTATGTCTTCATGTTCAAATGCCATGAATTGCATGCAAATTCCTCGAAGTAACCACTGAAACTCAATTACGTCATTCTTCTATCCATCTAGGCATGCATTCCGCTTAAATATCGCTCGCAATCACCCGTCATATGCGTTAAGGATGATGGCTTCAAAATCGAATAAACTCCCATTATCGTATGCAATCAGCGGAGACTGAGGCAACGTTCCGTTCATTCTGCTGAGAACGCACACAAAATAATTCACACACACACAAACAAATGCGAACTGATTTCCGAGTCAAATCATTCAATTCGCACGATTTTTTCCAAGAATCCAAATTCATGGCAAGTGATGAGAATATGCGATTCATTCATTCAGAGAAGGAATGTGGTGAAACTGAGAACTAAAGTAACGTCAAAATTTTGTGCGAACCGATAGCTAATGCAAACAGAAAGGTGCTCAGATATGTGTGCATGAAACACTTTTCTTCATTTGACGATATCGCATATGTTACTTCAACACTCATACTTCTTTTGAAATCTGCTGAATGTGAACTTCGAACAGCTTCTGATTCGAATGTATTCATGAAATCTGATATATTCTATTGATTTTTGCGTTTGCTTTGATGGAATCGACAACATTTCAACGAGTTGATTGATGAGCAATAAGCGAATACTCTGACAATGAGCAATCAACCACAAAAATTATTTACTTTAGTCTGAACTGTTCAGTTGATGTCTTCAGTTTCGAAAACAAATGCAACCGACAAATTCAAGCATGAAATAAACAAAAAACATAATAAAGATGCCTCATGTGTATGTATGCGTTAAACATCATGTTGTATGATGCATGATGTGTTTTGTGCATTATGCATGAGACAAGTAGTAGAAGACGTGATGAAGCGAACGCAACGAAACGTAAGAAAAAGAAATGTGGATGGATGCATAAAGGGAAGTGAAGCGAGCACGAGTTGAATTGTTAATGAGTCTGATTCTAAGATTATCAACATGGCACATGGTGAGATGTTTTTGCTTTCTAGTTGTTGGTGTTCTATAGTTGTTTTCTTGATATGCTTGCTGGTTTGACACCTCAACAAGCCGAACGAACAACGCTTCTCCATGCATAACCCAAACAGCATCATTGTTCAGTGATAAACACTGGCACACATACATGGCATCATGTATTCACACAGAACAATTCTTCGAAATCTTCAAGTGTTGCTGAATTTCTTTGAATCTGCACTATAACTCTAACATTCACGTATTTGTATGATGTATGAGATTGTGTCTTCATCCGACGCCTTGAAAAACTCAATCCGAATTCACATTCAAATTCACATCCTTCATTCCATAATCGAATCGCCTTTCTCCATATAAACCTTCGTATAGATTCACAGATGCATACACCAAATTCTCATCAACCCTCACCGATAAGTACGCAGCATACTTTAAGCTAACCATCTCGAACATGTTATGTTCTCGAATCCGTTCCCCACGGACAAACCCTGGATCGATACATTTTGTTGTTAGCATTCATCGACAACAATTTCAATAACTCATAACTTCACACACAGTGAATAACAGTTAATTACTGTTATTCACTCACTCTAAAGCACCTAACTTTCGCTGAATTCATATTTGTAAGGGAATAATTGATCGCAACGCCTAATTGGCTTAATTTCGAATGATCACAAAACGTTGTCGTTAAATGATTCAGAACACTTTCGATGCGACGAAACAAGCATCGACGAAACAATCTGCTTTCAGTATGCAGACTGGAATGGAATGTTTTCGATGAAAGTGCCACGATCATGAATAATTCATTATTCAATTCAATTCATCATCTGGATCCATCCACAAACATAAACATTCAACACCCCAGAAATCTCCTTTTCTTTCAATTCCATGAAATAAGCAGCCAACTCGGCTTAGTTAATGCCTATTCAACGTTTAACATCAACTATCGAAAAAATTCGATGACGCAAGAAAATTCTTAAAGCATTTCTCTCTCTCTCTCTCTTACGTATTCAATTTCATATTGTACAAACTCAAGAGAATGTAGCTAAAGATTTTTTTCCAATGACGAATTCGCAATATGACAGTACAACTTCGGATGATGTATGACGTGACTTGATAACGTCACAACGAAACAAATGAATTCCTTTCGAATAATTCCTCATTTCTCTCACGTTCAACTCTTCAAATCATCACTCATTTCAAACGTCAAATCGATATTCGACAACCGATTTGACAAGCTCGCAACGGCTTTTGTTTATGGACGAATATTCTTTGGTTTATATCTGCCGGAGAAGCTTTTAGTTTAAGAATTTTGAAGTGAGATATTGCACACAGTATTTTTCAAGTGATTTCATCAACTTTAGTGCTGATGGTGTACGGGCAAATCAAGGTTTGCATTAATTAATGTTGCATAAAGTATTCAGTATTCACCTTATTCGAGGTGGTCTCGAAGAAGAGTTGACTGGCCACAGTCTTCCAGAACGCATCCGAATCATTGATAGATTCGCTGTACATCTCACGATACGACTGCAGACCGGATACATTCGCGCCTTTAAGAATAAACCTTCTTTTATTAAGAAGCCACTCAATGATTTCATTTCAACAATCAACCATTGCTCTTCAACAACTTCGTGTAATGTTCTCAAATTGATGACTCTATTTCTTTGAGATGTTGACAATAATTCAGTCATGTTCTTTTGAGCATTACAGTAGTTCATCAAGCTCGACGGAACAAACTAATTAAATTATCGAAATATGACGTTATCGACCGATTTTGTTGTTTTCAATCATGAGTATTTATTACCCGTTCTCATCACCATAACAAAAAATTGTCAGCATGGACTTTGTTCGAAGCATTTAAAATGAATTAACTGTTCGAAATTATTACTTCAAAACTTCTCATACATAAAAATGTAACGCATTATCGCATTACGATGTTCTTTGCTCAACCCAACACAGCATCTATCAACAAGATAGGTAACTGTCATTCATTTGAAGGTGCAATTAAGGTGTTCTCTGTTCTCGAACAGGGAAATACGAAAGAAGAACAGACTGCACGCATTTCAGACTGTTTGTACTTGTGCATGGAATACTCAACGATGTAGAATGAGTGCAGTAGATGAGAGGAATTTCATTTTGATTGAATTTGACAAATAGAGATAACAACAGAGAGTAGTTAGTAACGATTGTGGTATACTGGTGTTGATGAGTAACTACTGATCGGAGCCTTTCAAGGTACGGCACCAACTTTACTGCTTTCGACAAAACTTCAGCTCATTTTCGGCTGATGATTCTAATGAAAGCGAATCAATTGAAGTCACTTTCAAATTCGTAAAGGCTCCATAAAGAGTTTTTCTGTGCAATGAGGTGAATGAATTTGTTCAGTTGTTTTCGCAAGAAAACAAATGCCTTCTGACGTATTTTCGTTGGCGAATTCTCTTTGAATGAAGAGCGCCAAGAATTCATTCAGTAAAAAGAGACGCGTCGAAAGAAATACTGAGATAAACATCATTGAATTAAGTGATTATGAGAAGTGGTGTGAAAAAGTTATAGATTAAAATTAATGGCAGTTTGTTGAGTCAGACTGAGAATTTTTCATCAATAAATAGAGACAGCAAATCAATTTTTGTTCAAACGCGATTGTAATGTTGTTTTTTTTTTGAAGAATTGTTGAAAGACTGAATTTGCCGAAAAGATAAATTCGATAGTGATAAAGAAACGTAATCAGTTGATTAGTTTCACGCTATACCTATACAGATTTTAGTGAACCATATGCCAGTGATTGCAATGACGACAGGAAACGAGGCCATCCACCAACAACTGATAACAATCCAAAGAACTACAATAATAATAATAATAATAAAAGATACCGGCTAGAAGTGGTGCAGGCGGCATGAAGAGTTCACCATCTTCTTGTGGTGACTCCAGCTGGAATCGTACCTTAGCATCCGACATCACACGTAGTTGAAGGTCAGAGGTGAGTGCAGAGATGAAGCGGCACAACGAGAGATTGAGTATCTAAAACTTCACTGATTGTCAAAGCTTAATTAAGTCGTTTCAACGATTCAACGAAACTGCCGACATTGCACTGCTCGATACGAAACATTTTCATGAATTTTTAGTATTGTTTGGGAATGCTGAAAAACTTAGAAGATTTCAAGGCCACACTGTAACTAATATCTGCTGAAGAACATCAGAATTATGAATTTCGAATGCTGAAACACACAAAAGTTCACATAGAAGATGATGATGGACGTGTTCATTACGATTAAGGAAGTGTCAAAAAAAATGAACGAATTATTATATGTCTTGTGCATCTAGCAAATGTCTTGCAAATGAACGAATGAAATGTAAAAATATTAATTGATTCGCTCAGCACACAAATCCGCAATTATCATCTGCACACTACAAAACTGCACTTAAACAAACCAATCAAAACTACAAACACCAGCACTCAGCAGTCAGCCACCACACTATGAACATCAAACACCAAATATGCAAAACGCGCTCTTTCGATACATCGTGCACCTACCTACCTCTCTCGATGGTGATTACTCACTGTAAAGAGCGAGTCAACTAACTAGCTATCAATAGAGACAACCTATCTAAACGCCAGAGTCAAATCGCAATGTATATATGAACAAATGAATGTGAAACAGCTGCAAGGCAGTCGGCTGGTTGTGCTAAAGCCCCGCCTTTTGCAAGTACCAGATGGGTGTCTCCTAGTCGATCTCTTCACATGTAACCTCGCCAAATCGCCGCCGCTCATCTATCTCTCTACACTAGCACTCTCGTATCTGCCGTGTCTCTAAGCACGATAAACGAACGAAGCCAATCACCGTTCGTCATCCGCAATCAAAATCATGTGTGCAAATGTGGCATGATCGACGACGGTGCAGTTAATTTCAGATAGTGGATGCCGAGAATATTTGCGTGATATGATAAGGAACATGGAACATGTGATTGCGAAGTGGAATGATCATGAAGAGTACACTGACCACATACCAAACCTAGTGCGGTGTCATCGGATGATGCGTCCCCATCGGATTGTGTTCGGTTTTTAATGGTGGCGTGATTCCACACTTAATGAAAAACAGGACAAGTTTTCAGATCGGACCACTCATTTCTGCTATAGTCATCGCTTATCGCACTGACTCTGTCAAATAAAATTTTACAATGGTTTTTCCAAATGAAATGTCATTTACGACGATTGATAATAGCAAGCAGAGGCTTCATGATATTGATATCACTATAATGATTTCTGATGCAAATAGATAGATGAAGATTGACACTTCTAGTGGGATCAGATCAATAGCAAGAGATCTTTTCGAAGAAGATAGATGATAGGAATCTGTAAGTCTTTATTCAGTGCTTAAATCTAAGATGGTTCGATTAGCAGATGCAAAACAACCAACCATTCCCAATACCGTACGCATCCGACGATTAAGGCAGATTTGAGATGTCTGCTTAAGATATCGGTTCTCTATTACGGGTCATATCTTTGAAAAACTCTAATTACGGTTCATTCTACACTAACAAAAACCATTGGACAGGTGATTTTTGCCCAATCGTTCCTTGTTGTGCTGATCCAAGTGATTGATAATGTAGATGATACGAACAGTAATAATATCGGCTTGATACTGGTGATAGTGGTATGAACTCGAATAAACTGTATCAAGTTTCGTTATCGATGCATGTTTTTATGTTTATATTTTCGTTTTATGTTTTTTATGTTTTTTATATATTTTTTTAATTTTTTTTATATTTTTTTATGTTTCGTTATGAGTTTACAAGGATATAATTCGATATCAAGTTGCATTTTACAAGGATATATAATTCCGTACGAATGCGTGATTCTACAAGCTGTTCACTTGATTCGGATATAAATAATTCGTTAATCTCGATTGGTAATAACGAGATCATTCTCAGTGATCAGACTGCCATATACACATTCCATCTCATATTCATCCAAACATCATCAGTCATGCTAATTATAAATAATGAGCTTTAGCTGTGTGGTTTTTTTTTTGAGGTCATATTAACAACCATTCACCAATTGATTACTCAAAATGAATCAAACTGATAGATCATCATTTCTGGCAATATGAATATTTGAATTCAAATTAGTCAAGTCAAAATTTGTCATTGAATACAAAATGAAAACGGTTCATATAAACGGTGAGATATTTTTCATTATCAATCGAAGAAAATGAGCAGTAAATTCGGCTCAATTTGTATATTATCTCTGAATTCTAAGAGATGAACATTCAAAAAGAAATATATTGAACGAAAGTCGAATAGTCTGGTTCGTCCGTTATCTTCAGTTTGTGAGTTCGAAGTTTTGAGTGTGTTTTTATTTTGCTTAATTTGAAATCATTCATCATGCCATATTTAAATAGAAACTGAAGAATTGAAGAGAAAATGAACGATTTCAAAAAGACGAAGCAAATAAATCAGCGAAACACTTCGAAGAAAATAAATGTATCCGTTTGAAAAATGTGCGCATATTCTAAACTGGTTCCATGTTCTCAAAATGTTCGTTAAAATAAGCTTTCGTCTATTTCAAAAAAATTGGACTTCGGACAGTTCATTCTTGAATAGATTATCGAGTTTGGGAAATAATTTTCGAAATGATTTTTCTCAATGGAGTTTTTGATTTTTGAAGTATTTCGATAAATAACACTCGAAATGTCAAAAAATTTCGCAACCAAAACTAGAAATGAACAGCAATAAGTGATATAACTCTGACCAAAGTTACGAATTTCGTTGAGGGATTGATATTGAACAGAGTTTCGGATTATAATCCTCACATGAGCATCTTATTTCATATGTCATTTCGTTGCAAACCAAATTGTAGTTAATTTCGACCACACCATACATAAGGTCTATTAGCGCTTGGATTGCCCTCATTCCAGACCGAATCGGTGCTCAAATTCAGTTTATCTCTCTTATTTCAATCTTGCATCTTCCTTGTGAGCGCCAGAGATACATTCAGTATTGGACTGAAGTAGCCGTTTCTTTTGATCTGCTTCAGAGCAATCGAGATCCACACAATTTCCCATTTCCTCATTTAATTTCCCCGCAAGAATCAACCTCGTGAGGGTTCTATTCATGAAGAACGGCTCTATTTGTTCATTTAAATGTAGAAATGAGCTATTTTGACTAATTCGATACCGATAGTTTTTTGAATGCTTGCTTTCGTGCTTGTTCAAGAGCTGGCATCATTAAAATATCCTCGTGAATGATTTCCAGTCCTTACAGAGGTGTTACGATCACTTTTTTCCGTTCATTAGAAGTGTGTTCTGCATCAGTTCTCCTAAAATCCTCATCTCCTCATAGTAGAAAGTTCAGTATGAATTTTCAGTTTGTTCTACGTACTTTCAATTGGCATTTGGGGCCGGGAACAGAACAGATTCAAGAAATTGTTTGTTTGTATTTAGTCAGTAACGATGTTGAACGCTATGAAGTCGTTGGATGATAAATTTCCATCAGAGAAAATGCATATTTTCATAAAAGCCGAGACTGCGTTCCGTCCCGTAATCGAGGGCTTCATTATAGCATCTCCTTAACTGTGACAAGCGAGAGTTTACCATTCACAGTCAAATGGTTTTTGCTTCGCCCAGGAATTCTTGGTCGAGACCATGTGTACATGCCTAAAACCTGAGATCATGTTGTGCTTGAAGAACCCAAACTGAAAGTATGTTGCTCATTAGGCGTGAATGTACTGAACTGTTGCATGTGTGTGTTGGTTCCTCAGATGATTAACATGCCTGAAGTCTATCTCTCTCATGATACTTGAAGTCGTTCCTATTAAAAAACAGCGAATATGAATGCTTGCTGATCAAAGCTGAGAACAATGGTTTAAAATCTATACTAATTATACCAGTGGTTTTCATAGAGCGAAATTACCCATTTTGGGTAATTTTGAGTTGTGAAGAGGTAATTGACTGGGTCGGGGAATTATTATTTCGTACAGTTGTTATTTTATGGTGGAACGCCGTTGTGATGTTGTTTAATAACTCGGATATGTAATTGTGGTTAGTTGATGACAGTATTCTCCTGATTTCTGAGTATGATTAGCTTGTACGGGCCTGAAAGGGTTTTCATTAGTTTCAACAGGGTTTTCAATCTTTTCCTTGCTGTTATAATCGCTCTCATAGCTTTTATCACCAAAACTGTTCTCTTTTGCTAATTTCTCATTCAGTTAACTCAACAGTCAAAGTCAAATTCTCATTCTATCAAATACACTCTATAATTGATCATTCGATTGTCGAACGTTGTTGAGCAATAATATTTTATCGTTGTATTGTTGATTTCAGCTGCCAACACTCGTCAACGTATTGAGTAAACAGTATATGATATAGAATGAGAAGTTGATTCTAACTGTGAAGTGAAATGAGTCAAAGTGAATGAGAAAAAGTCATCAAGAGAACGATATTCACATGTAATAGCTATGAGAGTGAATACAACACGTCTGAAAAGAATGAGAATTCATGTAAATCATTTGCAATGAGCGTGACACAGACAATAGCTTTTCATGCAATTATAATCGATCTCATGATCGTCAAAAGGGTAATGGAACACCCGAACGTGAGAATCACCGTGAGAATGATTTATACAAAACAATTGCTCTGCTGATGATCAAGTGCTTAGAAATGGCAACAATTATCTGTTTCCACATATAGTCGTGGTTCCAGTAAAACTCTGCAAAAATGAATGATTAGCTCCAAAATTGAGGATTTCCCATCAGGAACACATATGTTTCTTTCTCGGCTAAGGTCATATCCTATCCGATAAACGGCAAAAATTATAACTTTCCGATAAAAACTGAGCGTTTTAGTGGCCTGAAAATGACATCCCGAAGAATTTAGGTATTAAAATTTATTTGAAAGCATTCTGAGGCTGGGGGAAGTGTTAGCGTTAGATTAGTTATGTTTCAAGCGCAGTAGTTGATCAGTATCATCATAGTTCAATGGACAATGCAGATTCAGATGGATTCAGTGCGCGATTTGACATACCAATGTTTGGAACGATGGACAGAAAGACTGGATAAGGATGAGTATCGCCTGTTTTGGTACAATTTTACTTCTATTCAGCTTTGTGTGATGAATATTTGCATCAAATGATAAGATGAACATGCCGCATTGTGACTACAGAGAATTATCGTTATTACCATTAGCCTTATTATTTTTTAAACATAAATAAGTTTTCCTATTATAAATGGAGTATCGCTATCATCAGTTTGCTCAAGTAACTATTACAGGGAAGGTAATTATTACGACAGTGATGTTCATGATTATGCAGAACTGACCAATGAAACATTGAAAGTACTCGTGAGCAAATGCATCAACGTACTGATTAAACTCGATGTTAAAAAGCACACCAAAGTCGCCGTATACCTGCCGGCTTTGATTCAGTTACCTGTCATTACACTGGCTGCGCATCGAATTGGGGCTAAATTACTTATAACTGTTTGTTATTCTCAGTGTCAGTGCAATCAACAGTCGTGACATCCTCATCGTTTTCATTATTATTGTTATTATTGTTTATAAGTTTCAAATCTGAATGCTGTATGTCAAATTCGTCAGAGAATAATATCTTACATGGTTACAAATTTAGAAATGCTGGAAAATGGCTTCAAAACAATATTTTGATGCATGTTTATTCATAGACTTCATAAAAAGCATGAGTTCCTCTAATAATAACATTGGAAACTTTATTAAACTTCATCATAAATCAGAGTGCAATTGATGAAGATGCTGAACAACTCGGCGCTGTACTGAAGGAGTTTGATCCGGAGATAATCATCACTGTCGATGGATTTTGGTGTGGCAGTAAACTGAAACAGTCGAAATGCATTATCGATAAAGCACTCTCATGTTATCAAAGTGTTAGAAACCTTTGTTGATCTTTTCGAGATTCTAGGCACTTTTAATCAAAAAGATTTCTGTAATGACATCTATTAAGTATTTAGTATTCGCCCACTTCTAGCTACGTTTGAATTACTCATTTTGAGGTAAAGACATAATTAGATGAGGATGAATAGAATGAAATTCATACCAATTATACTCTATTTTTAATTGGTGCCGATTAAGAATTGATCTAATTGCTGATCTCAATAACATGGGATTAAAGTGAATAAATCAAGGAAATATCTGCTATTTTTGAAGGGATGACAATCCAAATTAACCTCTTAAAAACGAAATAATTTGAACCAAACCCAAGCAACTTACGTGATTCTATGAATAAACCGTATCTGATGATGGATGAAGATATATTCAAGCGAATACTTGCAGAGTTGCCGGCATGTAATTGTCATAAGACATGTAACACCAAATGAAGGTGTTCCACCTCCTCAGAAACACTTCACCGCAAAACGGCCGTATTATCTGTATAAAGTCAGTTATATTCAATCGCCTTCTTGATTATGAATTAGCATTATACGATTTCACAAATACTACTTCAGTGCAATCATATACTTCTTTAAAAAACCTCTGTTTGTTAAAACAACAATCTTATTGTGGTTTCCAGGATGTTATGTTAAATTGGTTTTCAAACGAATAGTGATCAGCATCTTCACGATAGGTTTAGATGATATTTGTAATTCCACAAAAATGTGGGAGAATTTTCAGATAGGTATGGAGGAAGGCAGAGATTTGTGGTGGAGTGATCTCTTCGCGAATGTACAATCGTCATCGTCATTATCGTTGAATGATCGTGAATTAATTGAGGAGATAAGCGCAAAAACTGATATTATGTATCAAGCCAAATGGTTCGTTTCGAAAATGTTACTCGTTCGAATTCAGGACATTTCAGCAGTCAGACTGACTCGGAACGGAGCTGATGTCTCGCTCGAGCTGATGACTCTGTTTTCAGCTCTTTACTATTGTCACAGTTACTAAAGCTTTATGCACTGATCACTACGTAGATGTTGATCTACCATTGATGTGTAGTCAGTGTCTGCCTCATGAATGAACCATGCAAGAAAGAATGAGATGAAAAAGCGACAGTTCACACAGAGATTGAGAAATACTACAAAATGGAACGCATTTTTCCATGAAGAATGAGATTGCAGTGGAGAAGTCGTTGAAAAGAATGAGAACGAATAGAGAACATTTAAAAAGAATGAGAAATATTAAGCGAGTGCATAAAATTGGTGCACTATCGCAGAATATTCGTAAGGTACCCAAAAACTTCGAGATATAAGCCAGGTGATATAAATCAGTTAAGTTGGCTAAAGTCGAGATTCTGTCTGACAGAACTGGATCAGTATCTAAATTCAGTGCGTCGAATGTCTCGTTTCTTTGAGGAATGAAGATGGGCAATTATCAGTGACCGGAATCACGCATCATCAGCTGGAGGACAAGATCAAGCGATTAGCAAAACGGATTGATGCGAGTGGGATGTGTTTCGTGATGAATTCACAGGATCCATTCACTGCTACCATCGCAATGCTTGCAACTCTCTATTCATCCGCACAACTTCTCATTGTGATTCCATTTGAATTTTCGAATTTAAAATTGTTTTTTTGTTCTCAGAATTCCAGCAACGATCGCGATATTCGATCGTTGATAGAATTTTAAATTCGAATGCCGATTTCTTGAATTTCGGTTTTCTTCAGAAGTGATTTTAGTGAGAGTCATCTCGTCAGCTGTCATCTTCACAGAGTATAGAGCATTATGGTACGACTGAAGATAAGTTTTGAAAATAATCATGAAAAATCGTTGTGAATCTCAGAGGAGATTTCAGTTTACGGTGAGCGTGATACTTTCTTCTCAAAATGCTGTTGCTTTCAGTTCGAAGGCGTTTCGTCGTATCCGGATTATTCACGCATTTCGCAGATTATCAATAAATATCAGGTGTGAATTTCACGCATCTTCCAGTTGCTCTTTCATTTCACTTGTATATATGCAGATGTAATGCATTCTCGTAGTTGTTTCACAGTGTGTGTAGTCAATATGCTAATGGTACGTCGAAATTTATTTATTTAGTGGATCAAGATATATTCAACCAGATTCATTTTCCGTCAACGGACTTTGCAGATCAGTTCGACGCGAAATGCAAATAGCCATAGTTCGAAAACTTAGAATTCAAATTCTGAACTTTCACTGACGTTTTAAAAGTTTAAGTTGGATTGTTGAAGGCCTTAAGGACCAGATTTGAGAGCTGATCAAACTGTAATTGTATGCGTTAATTTGTAAGAATCCATCCCGTTACGATATCGCCATTTTCCATTAAACGCTGAATCTCTCTACTCCACCTGAACATTGAGTTCAATCATACACATCTCCTGAACTTCCCTATCGAACCATTCATACCACCATCTACCTGATACTTCCATACTTCAGATTCAAACGCTCATAATCGCCAACAACGATCTGCAGGATGTGCTGAACAACGATGAGTACGCAAAAATGTGGAACACTGAAACCTTATCAAAACTCATCGTTTTCGGTGATAAAGACACGGCCAATCGTGCTGGCAAACTCTTCGGCGTTCAGTCTGAATCCATTTCCCTCTCGTCCGAATAACACCATACATGCGAAACTGTCTTGTTAACGCTTTTCAGCCTTTTGCTAGATTCGTTAGAATCTTTTCAAACGTCCCAACATTTAACATCGGCTTTACATTCCATTTAGAACTTCAACTCTCACTTTGCTTGGAAATGCATATTTATTTTTTTTACTTCGCAATGATATGACGCTGCATAAGTTGTGTGTATTTATTCACATTAAACTATTGAAATTATTTTCTGTTCAGTGATTTATGTTTGAGTGATTACAGTGTACTGACTGATATTTGAATTGGATGAATTATAAAGATAAGTGCGGTGTTCACTGTAGCTTTTGCAACAACAGCAAACAAAAAACTGAACTATTTATTTTTACACGGCAGACATCTATAAGCCACATAAACAAACACAAAAATAGACAAGGATGTATGCCAGTGTGTTATTAACCGATTATAAATTCACGATATTCTCTCCTACATCTGATAAAATCTGATATAATCAATTCAAATTATCCAAATTAAACAAATTGAGTCCAGAACCATCTCTATTCAACAAACACAACAAATAGATGCCGCTTCCGTACGAACAAAATAACCAAAACAACGAGATACACTACATCATTAAAATAAATAGGAAGTAACTATGATATATTGCCCAATATAAGCACATATTGAGCAGTCTTATTCGATCTCCTCGTTCTTCCTCGTGTTGTTGCTGACAGATTCAAAGAGCGAACAGAATCATAAAGCCCATAGTGAGACAGAACAGTCCCATGGCTTCGGATAAGGCGAATCCTAGAATGGCATACGAGAAGAGCTGTGCCTTCAACGATGGATTACGAGCGTATCCGATCACCAACGCACCGAACACGTTCCCAATACCAGCTCCGGAACCGGCCACTCCAACGGTTGCTGCTCCAGCACCGATGTATTTCGCCGCACTGTCGATATCGCGTTTAGCCATCGTCGTATGCAGACAACGCACTGCCAATCCGCATTCCGGTCGGATTGTTGACGAGACTCGTTGAACCTGAATTCAGAAATTCGCTTTCATAACTCGATTTCCCAGAAAATTCACAAAACATCTCATCATTTTCAATCCCAAACATATTTATTGTTAGTAAGAAGTGATTTCAACAGGTGATGCCTTTCAATGAGGAGGTTTTTGAGGCAGTTTGAAACATATTTTTCTGTTTAATTGCAACCAGTCAAACAGATTGAGAATCAGCGCTTACCAAGGTTCGGGCAAGAGGAACTGCTAGGCGTTGGCAATACATGTTGTTATGACGGATTTGCAGCAAAACAACGAAACCAAAGCCTGAAAATACACCGAATAACTCACTCAATCTTCTCAAATTCCACGAATAGCGGCCAAGCTGGTATATCAACGCTTACAACAGAAAAGTCCCTATCGTCACATCAGTTAACTATGACTATAGAATTGGATTGGATTAGTGAGATACAATCCCCATTCTGAACTACATGGAAAACTTTTTACACATACACTCGCTCGACCGCTTGCTTACACAGCACACAAACGTGCTCATTTCATTCATATGTCTCACAACGAAGAGTTTTGTGGCAACGTAGAGAGTGGGAATGCAAATTCTTTACGAGTTACGTGCTCAATTTTTGGTGTAATGTAAAAGCATTGAGCTGGATTGATAGTTTAACGCTGGAATTGAGAAGCGTTCTTCAACAGTGATTAGAAAAAGCTCAGTCTTCGAGCGTTGACGACCAAATAAATTGATAAACAAATAAAGAACATGTCAAAATCACGCACTATCAAACATATACCATTCATTCACTCATTCGGCTTTCAAATTTGGACAATAGCAGCTGTATTCGAGCCGATAGATTAATTTCGGCTTTTGATTGAATTATACAATATTCATGTGGGTTGCCAGTAATTGAGTGTCACAGTTAATGAGGATTCATCCTTCAAGAACACGCCGTAAACGTTCCGAATTCCACGACCTCACGAACATTTCCTTACAAACTCAAAGTCACTTAAAGGTATCAATCCATACAAAGAAATTTTGTTATTTCCGTAGTTTTCTTCATTTACCTTGAATATTACTTTATTCATAGAAAAGATAGTTTTCCTCTGATCGGATCTTTTGCTTATTCATTACCTGGGTTACCTGGATTGGCCAGCCTATCTTTTGCTTATTCATTACCTGGGTTACCTGGACCGGCCAGGCTATCTTTTGCTTATTCATTACCTGGGTTACCTGGATCGGCCAGGCTATCTTTTGCTTATTCATTACCTGGGTTACCTGGATCGGCCAGGCTATCTTTTGCTTATTCATAAATCCATAAAGCCACGTCACTTCCATAAAATAAAGTCACATTCACCAAATTACCATTCTCCATGCGAATATTATATGCAAACATTTCAGATCTGGTTGAAAAATACCTTCGCTAGTTTTTGAGTGAGTTTTTTTATGCATGAATCCTCAGGAATGTTTCCACTTGTGATAAATTGCAATTCACAATTGCAAATGTCGAAGATGAGCTGTGGTTTAGTGCTTTGATGTGTTGTTTTCGGATCGATCATATATTCTGAAGGCAATATTTGTGACTGAAGAAAGTCCGACCCTTATGCACAAACGGAATGAACAACAAATTATTGTTTCAATGACTCATGACTTAGTCATAGACTCAGTGCAACTGGTTAGAATGAAACTTCGGTAATACAATCACTAAGAATACTTGCTTCATCTGCCACAAGATCACTTATGGTTTGCATGACAGTTTCACATGAAATTGTGTGAAGGTTACGAGCATCGGACGAATCATTCTGATCACTTAAACGATAGATATCATTGAACGACAGTTATACGATTGTGTAGAATGTTTATTCAATGAGTCATTGACATGATCATTTACATGCTTTTGAAAAATTAACGTTCAATAAACACACAACTAAAACTCTACGTGCGCTGTTCAAGCCCAATAAATGAGGAAGATTTCGGTTGATGATGAGCTCTTGGTCATTTAATAAACTATCATTTGTCGAGGAAAGTTCACTGTATGTGATGTGCAATGAAGTGCTTACTGAAAAAAATTCCTTCCTTACAATTAGAAATTTTTAATATCTTATAACTTGTCAAGCATTTTCTTTTATGTGTATCCTGTATTATCAGTAGCAAATCTATATTCGAACATTCACTGCCTTCTCATTCATGCACAACAACAACGACTGCCTCAGTTACGTTACCGTACGATCAGATGACAGTATTCGTCATTTGCTATTCGTTGAACATGTGTGTGACCACATCTGATAATTTCGTCTCTCCAATGATCTGCAGCAGGCAGATAGGTGAGTTAGATGACTGTAATGAATTGCAGAAGATATGGCGGATGCGTCGGGTGATATTCAGATACGAACGTATTTCTCGTATCCGGAACGCATGTTTCCGCCGGTCGAAAACAACAAATTGCCCACTGAACAATTCCTGAGGGCATGCCAGGGCATCGCCGATTTTGTTGGTATGTTCATCTCTCATCTCACTGAATATCAATAAATGGCTGATCAGTTGATGATTTGTTTCGTATAGGTCATTCAGTAACCAAATCTAATACTGTGGTGATTGTTGTTCCAGATTATGAATGATTTTAATGTGTTCGTGGCCAATATGAATGGGTTTTGCGAGTGTTTAATCGAAGCTTAAATTCAGGATTTCTGGGTACCGCATTCATACCGGTCAAAAACGATATAGCTGGTAATGTGGCGAAAGTTCGTTCGAAATTTGACACTGATAAAGTGAAATTTAAGTATATTGAGGACTTGATTGATGACGATCTCGCACAGAATGGTGGTAAATTAGGATATGCCACTGAGGGCTTACTCTGGCTGAAAAGGTACTTATGATAATATCATTTGAACGATGAATCAGTCAGTCCTCTGATGAGGACAATAATCCAAACCTCAAATGACTGTTACATTGTCCTCCCTCATGGCTTCTTCATCTCACATGATCGCACAAGAACAAAGTGATGAATGTTTAAAATCAATTTGCAACTGCTTAAGTTGACGATTCCTATGAACTAATATCATAAAAGATTAAGTGTTTGTGTGCATTACAGTGCTGATTGTTGAAATGCATTGCGTTACGAAATCAAATTGAGTGTTTCTATAAGTTGAAAATTTTCAGAGGACTAGAATTTATGCTGGAATTGTTATCCGAAATGGTACGTGAGTATCGTTCGAGTGCTGACAAACAATCAACAGAGAGTTTAATGGGTAGCATCAATAAAGCTTATATTACCACACTGAAACGACATCATGGTTTCGTTTCGAAACAGCTTTTTAAGGTGACCATTATTTGATAGTTGCGATTTGATCAGCCTAGATGCAAATCTTCTCTGTGATAAGCCTTCACTGAAATGAGAATTGAAAATTGAATATGCAACAAGAGACATCGCAGAGTCATATTTGTAATGCAGAGAGAGTCGTTTGAGTCCACTGAAAACTGAAAATGAATCTCAAAACGGTATCATCTGCAAGATTTGTGAATATGAAACAAATTCAGGTTGTAATCTTGGCTGCACCTTATCGAAAGACGATTTTGAAAGCGCTTGCCGAAGGACACGAAGGTCCGGACATGGACGACATCTGTATCGATCACATTGAGAAGCATCTGGATAATTTCCGCATAAATGTTGCACATTTGGTCAACTATTATATTGCCAAGAAACTCGAGACACCGAATCCGTCCGAAACGTGCTTGTCTCAGTTGAACAATTCGTCATAACATGACCACTTATCGCATCAATTGCTAATATGATCATGTTCATAACTCTTTTATGTACTGGTTTACGTTCTCAGTTTCTTACAATATTTATTTATCTGCCCATATGCGAGGGAGAAAATTCAGAAGAAAATTTTGATTTATTCATATCGTTCGTGGTTATTCATATCATTCAATTATTCTATTAAGTTTTCCCATTTTTGATGGGAAATTTGACTTCTTCCTCATTTCGTAATAGAAACTGTTTTGAAATTGAACAAATTTACTATTCTATTCTCAGTTTGTGATAGTTCAATTATTCTATTACTGACTGCGATTTGTCGTCAGTTTTGGTGCATATCCGGAATGAGCGACAGTCACGAACTGTTGATGAATTCAATGCTTATCTCAGTTCGTTGTTGAAAACTGTTGATCAGTATGTTCTGAATTCATCAATCACCTGTCCAGAAATATTATCCTAAGGAAAATCAGATAATTTGAAACGCATCTCGCTAAACTAAAAATCCTTTTGATCTTAACTTAAGAGCAAAACGGATATTTCGTTGAAAAGATATAAGAAGAAAGCATTTCTTTGTCATATAATTTCCTATTGTTTCATATGTTCATTGCCGGTGTTTAACGTTTTATCAAGATTGATTTTATCTGAATTCCTATAAATTTTTCTCCAGCAATAAGTTTCATATAATCCTTATATGTTCGTTATCGGTTTATGTTATTTGATCACTCGTGTTCCTCAAATATGTCGTCTACTTATCACTCCATAATTTTTTGAAATTATTCTCTTGTAATTCATCAACAATACACTCATCAGCAACTGAAACATTTATCAGCAATCGTATTTTTTATTCATTGATGACAAGTGGTTAATTGATTGATCAGTGATAATTTTATTAAACGTTGTGTCTTCCCCTCATCCATCTTATATCATTTCATTTCCCTATCCTGCGACTAGATAAAACCAAATTCTTTCATCAGTGAAAGACCGTACCCGAAACATTCCATTTTGCTTGGTTTATTCACTTGTCAGAAATGAAATCAGTTGAATCTGCTGAAAGCGACTCACTCAACGTCTTGGAATCAGCACGGAAATGACTCCGTTTTAAATTGATTTTCGTATGACACGCTGTTCGATTTATATTCATATATCCATTTACTGAATGCATTTCAAGTGGATTTTATGACAATTCTCTTTTTTTTTAACAAGACGAAGAAGATGTTATGAAAGATGTTTGCAACAACAAATGTGAAATCTATGGAAATAAAAATTTTTTTATTGTACAGAATTATTTCACATCAGTTGTATTGTTTTCAAACTCTGCAAACTCACCGAAATAAAACAAAAACATTTCACATGCATACAAACTTATACATATTTGTGTGTGTATGCAAAAACGTTCGCAAACGATTTGCACCTTCTCTCACGAACACTATTTTACACAAAAAAAAAACGATTTGGTGAGAGTGACTAAAATTGGAAATGCAAATAGAATGGTTACATAATAATCAAATCAAAGTAATCCTCTCAATCACATTCATGCAAAACAACGATTTAGATTCGCCTTCTGACAACTTCTTCATACGATTGTAGTGTTAATTTTTTTTTCAATTGGTTTTTTGTTCTATCATCGAAATATTACATTTTTTTCGTCCTGTCTAGTTACCAAGGATAAATTCATCACCTACCCATTAGTGATGGACGTCTTTCAATCAAGAAATAAAGTGAATTCAACTCATTCAGATTAGACATTGAGTAAAGACATGTTACTTGCATCAAACGAGAAACAAGCAGCAGCGAATTTACGACAATCGAACAACACGCCATCAGACAACAACCACAACAACAACAACAACAACAAAAATATCTCATTCCTATACGCACCACACTCAGTTCTCAATTTGTTACAACGGAAAACGACTTGATGATACACCAATAATAATGCAAAACAAGCCAGCAGTAACGAATATGATCGACACGATCAAATTAAGAGAACATTCACTCAACAAATGACAAATCAAATATATGCACCAATCACTCACACTCAGAACTTCATCAGCATATTCTTCTTGATCGTGACGGACTGTTGCTGAAGACCTGACGAATCATCGTCTGCTTTCCGTTTACGAGTGCTCATCTTTCGTGACGGTATATTCCTGGGCAGGGTGGACTCTCGGGGTAAGGTTGCGTTTGTTGTGGACGGTGTGGACGGTGCAATTTCACCGGAATATGGGCATGCTGATAGATCTTCGAGTGCTTTTAAACCTTTCGTACAATTCAACGAGATCTTTGCACTGATCTGAAAATTCAGTTTGATAACTCAATAACTCACTATTCAGTAACACACTCATAAGTTTCAGTTCAAGAGATCAACACTTTAATATAACCATTTAGAGTGCAACTCACCTCATGCATACATTCGATAATACTATTAATCGCAGCTCCTTGTTCACGTATTGCGCGTTCCTGTCGTTTCAGTTTCTCTTCCATATCCTTACGCCACTCGAACAGTTTACTCATCTCACTCAGCACTGATCCACCTTGATTATTACCACACAGCGACGATGTGGACGGTGATGGTGAGTTGTAGAGGGATCGGAAACTGAACAACAACCATTAGATAACGTTGATAACAATGAAAGAGTTAACGAAAGATATGCACCTTGCATTAATACTGGATGGAGCGGAACGGGGTAATGCCACGGAAAACGATGAATATCGACCGTGGGATCGATACAGAAAATTCAACGGATCTTTTGTCCGTAACGACGGTGCTATTTGCTCGTCGAAATACTCCATTGCCATACTGAAATTATTCATTTGAAATATTATCATCTCATTTGAACAAGTCAACAAACCACTTCAATCCAGATGAATATGAGCTTGTGTTTTAGACCAATGAAGATGCTTCTTCGACTATGGTCAACTGTGACTGTCTGAGAAGTAAAATTTGAACAAAATCAAGAAAATGGCCAACCTTGAATAATCGCGAATATCTTTCAAAAGTTCTTGCGTTTCACGTGGCTGTTCATTTCGTTTAACACAATTATTTAATGTCCTCAGAACGGCAAACGCTTCGTCTAGCACCTGAACTTACTCATCACTTAATCTATCATGATCAATCATACAGATCTTCTTCAGTAAGTAACAAAGGATCCACCAATATATCAGAGATGAAGTGATAAAATACGAACCTTTCCAGCAATGAAACAACACGAGTCATCATCGATATGCTTTCTGAACGTCATTCCCAGCAGAGCGTAACGAGTTTCTAATGCAGAATACACTTCATTCACACGTGACAACGAGTGATTCCTTTAAAATTATTGCTATTTGCTGACAAAAATCAACCAACAATATTTATATTCACAATGCCGTTTGAAGTTTCATTCGATCTGACGGTGGGTATGAAAGTCGTTGCTGAATTGAGATGATCTCAGAATGCTCTGAACATGAATTGACCAATTGAGGAAATATCTAACCTTCGTTGAGATTCTCGTTTCGGTAGCATTTTCTTAACATTTCCCATCGCTAATTCGAGCTGTTCACCGAGTCGAAAGAACGAAGCATTCAAAAGAGATCGAGCAATTACATCAAAAGTTTTGGACACCTTAAAAACCAAATAATTACTTTCAATGCAGTTTGTCATAAATGATACCAAAACAGTCGATGAACTGACTTATCGAAAATTCTGAAAATTAACAAAAATGCAGTGAAGAAGAAGAAAATTGAGCACTTACAGCCCTGGCAAAGCTGAGTTGTTCATATGTAAGAAAGCCGAGTATATGTGATACGACCTCTACTGGTAAATCGCAAAACGTCGTCTCTTCATTGTAACTCGAATTCTCACTTGTAACATTTTTTTCCACTTCCATAGCGCAAACCTACTACTTCGCCTTCTTCAACACCAATAAGATTTGATTGCTCATTAAGAATTAACACGAACAAATATTGTTTACACGCAGTATTTTCTTCGTCACGTTTCGTTAAGATGATGGAGGAATATGCACAACCACGTAACTGTCACATTAAAGACATAAAAAAGAAAATCCGAAGAAATCCCGGCGAATAGTTGCGGATCCATTGAACACATACGGGTTTTTATTATGTAAATTCACAAGACCCTTCTTGAAGTCACTAATTGCGTCGTGTTGTGCCAAATCCTTTTGGATTATTCGTTTGCGTAAAAGATGCAACTGGAATGGAATTGAAGCATGTGGAAATGAATGTAGAATGCATTCTTCAGAGACAAATGGAATGAGAGCGGTTAATGGAATGAGCATGAAGGAATGAGAAAAATTGAGAAATGAATGCGTTTCAGTTACAGAGGAATGAGAGTAGCGAAAACGCAATAGGCATTTGACGTGAAAATCAACACGAGACAAGCTAAACATGGAAGCGTAGCATTCAGCGAGAATAGCAATTCACTCGGTTAATCATACATTTCACTGTCCCATGACCAACTCTTTTTTCGTGATGTATCGTTGATTTTCATGTCAAATTACTTCAGCACCTTATCACTCTCGTCACTGTATTTTGCTGATTGTATTGTCACGTCATTATATCGTGTTATTTTTCTCATTCCTTTCTCCACACTGCATGTTTCACTCTCATGTCAGATTCTTCGAGAATTTCGTTCACTATTCATGCCGTGACGTTACCTTCTCTACTGATTTTGCATTTCAACGGAAATGAATGTCCTCAGAGATTTGGCAAAACCAGACGCAATTGCCTTGAGCCAATAACAAAATACTAATTATTTTCAGTAGCACATGATTATCAGATAAAAGAATCCAAAATTAATGTAATCTTATTCGCGTAATAAATTGTTTCGTATTTTAGTGTAGTTATTCTCACTTCATCCTATTCAGGGAATCGATTCACCCTTTCAAACGTATTCAAACAATGGTTTACAACTTCATCAGGTTATGCGCTTCGATAGTTTATCCGAAATTAATTTTATTGAATTCATTCATGAGCATCTACTGGTGTCTTTTCATGTATAATTTCCAGATATATTGAATGAAAAGTCCAAACACCTGTAGTCACCTACTATAGTCTGTCATATTATTGAGTTTCTTAATTCATTTGATGCAGAGATAGGCATTTATTGCTACCGAATCTTCTTTTCGCCAGTAGACGAATAACGATTTCGCTAAGTAACAGTAGCGGAAGAAATGCCCATCTCTGATCTGATAAGATCCTCAAGACATTAAATAGTCGAAGTGATATTACTACATCAAAAAGATCACTCAGATAGCAAATATGAGGATGTTTTCATTGAATTATGATAAACTGTTGTGTTTTCAGGCAACTACTGAATCAGGAGAGGATGATTCAACAGGTAAACGATTGTTTCCGTTCACATCAACAATACAAATTCGCATTCAATTGACTTAAAATCATGCAAAACGGCTTCTGACGCAAGCATTACTTCTGATCACATGAATGTTCAAGCATTCAGTGAATTCATTCAGTTTTCGAATGTTAAGACTTAACCGTAGCAGTTCAATTCTGTTGTAATCAGTGAGAAGTTCCCCGATGATTGATGTTCATTGCGTTCCGATGTGTTGTTGACTTTTCATGAAAATATTCTGAATTATAGGCGGTGCGGTGTATCCATGTAAAATTCATTCAGATTGTCAGTTCTGAGTAACGTTCACAAATCGTTGATATGCTTACAAAAAGATAAACGTCAAAAAATGACAGCTATAATTGCCTAAGCTTTGATTCGATGATTTATTAAATGTTAATTTCTATGAATCCATCAGCTCGTTATCTTATTTGCACGAGCTGTTTATAGAAATTAATTAGGAACTAAAAGAGCCGTAATGAATGTCAACAATTTCACACACCAAAGTTCATAATTTTATCGTCAATGTAATATCAAAGACAGGCTGAAATGAGAAGTTAATCTTGACTTTGTATCAGTACCACTTCTAGATTTAGCGCATCCAAAATAGTAAGCTTTTAAGTGTCAGTGAGCAGTGTCCTTTAATTGATTCTTCAGCTTGTGAAAGATTAATGAAGTGCTAAATCAGGTGTGCCATTAGCCGTGAATAGATATTTTTGACTGGAAGTGATTTTTGACGTCTTCGATCTCAACTAATTGTGATCACAAAGTGAACTCATAAGATAGCAGAATGTATCGTAAGATTCCGTAAAGATTCACGTTGTTGGGAAGAGCACCCTTCTTTATTCCTAGCAAAAAATCCCGTTCACTCCAAAGAAAAACCATTGCAAAAGTTTATTCCCATAAAAAAATCAATCAAATGGAAATGAAATGAATAGGTTTTTTTTCCAAATCTACAAACAATGCTCATGAAAAGTACGCAGAAAGTCTTGAGAAAAAATATTCCTCAAGAAGCAGTATCAGATCATGGAGGAAGAAGGCGTTTTCGATCGTGTAATTGTTGAAATCTTTTTTGTGATACTAGTGAGTGTCTCTTGTAATTCAGTCATCGCGAAGCGGTACAGAATGAACTTGATGTGCTGCTATTGAAGGCATACAGCAAATTGGCTGTGATATACTCGCATTTCACAATCTCATTGCTGCTCAAGCAATTGCTTTTGTTAATAGCGTAGAGAAATTAAGTGTTTTTACTCGAAAAAAACTAAGGAAATGTAAGAACGTTCATGTGAAAACATTCAAGAAAATTGTGCACTTATTTCAGATGGCCGATTCGAGTATAATGCGAACAGCGGCTCGTCTGTTCGTATCAGTACTGTTCAGTGCAAAACGACTCGCGAAGGATTCAAATCTCTTACGTGGTGCATCGCGACGAGCTGAACTCTTCTTATCGACATTTAAAAAAGAATTCAAAAAGTCATTAACTGACAAAAAGTAGTGGAGAAAGATAATTTTTGCTTGATTCGAGTGAATATCAGCCATTTTTTAGTGATTTGTTTGTGTAATAAATTGAGTAAATTTGCGAAATGTGACAAGTAAAAGTAGATCGATTCGTGTGATGAGTGTACAAATAAATATTATTCTATGTGTGGCTATGTGCATTCTGAACATCTAAAAAGCTGTGAAGATATACATGAAAGTTAAGGCAAGAACTGTGGATTTATGCTCTACAACGGATGGTTCGTTGAATGTGTTTTGGGGATATTCACAAAAATCAACTTAATAGAAACTGGTAATAGTATGACTTACAATCAATTGTAAGCGTTCTTAGAAACAATATTTTTAGAGTGTTCTTAGAAATTCAAGCAGTGCTGCTTATTACTTAGAGGATAATATCACGAAGCAACTCCACGAATCTAGATTATTAATTCAAGGAATGAAGGGATTTCCTTTTGAGAGTTCAAGTCACTTGATGAGAGGGGAAACACCTGATTTCGAATTATGAGAATAGAATTTTAATAACTGAAAGGAAATTACAGTATTTAAATGTTTACTATTTCCAGTGAATTGTCTCCTACGGCATTTAATTAACCATTGCTCTCGACTCGAAACATCAATCAATCCCCTTATAAAATACAAGGAGCTCATGGAAGATTATCGCAATATTCGACTGGATATGAGTCGAGAAGAAAGAGCGAAATTTACTGGTGAATTCGTGAATACTTCGTATTTCATTTGTTTTCAATGAATCGATTCGAGACATTCTGGTGTTTAATCATTCGAATGAAACTTTTTTAGTGTGCTATAGAACTTCAGTGTTATTCATTTTATTCACCTTTCATTTGTATTATTAATAATATCATAAATGTCGTATGATCTGCGGCAGTTGATTTCGAATTCGAATAAATTATTTGTCCACAATGCAAATCAGACATTATTTCCTGTTATCGAAGGTTATCATTATTTATTCATTGCATTCGTCTATTCAATCATCTATTAGTTTTATTTCTTTGAAGATAACAGTCTATTTTGAGATCATCATCAGTTCAATTCAAATTGTTAAAATGACCGTCGTAACAATGACGATAATACGAATATTCGTGACAATAATAATGGTGATTGATCATTCTGATGATAAGAATTTAAAAAATGTTAAGACAAATGATGAGAATGGATAAAGTAATGAAATTTGATGATGTAGGTGAAATTTCAATCATGACAATATTGGTGGTAACATTCAAGCTAACCAGCAATAATGAAACCCAGTAATATGAAGTGTTGAATGTGTAGACAATTCGGTCTAGTGTAGATCAATCGCATGGTATCACTGATTAGTTAGGAGAATATCTCTTAGGCATGTTCCTTTTCGGTGCAGTTTGGGATGTTCGAATGTCTTCTGAGTGATTACCGTTGAAAGTTTTAGGTTGGCTTATTGTTAGACACATTGCGGTTTATACTAGAAAGGACCGAAAATGCGGTCCGTACGGGGTTCGACACTTCTTGTGGATTTACATTAGTATGTTGGAATATTTGTTAAGGAATCAACTACTTGATCTGTAAAAATGGTCGTTCAATCATGGAAACGTTCACAAATATCTAGAAGTTTATTCACAACGAGAAATATTCGTCAGCTTTCACTGTAATGAGAAAAATGAATACACATTTTTTACAGAGTTAATCCGATGTAATTATTGAAAACGAAATAAGAATAATTGAAATTTGACGAGTTACGACGATTCCAAAGATATATTCAATTATGAAATAATGAAAGACTGGTGTCGAATCGCTTCTTCAATCAGTTTACTTAAACGGTGATCATACTCGTATTTTGAATCGATCGATCACATTACATCGCAACAATTTAAGAACACAAACTTCTTTTTCTACTAATTATGATAATAATGGACGTGTATGAAATGTGATGATAGCAAAACAATACCATAATTTGTAAAAGAAAAAGAATCGAACTATAACTGATCTTGAGATATTCATTCGATAGCAGTTTAGACGGAAATGAACCGATATCGATAAAACTAATTCAACGAAATAAATGTATTTGTATCAAAGATGACTCGAACAACGATTATTAGCTTTCGAGAGCATTCAGAATGCATTGATGTCACAAATGAACAAATCGCATGAGATCATAAGAAAGTTGATGAAGCATCATCGATGAACCTGTATACTCTACTTTGTGCCTGGTGATAAAATCCACTGATAGATTGATTTAATTATGAATGAGATAATAATAATAATATAACGATAATATAATAATATAAAAAATAATAATAATGATAATAATATAATAATAATATTAATAATAATATGGTGATAATAGTAATTATAATGAATATAATAATGAATATTGATAAGTGATTTTATAATGACTCAACGCTTGGACAGTTATTGAGCCTTAAACGCCGTTTCGTTTCTGACGTGAAAACCCGTTGTATGTTATTGGTGGACGTGCTGTTGCTATCCAGTACTGCTACTGCATTCATATCCGACAGGCTGTGGTTAGAGGATAGGACTGCTGCTCTGTTGGGAATGGTACTGGATACGGTAGTGCTATCACCTGCATTGGTGTGGTGAAGGGAAGTTTGTGATTGGTAGAAATAGTTGGATGGTGGTACGGTAGTGGTTGGGATAGTATTGCTGGATTGGTGCTGATTGGAGGGTTGAGGAGGAGGAGGAGGATGAAAACTGATCTGAGTGGATGATGCAGAGGAGGTGATCGGGGTTTGTTTGGGTGACAGAGGGGTGAGCGTACTCGACAGGCTGTCTTGACATGTGAACGTGTTCGAACGGAATGTTGCGGTGGGTCGTTCGTTTTCGAACGATCGAGTGTGAGAGAGCGACTTGGACCGAACATGAACCAGATTGACGAGCTGGCCGGCGATCGGTTGACGGACTGATGCTTGGGGACGAGACTGAGACTGTCGTTTGGTGGTGTTGCTGCTGCTGCTGCTGCTGGACAGAGCCATCGACGACGACGTACTCGGCTTATTCACATCCGCAACATCTGCTGAAAGGTTTGATGGAAGCGATGTGATGTGATCATTCAAATGGTTCTTTTCTATTTAACAACAACACAAGAAATAAACAATAATGGTGTCATGAACACTGAATTGCATGAATAATGATAATAGTAACAATAATCCCGATGGTAACTAGAATAGAATAACAACGAATGCGAAATGAAACAACAACAGGTGAAATCAACGAACCAGCAGCAAGTACGGTATTCGGTTGTCGCTCAGTGATAATCGAGGACGCTGCACTGTGTACAGTTAACGGGATTATCGAAAATGCTCGTGCATTCGAACAATGCATCACCTGCTGAACATGAACATTACTGAGTGACCATGCAAAGAACAGAAAAATCAAAATTGAATAAAACAACAATCACCACTGGTAATGATAATGGATAAGCAGTGAAAGCAATGATACACGGAACTACCTGAACAAGTTGGGGTGAAGTGGATGGTGTGAAGCTGAACGGATCATGCACTTCACTGTGAGAAGCATAAGGGAATGCCGATTCAGAAGCGTTTGAATGTACATCCATACTCAATCGATCCGCATCACTCGATGATAGCACACGTGTATCTTCGATTTGTGCTGTGGTTTGCGTACGACGACCTACTGAGACGTGGTAACCAAACGCCTTCAAATGTGGCTATAATCAGTTCAGTCATTGTTCATTGTGGCTAATGAAAGCGAGTCACGCAATGCTTTCGTTATATCTAATATGCATGCATTAATAGTTCCGCAAAAAGCGGTCATTTCATCCACTACATTATAAGCATTAGTTCGCAACAAAGCCCACTGCATGTTGTCAGACACGCAGCGATTGATCACAACGTTGATCGAGTGTTAATTTTTGCTTGCGAATATCAACCTTGGTGGGAATCATAGATGCACTCAGAATTTTGATTCTAATTCGACAGCTATTTCTTCGGTCCTTCACACAAACACTTGTGCGAATGAAATTTGAACTGACGAAGTCATATAACGTGTGAAGCATAAGTGTTTGGGTGGATCGTTCAGGTAGAAGATTTTAATGAACTTCCGAAAAGAACTTGATGGATATGAAGTGAATTGTTAGATGGTTCAATTGTTAGATGAATGCCTCTAATATCGGATATTATTAATTTATTTGAATGTTGTTCATTCGAATGGAATGATTCATTCGAGGTATATCTATTGTTTATGTGGCACGAACAGAGGAATAAATTACGGATCTCATTAGATCTCATTGTATTGCATAAATCCAATTTCATAGCAATATTCACAGCTGAATTCGTTTGATCGAGTGATTACTCTTTTAATTATTCAGTCATAAAAACACGTTGAAATGCCTCTAGATCGTGAAGTTTTGATATATTCTTAGAGTGTCTCCTCAACTCGCAACTGAATCAGTGGCATTTTACTAGCAATATTTGATTATTTTACAGTGATTGAATGTTGAAGGCTAACGCATTTATCGAGTTTATATAATATATTTATATCTTCCGATAGACACGCACTTTAGATCAAGGCAACGAAAGGGCTGATAAATTTAGTGTTCCGAATCGCATATAAAATTAAATCTTATAAGTGTGAAGCAGCCTTGCAGTTGGATTTATTTATAGGTATTTCTGTTGGGTGAGGCAAGTTCCTATACAAAGTCAGATGAACGAATCGATTAAACGATTCATTGCATAATGCATCGAAATAACAATTGAACAAGATTGCTTCAATTGATGTGGATTGCTTCAATTTAGTAGTTATTGCTGAACTGATAAGCACCCAAATAATTTTCAAAGGTACATTCACGTATTCAACGAGTCGATGTTAAAACAATCACCATAGTTAGTGGGTCAGAGAGATTTCACTCGAATTTGCAAAGAAGCAGTACAGAATCTTACTTTAAGAATATCACTTTTGCACATTGGACACGTTCGATGTTCCAAAAGCCATGGATCGACACAAGTTTTGTGAAAAACGTGTCTGCAATTGACGAGATTACGACTATTCAGTGGGAAACTAATGCAACTGAAAAATCGCTTTAGCTGAAAAATAATTAGGTTTACGCAAGTTTAATTTGTCATTCTTCGAATACATTAGCTCACGAAATCAATCTGTGGAAAGTCTATAAATAAATTTTTGTTCAGATGTTGCGGATTTTTTCTCATCGCTATTTTCGATTACAAATCTTCGCACTTTTGTTCTGTTGAACTCTTCATCTAACAAAGATGGAAACTATTCTTTTAATGGGACAAATGTCATCAGAAATGTCGCTTGCAAATGTTCTTAAACGTCACTTTCAAAGGAAATGATTTTTAATGATTTCGGATCTCCTGAATTTGCAAATAATGAACGATTTCGAGTAATTCGAATGTGATTTTTAGGGTGCATATTTAGCACATTAACCGAACAGCTTCTTCCAAGTTGCTTGGACATTCAATGGCGAATACGGATATTCATTCGATGCTTGATATGTTAAATTGTTCACAAAACGCAGCTATGTTGTAAGGAATTTGAATGTTCGATAATAAAGCATAGTAATCATTTGAGAATTGCTTCATCAATTTGTAAGTAAATAAGTTTATTTATTCCTTCTCATATATCTCAATAAATGCTTACTAAAATGAAAATATGGTCCAAAAACGTTATTATATCAAAGAGATACCTGCACGGAAGTGCGCGAACAATATCACCGGTGCGATAGGGGTCGATGCAGACCGGACAATCTGCGTCTAGTTCTTTATCACCTAATCGCACCGAACGAGTTGGAATCCGGGCCAGGGCCTTTTTGGCCGCATTGAACAAACGCCTTTGTAGACGATCTTTCGCATGTGCGTAACGAAACCTGAATCGATCGAATCCTCATTTATATATTCAACTGATCATTAATTCATTTACTTCTGTAATGGTCACTGATTCAGCACCATTATCATTCATGTTATCAATATATCGTATTGAAAATGTCCATTCACATTAAAATATCATTATGATCGTTGTTTAGTGAAACTGAATGCACTGAGAGTATTTCGGTGCTACTGTATTTCGATATCATCTGATGAATGTTCACAGCATACGGTAAACAACTCTTTAAGATGAGTTCAGTTGGATTTGTTTAAGTGAATGCCATCGAAATTGCCATTCAAAGTGCAATCACTTGAACAACGAAAAATCCCATTTAATGGGACTTTTCGTCGAGCTCATTACGTCTTTTGTTGAGAAAATGCACTGAATTTAGGATGTTCTTCGCTGAGCATTGAAACGAATAATCATTGTGGCTAATTGTCTATCGGAAAACGCAACATTTTTAAAGCACCATTTCAATTAATTCATTTGTTGTCGAGGCTGATTGAATGCCACTGCTGTTAATCTTCTGTTGATCAAATATAGATGAAAGCAATTTTTTTGCTCGGAATTTCCCGTCACAAAGCTCATAGATTATGATGACAACATGCGAATGTGATACTCTACTGCTCAACCAGCTGATGAGCCTATTCAAGCTGATTTCAAATGAAACTAGAAGGAAAGCTCGAACGCTTTTTTACAAATCAATTAGCTGACAAATAACTATGGTAACTGCCAGCCAGCAACATTTATGTTCAGTTTACTGCAGAATCGAATTACATTCTGAAGTTACAGATTGCAGCTAACATTAATCAAGTACTTCATTATGGTAGCAATTTATTGCTGATTTATAAAGTAGAGAATTGGACGATAAATCATAGTTTTTGGATCGAATTTGTTCAAACAACTGAACTTGCTCATGAGAACAAGTGAAATAATTAACTCGATCGCAGAGCAAAGCAGTGTGAAAATGAAAAGGGATTAAGCTAAATTTCATTATGTTTACTTATGATGTTTGTGGTCAGTAGGATTGAATTTGATGTAATATTAATAATAATTGTTTATGACATTACGTTCAATCTTATTAGCATGTTCATGATGGTGAACGACATCGCTGGGCATTCTCTTAGACCGTTGTATTGCTCACGACTACAATCGATTATGATTGCATGAAAGCTATTATCTGTCATACGCTCACTTCGAACTGATTCACATGAATTCTCATTCTTTTCAGACGTGTTGTATTCACTCTCATAGCTATTACATGTGAATATCGTTCTCTTCATGAGTTTTTATCATTCATTTCGTCTCATTTCACTTCACAGTTCAGATTAACTTCTCATTCTGTAGCCTTTACTATTTGCTGGATGCGTTGACGAGTGTTGACAGCCGAAATCAACAATGCAGCAATAAAATATTATTGCTCAACAACGTTCGACAATCGAATGATCAATTATAGAGTGTATTTGATAGAATGAGAATTTGATTTTGATTGTTGAGTGAAATGAATGAGGAATTAGCAGAAGAGAATAATTTTGATGATAAAAGCTATGAGAGCGATTAGAACAGCTCGGAAAAGAATGAAAACCCTGCTAGGCCCTGTCGAGCTAATGATACTCATCGTAGAGATGATATGAATGAAATAGTCATGATAAAATGCAATAAATTTACAATGCAAATGATATCGGCAACAATTTAAGAGCCTGGTCTCGGTTGTTCGTGACCGGAAAAGATTAGCAGATAGTAAGGATAGGTGTTTTTATGAGTGAAACCACTTCATTGAACTCAGTTTTTGAGATCGTCTTCAACCTGATGTGATATCACGTCACACGGTGCACAAATACGCTTATCTCCGCTGAACGTGTAAGAAATTTGAGATTTTAAGAGAACGGCATAAAAGAGAAAAATATAAGGAACCTCTGAACGTAGTAGAAGACGAGCCACGCAAGCGAGATGACCATAAGTATGATGAACGAAATGGAAACGAATAAAACTGACGTCTTTGAGAAACTTCTGAGTGCGTCACTATCACTCGTATCAATAATATGACAGTCGTCGAAGGCGATCGGCGTTATCTCGTCATCGATGAATGCGAATCTGATCTTTTGTTGTTGCGATTGTGACGGATCGTTGTCGACCGATGATAGGGCTAGTTTATGGCTATTGTTACTGTTATTGCTATTGTGATTAATGCCTCTTATCAGTATCAACAGCGTCACTTTTAAATCACCAATTAATCGTTGCAAATACGAATAAACTGAACTCAACTCGCTCTCACAACTCGTACAATTCCCACACATGGTTATTATTTGCTGAAAGTACGCAAAAATTATTCTCTATTAATCTGTTTTGTTTTTCTTTGTGAAATTTGAATATTTTACAGAATGATCGAAGTGTTTTGAGTGATCATTCAGAGTTGACAATGATATTCGAGGATGTGGCATTGGTGTGACATTAATGAATAAAGAGCAGCGGAATGTGAAGAGTTCAAAAACCTGATAGCTGCTAAAGGAATAAAAAGAATGTGGCTTTGAGGTGCTCAAAACGCGACAGATATCACCGCCAACGAGTTGTTCTAATGGAACGTAGGTCAATCGACCGGAAGGTAATAGACTCGATTTGGTTGGAGGATCGAACGACAATTTTGTGAAGGTCGTTGCACCGCATTGCAGCGATTGTTGTTGAGGTTGTTGCTGTAATAAGTATTCATTTAGTTATAACCAACATTATGCTCAATACAATTACTTTTGTCATTGTTGATAATAAGCCGTATAATGTATTCAGAATACAACAACAGCTAATAATCAGAGAATGCGCTCACTCATAATCAAGTGCTATTCAGCAATTTACGCTCTTAACAATAATGACGATGTGATCATAAATTGAGTTCAGATTACGCAAACAGCGATTCATCACGATATGACGACGCATTGCTAACCTGTACGAAGAAAGGTCGTTGATACAGAGAAAACATTTAAGATGCCGAACATGGTGAGTGTGCAATAAGCAAAGAGATACTGAACGGAAATCTTTGAAATTAGTACAAAGATAATTAACTGATTGCAGGGAAGTGGATAAAGTGAAACGCATAAAGCTTCTTATTTGCATGTATCATCCCTGTAAGCAGATTTTGCCTAAAGCCTTGCCGACTTAGTCTTGGCTTGACCATTTGCAAATGCGATTATTATTCATTCCATCAATCAGCATGTCCACATCCAACAACAGTGTGCCATGATTGTAAATCTCTCAAAAAATCACCATGCATCTACTTTCCACTATACAGCTGAATTAAATGCGATACTTTCCAGCTGCCATCAGTTCATCGAATTGATCTTGCGGAGTCATGATCTAGCTAGATTCGGATTAACATAAAATCATTTATCTGGTCGAGTGAAAATCCCTCATTTATGAGTTCGATGCTTTTGAACAGCAAGATCAATGCCGAATGAATTAGGAGGCACCATTGAATGCAGTTGATCTGTTATTATTCGTTAACAATAGACAAATAAGCGATTCAAAGAATGAGTGTTAAGAGTGTTGTGAGAAATTGATTGTGCTTGGTTGAAATGAAAAGAAAAGAACACTTTTGATGCGAAAAAATGCATAATAGCGATTTAAAGATGTCGAGGATGAATGAAAATTCACTTGAGCGTTCAAGAACACAATGAATCATTGAGAAATAGACATGAATTCGCAATGATTACCGCCAGGTCTTAACCACGTGTTGAAATCGCACTAAAGAAGATTTTCGCAATATTCCGTCTTGCCTAAACGGATCGCCTAGATGCATCATCTATTGAATACATTTCATTTAAGTGATGATGAACCCTCAAATCGCAATCAATATGACTAATAGGATGTGTCTGCATGCAAAAGGCTCGATTCTAATCAACGACCCTCGAGTTTCGTAATCGCGAAAGCTGTTTTGCAGTTGTTATTCCATTTGTTTATTCCTTTACACCCCAACCAGTCAGTATCGTTTAGAACAAGAAAAAACAAACAACTTTGCTCAGAACATAAATATTCTCGATGACAGCTTAAATCAATCATCAACGCGAATTGTAATCTTTAAAATTCTTCACTGTATTCGACATCAGTTGTTTTTGTCATCAACAGTTTTTCTTGTTTTAGAACATCCCCACTTTCGAACTCAAACGAACTCAAATTAAGTGTTGCAGTCAAACGAATAAGATAACACTATACACATGCTCACTGCACATCATCCGAACAATCGAAGACTGTGTGAAGTTTTCATGTCCCTTCAATTTTCCTTCCCCTATCACGTTCCCCCTATAAATCCTTGAAAAGCTGTGCTGTTTGCACTGAATGGTTTCGAAAATTCACGAGTCTATATTAAACTGAAGCGCACTCGGATTTGCAAAGATAATTCCATGAGTATGAACTTTTTTGTAACCCGGCTAGGCCATTTCCGAATGCACTTCAATGAATCATCACCTAAAACAATTTCAACTGCGACATCTCTGAAGAATCTGTGCTGCCGGAGAGATACGGTTATGAAAAACTTCTTTGATTGTATCATCTGATCAAGTAAACAGATCAAATAATGATCACGTTGAACTACTCTTATTAACAGATAAATTATGAATTTAGCGTCTCTAACGGTTGTTGAGTCTTAGACTTGCTTGATAATCGCTGAACATAAGCGAAATACCTCATAGAGCGTTGGTTCGTTCGTTCGTTAGAAACGTGGCCCGGCAGGGGGCTAAGATGTTGTCATTCGATAGTGGATTAATGGTTACTTGAGTGTATTCAAATTGATTTGGTTGACAGATGCAAACAGTAGCAGCTATACTACATTATGTTTGATTCGTTTAATCACTGTTGTGGATAAATTGTGCGTTTAGTGGTGTTTAATATTGGGACATTGCTGTATTTAAGGCAATTATCGTTGATAGACGTTGACTTAAGCACGGTGATATCACGGCGACTTTTGAGCGCTTTCTGTCACAAACAGGAAATTTGTTCTGGTTTGATGCGATGAAAAAACCAAATGATCGAATGAATTACTTTGGAATGAGAGGAAAATTATCGAAACCTTTCTCTGACTACCCCGAAGTGTTAGAGAAGTAACTTCAGTTGAGTTGTAATTGTAATTTATCGCAGATTTGCCTAACGACTGTGTTAGCTCTTCTCGTTTTTCCTTATGTTCGAAATGATAACTTGATTCGTTAAGAGCCACAGAATCTCCGCTGAAAGAAAGTAATAAACTAACTGTACCCAAGATCCAATCGGTAGATCTCAATAGTGATCGTATGAATGCCTTTTAATGATCGAACAAGATCACTTTTTGGTGTTCGGCAGTGAAAATTCATCGACAACACAAAATTTCCTTCGTTCAATTCAACATTCATTTATTCAACTCTTATCTCAAATCACGATCCTAATCCCCATCACCAGAAGCATCAACAGCACCAACAGCTGTTCGCTCACTTTTAAAATTTTTTGATGATGAACAGTGCGCATAAATCATTCAACCACTCATTTATCACACACTCTGCATAACTGAGTTTCTTTGAGCCATTTATTTTGATTCAGAATTTGTTATTAAGATATTCCATAGTGGTACATACAAATCATCAGAACGTTCTGACTGCTTGAAAGGACACGACGAGTTAAGATGCCATCTGACGATAACTGTTATACTGCGATAACACATAGATCTGATTTTTTAAGAGAAGCAACTCATTCAAATAATATATGAGCAGATGCGCTTACACATATCTCATAGTGATCGAAAGGAATTCATCATACTCATCGAAAGGGAATTTTTTTGGTTAGTTAGAAGGCATGCTAAAACTAGCTAGCACTTTTCAGAGTTATTCATTTGAACGTTCGCCTCCAATCTCGCTCACTTCTTTTTCAGCTCGTCAGTCGTACTTTATTGCATCAAAACAAAGGAATTGATAAGAACAATGGAATTTGGTACATTTTGAAATAGAGAATGCAGTAATGCAATGAATGTTTAGTTGTTCATTCGAGAAACAATTAAATAATGAATTGATCAGTTTGAAATTAGCTGATGATTGCTTGTTTTCAGTGCTTTGTGAACGCAAATATGATTAGATTCATTGTTTTGTTTATTGAGGGAAAGAAATGTTTGTCAAAAAAGCGTTACGAAATGATCAACGAGCATGACGCAAGCGTTTACGGAGGCTTGAACGATGTGCTTTTTCGCATCGGATTCTTCTAAGAAAGAAGCATGCAACAAAACTTAAAGGATACACACACACACGCATATCCATAGGCATCGGTCAATCTCGCTGACAGATAAATGCTTTTCATAAGATGAGGGGAAGAAATTTACGGCTTAACAATCTTGTTTAGTGTCGTTCGCAAAAGAAAAAACGACTGACTTCGTTTATTTTTTAACTTTCAAAATTTAGTGTTCAATTTGAGAGTAAGAGATACAAGATAGAAGGCCGTAAAGAAGGATGATACACGATCAACAACGGATATTTCAACGAGAGAGAGAGTGTCGGTAATTTTGGCACTTAGCAAGAAATGGATTGGATGCACTTTACCGTGACAGAACGTGAAAATAATAAATTTTTCTGATGAAGCGTTTGAAACACATCTTTCGATTGACGAAATTTGTTGAATTACGCTCCGTGAGTTCGTGATGTTCAACGAATGAATAATACTGTTTGATGAAGAGTAATCTTTAGGCTACTAACGATTTGTTAGAATCTTTCAATACAGTTCAATTTTCTTATAAATTAACAGCTTCCTTAGGCTATTAATATTATTTTTTAGTTATTAATATTATTATGTTTTTACTATGTTATCTTATAATGACGATAGTCCCTGTTATTAAAATGATTCATTCCAGTATTGCTTTTCCATCAAAAACATCGCCATTGTTATTGATTTCATTATAATCAAATTTTACGATGATCTATAGAAGTAGTTTTGAGAATGCTGATCTTGATGACGGATGTTGTCAACAAGCTGTGTGACTTATTTTTATATATTCACACATAAGATCCAAATCTTATCCGATTATCTCCATATTCGCGTATTCATGCGAACCCCTTCCCTGAGGCTCTTTACTCGATTCATTCAGTGCGTGCATGCATGCATCCATATTCAATTTATACTCAACAAGTCAACAACTGCACTCACTCACTCACTCACTCACAAATATAATACAAAAAATTCAAATTCCCATCGAATTCATTCCGACCAAATAACGTTTTGCTATCATTATGTTGGTGTTTTTATTGTTATCTTGCACAGCACAAGAGCAGTCAACAGCAGGCAGGCAGTTTGGGAATTATCACTGAACGATGATGCTCATTCTTGGTTGTTTCGAGTTCGTCACGCCTCATATAGAACACAACGAACAGAGGCTCATAAACGACGAATATTACGAATTAATGGGTGACGAAAGCAGTTAAGTCGAAGACATAAAGCATGGAATGCAAATGATAATGACACTAATAATAACTCATAATGATAGGTACATAACCATGAATATATGAGGAGCAGTAAATTGACACCTCATTTCATTTAGTTGATCATAAGCGAAATTGGAACATAAACTGTTTAGTTTAATGAACAATTTTTGATAATTCTAGGAATGATGGAGAAAGGTTTTGAATTTATTCATGTAATCTGGCGAAAACTTATATTCAGTGATGAAGTGAAATATTGAAACCATCTGCGAGTTTGTTTAATGAATGTAATTCGATACGTAAATAAATGATGCTAAATAAATCTTTATTCATGCTTCTTCCTAAAACAATTCGCCATTTTCATTGATACTGAAATGAGGCACATGGTTGATTAGTGATCTCAGAGACGAGTTATTTTAGATTAAGTCTAAGTGAAGTTCACTTGTCCATCATACTGAGGATAATTGCTCGTATTATTAGGTGAGATTATTACTGCTCTCATTTTCATGGTTATTAAAAGTAACACTAATATAAGTATTTATGGTATTGCCAAGAATTTTATGGTCACAATGTTATGGCCAATTTTATCACTGTCATTCATAGCAGCTGGATGAATTTCGAGTGTTGATATTATTGAAACAACCATCATCCTTTTGAGGATGTAGAATTTTGCTCAATTATTACACGGATCACAATAACGATTATCTTTTGAGTTATAAACTCGAAAATGAGAACAATTTTGGGTTTTTTGTTTTCTTTTCAAAGTAAATACTCGGAATTTCGGTGCAATGAATAGAAAGCAATTGACTTCTACGGTGACCGTGGAACGTTTACAACGAAGAACAGGAAGCCGAATGAATATACCCATTAAACTGTTTTTTTCCTTTCAAAAAAAAAAAAAAAACACTCATCCACAAGCGACAATAAATGAACACAATAAAATGATTTGATGCTCGTTTCCACAGAGGTATTCTCGCAGAGTCGTATCTCTCTCGATAGCACCTTCGATGTCATTCTCAGTTCTAATGATTTATTCCGGAAAACCTTGGCTTGGATTGGCGAACATTGCAACACACATCAAAATGCAGTGAACGGTCATCAAAAAATGGTTTGTCAACGATGTAACTAATTGGATGAATAATTAAATGAGGATATTTAACACCTGCAACCATGGCAATCGTTGCCTGAGTGATAAGAAATCGTGATAATAGCAATATGGATACTTAAAATAAAAATGATAGCAATTATTACGACAACGATTAAAAATAATAATGATAATTAACCTGTGCAAGTATTCGTTGAATTGAAACAATAAAAATTGGCAGAATTGATTTCTGAATGACAAGTGTTGCATGCATATTACTGACGATGAATCTGAAATTTCAAATGCACAGTCAGTGATCGTATATCGCCAGATCATATCGATAGTTCACTTGCTCATAAAACATATAACGATAATCGAGCGCTAACAGAAAACCAATGAAAAAGAATGCTGGAACAAGCATGACGGAGTTAGTTCATGAACGTGACGAAGAATGATCACAATACCTTGACGATTCAAATCGAATCAATTAAACACCGATCATGGTCGTCGTTGACTCGTAATGATGATCGATTATATAATAATACTTCATTCTTAATCTCAACGCAACTACTCATAATCCCTCCTCATTCCTTCTTCTCATTTCCAATTTCATAACTCATTTCATCATCGATCCAACAAAAACATTCATTTCTAGATAGAGATCTAAACATTATCTTTCACTATCGGCTTATTCATTTACCAAGTTTACTCTTCTGAGCTCAATAATTCATCCACACGGTACACATCATGAACGGCACCACCAGCAGCAGATCACGACTTAGAAGGAGCGCAGGCACGAGAAATTTTAGTGATTGTTGTCGCTGTTATCGTCAGTGTTACTGTTCTATGGATGATGGTTGAGGGATGTTGAGGAAATATTATATTGAGTGTTGCAGTCTTAAACACTCGTCCATATCCGGTCCATTCGGATGTGCAAGATTATATGGGATGTTTATGTTTAGGTACGATTGAATTTACAACATGCATTCGATATATACAGAGAAGAGATCAGATTGAATGTGGTTTAGTCATAATTTACTTTATGTTTGCTATGAACACATCTCGAAGGTTATAAAGTTTCGATGTGCATTTCGAGGTGCTCAAATGATAGTCACAATGGAATGAATGGATATCAATATTGAATTGCAAATATTTATTCGACAATCGGACGGGATGAATGGATACTTCCGCATTTCTATGATCATGTTGCGAATTTTTAATAGGTTAAGTTTATTTGTTGAATAAGGATTGAGAAATGCGCATTGAATCGTTCGTCGCTAGGGAAATGAATACTATTAATGATGATTAATTACAAATCAGTATAATAATAATATAAAGGATAAAAATGGAGGATAGTTTATGTTCGTCAAGGTTATACTGAGCCATTTCAGAATTGAACGAAATGAGTAAATGAAACAGTTTTATCGACGAAATAAGCAAACTCTGTCGGAACAATTTATCACTTCGTGTAATTCTCATCAAAAAAATCATCAGCTTCCAACATTTCCGAGTGAGATAATCTTTGAGTGGTTTTCGATCATTTCGATCACGTTAAAAGTGGGAAATTTGAGGCAAATTTTTTCGACCTGAGTAACTAATATGTAAGTTTAATTGATTAGACCAGTGGTTCTTACGTTCGGGTGCTCTATTACCCCTTTTGATGACCTGGCAGGCCGTCGTTACCCCCCTTCCTCCTATTAAATATGGAAATCGCACATGTTATGTTCAGATGATTGCTACTTTCAATCTCACTAGCACGTCCATGATGGTAATGGACATCGCTGGGCCTTCTCTTAGACCGTTGAGTTACTCAGTATTGCAATCTATTATAATTGCATGAAAAGCTATTGTCTATGACACGCTCATACACTTGAAACTGATTTTGATGAATTCTCATTCTTTTCGGACGTGTTGTATTCACTCTCATAGCTATCACATGCGAATACCGTTCTATTGATGAGTTTTCCTCATTCACTTCACCGCATTTAACTTCACCGTTCAAATAAACTTCTCATTCTGTAGTATATACTATTTACTGGGTACTTTAACGATTGTTGACAACCGAAATCAACAATACAGCGATCGAATTGATTTGCTCAACAACGTTCGACAGTGAAATGAACAATTATAGAGTGTGTTTGACAGAATGAGAATTTGACTTTAATTATTCATTGAAATGAATGAGAAATTAGCAGAAGAGAACACTTTTGGTGATAAAAGCTATGAGAGCGATTGTAACAGCAAGGAAAAGAATGAAAACCCTGTTAAAACGACATTTAAAGACAAATGGATGTAATTTCAATGTTGCCATCAGCAAACCGAATTTACATATCCGAAATGAAAAACACCATCACAGTGGCATTCTACCATAACATCACAACTGCACGAAATGCTATTTTCCCGACCCCTCCATTACCCCTTGACACCTACAAATTACCTGAAATGGGTAATTTCATCCCCTGTGAGAAGCACTGGATTAGACTGAATGCAGTACCCAATTGAAGGGTTTGAGATGAACACAATTCCAACCTAGTGCGGTGAGCATTGACGAGTGGTCTTTTTTGTCGAATTGAGCATAAAATTTCAGAGCACAATGATGGTCTAAGCAAGAAGGATGATCTGATTCATCAGTGAATTGCTCAAATCATTAATGATGTCTCGGATTTGCTTTAAAATTCATGCAGTTGAAGCAAAGTTGGTTTTCAATTGGGATTTTGAGACTAGCTTGATGAACTGAGGAGGCGGACGTATCTTGAAAGTTGGCATCGAATGACATTTGGTTCATCTAATGATATCATTAAGGAATTGATTTTTCTCATCTTCTCGGTTGTTTACAGTCGCTTCGTTTGTGCTTATTTCGTCGGAATGGATAGTTTTTCACTCGAGAAAAGCGTTTCAAAAATCAACTTTGAATGTTAAATTCCAGCGAATCGCTGATCATTTTCAATCCGTTTCGCAGTATTTTTTCCTACAATGATTTGCAAAAAGGTCGTGGCATGATGAAAGTGTTGCATCAATTACCATTCAGTCAATTCAGGAAACATTTCCGATACATCTATTTCTGTGTGACATTCAAATCATTCATAACTGAATTCAACAAAGTCTAAATAAGGAATTGCGGGGGATTATGACGGATTGCGATAAACTTTCACCTCATGACATTATCGTGTGCTTTCTCGATTATCTTTTCGAATTTATGCATTCAGCAGATCATTCGAATGAGGTGAAATGAAGTCAGTAGAAATGAATTTATTGAACGGTTTGACCTGCTGGTGCTCATTTTGACGGTTAGTAGTAAGTTGGAGAAGTTGAAACCCTACAACTCAAAAACATCATAACTCCCGAATGTCACGGCTTCAATTTTTATCGGTGAATTCCTTGCTAACGAAATCTTTTCATCGCATTCGAACGAATCTCAATCATCTCATATCGAATGTCGCATGAATCAAATTTGAGTGCTTGGATAACCTTCTAAAACGTCTCATAATGGAATGCGAAGAAGCCATACACTAAAGCGACTCACCGAAGCAATTAACGAGTCCATCACACAAACTTGAATGATCTGTGCAGTGAATGCTCAATAATTAGATTCGAAATGCATAAAAACAATAAGAAAGTGTTTTGCGCACTACCCAGTGGAACTAATCGAGTGAACTTACTCATTTGCATTCATTCCAACTTCATTTCATATTCCTCTCCGTCAAAAAATGCACATATCACATGCCACATTCCGAACTCGCCAATCAGCTACTGAATAAAGCACAATGAAAATGTGCGTGACGGACGACAAATCTGAGTGTTGTTAGTTCACCGAGAGTCGCGATTCTTCGACTAGGATCGAAACAAAGAAGAAAACGTTAGGCGAACATTCATTGTCTGCCATATTAATTGCAAAACGACTCTGCTAATCAACTCATGTGCAACTCTTAAGAGCACGCCAATTATCGTTGAATTCTCATCCACCTTAATGATCTATTGAATCGTTTCTATTCACATGAATCGTGCATGAATTTACTGCTCAATACTAATGATATTTGCACTCACTGCATCACTGCTTCATGAGTTCATAAATTACAGGCAGGCGATAAACTGCGAATGATGCATATGTACATAAAGTGGAATGACATAAAAGTAAGAATTAGGTGTTTGAAGCGGCTGACGAGAGCTGGAACATGCACAGCTAGCATTCACTAAGAATGCTGACTGACATTCAGCATTCAATCGCAGAGACTGTTCAAATTCAATTACTCATTAGAGCGCTGAAGCGATGATGGCGAACGGGGTGGTATTATGGTTTAGTTGATGATGAAAAGCATACAAATGAATGGTGATTATCGCATCTTTAGCTCTAGATAAATAACGAGAAAAAAACAACAGAAAAAAGTACATGATTATGCGGATTTACTTACACTACTTAATACATCTACTTACTTCAATTTTATCGCACCTGTTATGCAGCCTTACTCTTACGATAAATCCTTCTTCATGGATTCGTATATGTGTACTTACGGACGGGCGATTCATTCAGTCGTACTGATTAAAAACATAAATATAAAGGAGGATGTAAAATGAAGCAAGTCGTAAATTTATTCGACCGACTAGCGAGCAGTTAGTAGGACAACAGATAGGTAGGTGTCTGTCTGTGAGCGCTTAGATGCCAACTTTCAAGCAGTATTTCTTCATCGAATCGTATAAAGAGGAACACGAAATTGAGTGTGTTTCATGAATCTATGCAGAAAACAGGCACATGTACTCACAAGTACTGAACTCAATATTCAACCGGTAATATACGGCAATCGCCTGGTCACGATTCGAGAGTAATAATCGCGATATCAGTCACATACACTCGTAAATAATAATCATTTCTGCATCAAGTAGCGTAATATCGAGAACATGCACGGATAGGATACATTCACATCATATCGGCTAACTAGACACGCTGACAAGCAGCACCTCGAATCCACATTTGCACACACACACACGCACATAGATGGCATGTTTAGCATCGTATCCGTATTATGCATGACCGAGCGACTGGACGTTAGCTGGATGTGCGACATGTGAGCTTTGAGGTTGCCATTCAAGCGTATGCTCGAAGCGAAACAATCAATTTCTGCACAGAGCGGACCTTTCAGCCGATTTGAGCTGCACAGAGGCAAGCAGAGGCCAACTCAGCCAAATTGTTCGAAAGCCCAGCCAGCCAGCTAGCTAGCTAGCTAGCTGGCTGGCTCACTCACTTACTGCACACGTTCCATATGACAACCGGCTGACTGCATTAAATCTATGTCAACTCTTTGTGGCTATCCAATCGCATTTCATCGATTCATCGCAACAACTCCAGTAACACATCAATTCTCTAACGCAACGATCCTAACCTATCCTCATTTCTTCCTCTCTCTTGCCCAGGATTTTTCGATAGATGCATTTCGTCATCTGTTACCTAGCTATCTCAGCACTTCATCAACTAAACACCAACCTCATTCATCTTGATCTCATGTAATCACTATGCCCTATTGCACCTAAAACTCGGTTCCTGATTAATAAACTCAATCTCCCTCAGGCTTCTTCTGTCTTCATTCAATCAATCGCTTGCATTACTTATATTTATCTGTTCAAACACCACAAAAAAGATGCATGAAGTCATTAGCTTTAGCTTTAGTGTATGTTACCTAATTGATTCGTTCGCTCCTACATCTTGTCGTAAAGCTTAGGCCAAAAAAATAACAATTTTGACGGTCAGTCAGTGGAATGGTTGATGGGAAGGAATACTGCACATTCTGTTAAGACACAATAAAGGAACCATTTATTTGGTGTTAAAGGGTTCAGTCTGAAGGGTTCTGATTTAAAGACGTTATCCGTTGTATTTTGGTAACGGTTGGATTAATATCTTCAATATATACGGTATGTAGCCAATGGACACATCAACTTGCAAGATTTTATGACATATATGGGTGTTCCCAATCCGTCAAAATGATGATAAACGGAGCTGGGTTCGGATTCAGAATATCACATTTCTACTCAGCGATTTGGCTTACTTCAAGAGACAGAGGTATTTTCTCAATACTATCTCAAGGCAATGGAAGTGTCATCTTCAAGCCCACCAAACTCTCAAAGTTGCCCATTAACATATGAATTTCTTTGCACCGTTCGATCCAGCGAAGCCTCTAGATTCTAAAAATTATGTGACATGCTGAGCGATTTCGCTTTCTTGAGGAGATATAGCTATGCCTTTAGATACATCTCAAATAGCGCAGCCGCGCTCATCCATGTACAATGATCAGTATAGATCAATCAATAGCTTCATATAGCAACATGTGGATTGCCATATTAGATCTAACCGTATTCGCAGGTTTGCCCAGAAACATGTGAATTTCTTTCCACCGTTCCATCCAGCTGATCCTCTAGATTCAGAATATTATAAATTTTACTAATCAATTTGGCTTAGTTGAGGAGATATAGGCATTTTATTAATACTATCTCGGGTGCTAACTTCAAGGCTACCGTAAGCTCAAGTTTGCCCAGTAACATATGGATTTTTCTATATCAGTCGATCCAGCTGGATCTTTTCATTCAGAAAAACATATATATTGTCGAGCGGTTTTGCTTTCCTGAGCAGATATAGCCATTTTCTTAGACCTATCTCAATCAGATAGCGTAGTCGCGCTGATTCATACAAATTGATCACTATAGAGCAATGAAAACGTTCATATGGCAATAGGCGGATGTAGATTTTCGAGCTAACCGTCTTCTCAGGTTTGCCCGGAAACATGTGAATTTCTTTTGACCGTTCCATCCAGCAGAACCTCTAGATTCAGAATATTGTAAATTTTACTGTGCAATTTGCCTTAGTTGAAGTGATGTAGGCATTTTATTAATAATATCTCGGGTGCTAACTTCAAGGCTATCGTAAGTTCTTCTCATTCATTCCAGCCACATCACCCATTCACTCTCCTTCTTTTTCAACGATTCCGTACTCCATTAATTACTTATCATCACAACTTCCACTTATTCAGGTTTTCAACCCGATTGATTTCCAGTGGGTGTTTTGGCAGTTCAGAATCAAGCTAGATGATGTGAGTGAAATTAAGGGAAGTGTTTACCGCCTTCATATTTTCCGATATTTTACATATTTCTCGATACGTGCCCCAGTTTGTTTGATTTTTTGTGATTCTCGCCAATATTTTCTCTATTCTGTATTATACTGCCTTCATGCTTTTCGATATTTTTTACACGTTTTCGTTCCACTGATGATTTCGGCATCTTGAGGTATGCAACGTGCAGATGTATTATAATTTGTAATCATTTGCTGTGTTGTGTTTCGATTCATTCGAATCATGTCATCTCATTTGTTAATAATGATAATGGAACCTATCAAAATTGTGATGGCTGATTCTAGTGATTCACGAAACGCTATTCAACTTATGCGAATGACGCTCCTTGATATTTGGTTAAGTCTGTTTGGTTGATGAGTTATTATATGAACATGTTAGTCATCAGTTGTTTACGCATAAAATGTACAACTTTATTAATTCAGAAACGATATAGTTCACAAATGAGACACACTTAAACTTTCACTGTCAATTTACAACTGATGCAAGTAAATTGTCAAATTAGAAACAAATATGGATGGACGAATGAATGAATGTAGATAAACAAAGATGAAATATATTCAGAAAATTGAATGATGGTTCGATGAGGTGATTATTTTTTGAACAACGTTCTTCTCGACATTGCTCATTATCAACAATATCGTGGAACACTTCTCAAAGTCACACGATGCTTCTAAAACGTTTCCGGATCGATCAACACTGACCACATCATCACGAAAACACAAGATTACAAATGTCATAATGGCTTGTTTTACTCGTGTTCCATTTACTATAACTATTATCCTCAAGATGATTGTTTCATCGATGCACACAACAGTTGCACAATTTCGGTTATTGCTGTTGATCAGCACGAACCTCAGAGCATTTTTTAAAGGTTTCTTACGATTCGTTACAATTCCGTACAGTCGTCGTCGACTCTGCGACCGATCAATGCTCATCAGACAAACTTGAAAGCAATCGAACAATACAATTTGATTAATGAGAATATGAAACGAACATTAATTTACAAATACAAACAACAGAGGAGAAATGAATGAAAAACAACGATAAGCAATGAACAACTTTTTACATTCTCTTCCACAATATATAAGCACGCACATGCATCAATTAGTCAATCAATCCATGCAATCGACGAAATTAATTGGACAACAAAACAAAACGAATCCAATAAATATGATATAATAATAAAAATACAGACAATGCAATAAAAAATTACCGATATTAACAAAACAGCTAAAGAATGTAAATCTCAATTATGAGTTTTGCCTGCCCAAAAACTGAACAATTTTGCAATAATGAAGTATACTGATCGTTAAAGGTAACTAAAAAAATTTTAAAAAACGATAATTCTATTTGCAAATCACACCGAGACAAATATACAGTGACCGAGTATGACCATAATCATGAACATATCTATCATAACAACGGCAACGATAACAATGCTTAGAGCAATCGAAGCAATCTGTGCTCTTGTCATTATTACCGTTAATTGGTATTATACATGCGAACACACCTTACAGTTATAACAGCATCACCACCATTCAAATACCACAATAATATGACAGCAAGTCTCCAACTGTAATTTAATATATGTAAATGAAACTTTTCAATAATAACCCTCGCAGGATTCCTCTACACACGAACACAATTCATCTGCTTTAAACCACTTTTAAATTCCAGTTTCTACCACAAAATTCCACACAAATACAATTTCAAAACGTAAAATACCACCAAAAATTCATAATATCCAAATGACTAAATCTGTTCAAACGAAGCAAATCTTAAAAAATTCAAATCAAAAGTTGACAACTGAATGTAACAAAAACAATTATAATAATATAACACACATACAGGTACAAACATCAAACTCATATCATATCAGTCAATCAACTGATTATTCATCTACGATAAATTCATTTATGATAAATATCAGTAAAAGAAACAATTAAGATGTAGTTTGCAATTTGATATCGAATGAATTTGCAAGTCGATCAACTGCTATTCGTACATTCATCGCTGTCAGTCGATTCGACGGTGATTCTGCCCAACATTCGGTCATCATTCTCTCGATATCGCTCATCATCTAAATTCAATACGTGATTCATTTCGTTCAACTACAATACACACTGAATTGTTCACTTTTTATACGCAATCAGTTCGTAAAACTGGAGTGATCCCTTCCAATCTTGTCACTGTAAAGTGAAGAAATACACCCCACATCAAATATTTGCTTTCAATAACATTCAAAACTTTTAAACGAAGATAATCAGTTCACCTTATCGCTTTTCCACATATCACACAGAGTGGGTCGGTGTTTCTGCACACAAACGCATTCACGCATCTCTTCAATTGACGGATCACGAGTGACCCACTCCGAATAGGGTGGTTCGTAGTTCTGTATGGGTTCTGAAATCATAACTTACACTCATCGATTCGAATGATTCATGAATATGAGCACTCATTACGAACACTTACACTCATTCGAGTTTTATTATTATTCATTATTATTATTACTTCACTATTTATATTATTATTTTTTCGTATAAATAATTCCGTACGAATGTTTTGAAAACATGAATGAATAATAAATGTCACCGTTAACGTCGCATCTTGTTGCCAATTCCCAAATAATCAACCCAACTGCATACATATCGGACATTTTATACGCATCGAACTGATTGATTGCGTACGAATCTGACAATACTTCAGGCGACAGATAACGCTAGAAATCAATTCAAAAATCACCATCCATCCTCACAACCAGATTCAATAGCCAACAAAATTGATCATAAACGATAAAATATTTTGAAGAGCATATAACAGTCAGTCCATGAAATGATGATGCTGAATGATAAAACACCAAAAACTAACAATGGTTCCACATTTATTGTTATCAGGTAGGTTTAATTCACCGTTGATATATCGAACTGCCAAACCAAGATCAGCGATTACGCAGGTTAAGTTCGATTTGACCAAGATATTCTTCGTTTTCAGATCGCGATGTGCAATCGCCGGCTTACCTCAAATGAAACTGTTTTCGATCACAGCTATATCACTTGATTATTTCTCTATCAATCGCAGTTTGTCTCTATCGAATGCAATAACGAATGTTACATCCCAAAACAACGCAATGATCTGATAAGAATCACAAGCAACGAATGAAAACGGATAAAGATTAAAACCTACTGTGCATTCCAGGTACTTCTGCGTGAAGAAATGCGAGACCGTTCGCAATACTTCTCAACATCTGTAGCATAACAACTGAACAGATCGTATTCTGTGATAAGTAGTCGAATAATGAACCAAACGCATGGTATTCTGTTACTAACCATAACTGCATACTTGTTCCAGTATCTGTAAGACACATCCATATTTCATCTCGCTGCACTACAGCAAATGACAAAAAATGAATATGTACTATACCACTCACTATTTGTTGGCTTCACAAAGCATACAGTTGGAATTACATGGAAATTCTTAACTTAAACGGCAACAATGGCATTGTTCAATACTATCATCAACTGTCAATAAATGTCCCATGAAAAAGGACTGTTATTAAAATGCATACATCAAAACATTGAGAACAGATCAAAACCATCATAAATCACATAAATTGACTGCATAAGATTCATTATTATAGCTTTCATCACTGACGAATGAGAACAAATGTAAACCTTTATTATCAGAAGCGATGAAACGAAGAATATTCGAATGTCGAAGCATATTTGTTTGAAACACTTCAACCTCACGATTCCATGAGCGTTCATCTCTTGAACTGAATATTTTCACCGCTACTGGATCACCTTTCCACGAACCAAGCCATACCTATCAAACAATCCCTTCATCATTTCATGCATTCTGAGTGATACTATATTCGATACCAATCAAATCACCAAACATTCGCGTAACATATGACAGCAGTAAGAAATCAACTCTTACAGTGATGATGACCCGTTATAATAACTTCAGTACGAGATCCGTTCGAAAGTGCAATCGCACTCATTGAATCATTCAATTTTGATATCCCCAAATCGAAAATTACTAACCTCTCCAAAACGTCCTTTGCCAATTTCAGAATGTAATTCGATCTGTCTTGCGATCGTTCTTTGTACCAAAAGTGGTAAGCCTAAATTCGCTTCGTTGAACAATTCAACAATAACCAATAGTAATACATTCGGGCAATAACAACACCATCGAGTAGAACTTTAAAATGTGAACGTCAAATCACAAAAACAGCAGAACCTGATCCGGAGCCAGTGGTGTCACTATCATCAAGATTGCCCAATAAATCACTCAGATGCGCCAAATCATCAGATGGCGAACCCAGAAGCATTTCTTCTGTGCCAGTCCTGGAAATTTTCACTCGTTAATTCCCCGCAATGTCACATGAATATCGTCGCCTTGCATACAATCTAATCTAATCCTAACCGAACCAATTATAAAACCACGAATGACAATATTAAATTAGAGTGAACTTCGAATCAAGATCATGAGGAAATAACGAACTCTTGTGTATTTGATACATTTGATCGTCTGAATAGCCAATAGAAGACGCATTGCTTAATTGGTTTATTAATAACCGCTACTGTGAATAGTATGCCAAACACTAGTGCCAGCGCTATCAGAACTGTTAACACGATTATTACGACGCGCCATCGTGTTGAGTCTTCTTTCACCTGGAATTCATTTATCAAATTTCAAATTTTCACTTTATAAATCATTCGACTTTTCGTTTTGAATTGAAACCATTTTCACCGGATAATTTGTCATATAAGCAAGCGAGTGAGTCTAGATGAAAACAAGATAATGATGTTTTACTTACTTGTACGGGTAGTTCTAGATGGAGATCACCATTACAGAATGAACGATTATTGCAACACGCCATAACACTTCCATCAGGCATCGGTTGTCTGGCTGAACAGAACAAGTCCGGCACTGCATCCGCGCCAATACATCTGAAATCATTACCACTGTTCGGTAATATCCTCACCTAATGTTCAAAAAACTAATATTTCCAACAGTAATTCACCGCTTCAGATTAGTGATCATCCAACTGATTGATACAACAGAGACTACTAATGACAATAACACTCACGCATGGATTACGCTGCCATCACGAGCAATTCGTTTGTAGCACGTGCCACCTCTCGAACGACAAATACGTGTGAAATTTCTGCCCAGCAATCTGGCCACCTCTTTGTCACACCCAACATGCGTACAATTACACAGCAGATCATTTTCCAAATTGACCGGATACTTTAAGTCTGAAATTCATTCATTCCGTTGACTTGAATATTGCATGCAATCAACAATGACAATCCAGGCTGAACAAAAACTCGACATGTGAATAGAACTGAAACTAACTGGCATCATAACGTTGCATAAACTGTAGAATAGCATATCCTGGATCAGTAGTATCGTTGAGTGCACTGACAAATACACTGAGAAGGATTACTACAGCGACTGATCGATGAATTATATTCAGCTGTATCATCATCACCATCATACAAAAAATGATCCTTATGATAGCAACATTGATAATTTATTCGATTGGAGAACCGAATCTGGAGGCAATGAATTTTTTAACAAGGCAAATAGTTGAATGATGGAGACAAACGACAATATAAACGATTGATTATGAATGGCTGACTGCGGAGAATAGCAAATGATTGATGTCACTCGGTCGCGAATGAGAGTCATAAATTTGAACGTCACAAATTAAACCAAACTTGTCAAAACGAATAAATGTAACAAGTGCCCAGCATTATGATTCGGAAACGATAACACATGCACAGTTTAATGAATGAGGAAACAGAGTTCAGGATACTTCAGGAGCAACTTTAAACGTAGACGTTGTCGTCATTTTGTGGTCACTTACTAACTCATTATCATCATTCATTCGACTAGCGAAGAACAGTCATCGACATGAGTAAAGGAAGAAAAAAAACAGAAATCTTCAACGGCATCACGAATATTCCGATAACTTTATGAAAAAAATTACTGAAGTATAATTTTTTCCGACAACATTCTGAATAAATTTCTGCAAAAAGCCGGAACGTTCGCAACTTGAGCAAGCTGACAGATCGCCACGGAGTGACACTTCGCCAAACGATGGAAATCACATTAGTATTTGGTAGATGTTTAGAAATGTGAATTTCTTATCCACTTGACGGGATAAATCTGGGCGATTTATTTATTGCTTCGTGGCGTAGATCCAGGAGAGTGAAACGTGATGTACGGAGGGGACTGCAGTCATAGTATACTCGAGATATTCCGTTTGGATTGGATGGACATGTGGGAGACGTATTAAAAACGCTTGCGAAATCAAGGCTTGACAATACAGCATCCGAAGTTCAATAAGAAATATAATCTCATTACAATCATTTGATGTAGAAGTGATCGAAAAAACAACATAAAGTTAACTATACGACCTCAAGCTCACCGTCTTCTCAGCTTTGCCCAGAAACATATCATCATTTATACACCGTTCGATCGAGCAGAATCTCTGGATCATGAAAATCATATATTTTGTCGAGCGATTTTGCTTTGTCGAGGAGATCTAGCTATTTTTTTAAAGCTATCTCAACTAGCGCAGAGTCGCTCATTCACATTCCCGTATGATCACTATAGATCAATTGAGAGGCTATACATAACTATAGAAACTTGAGTTTGATGTATTCAAGCTCACCGTCTTCTCAGCTTTGCCCAGAAACATATCATCATTTATACACCGTTCGATCGAGCAGAATCTCTTCCTTCTAACAATGAAATGCCGGGTTGAAAATTTCCACTTTGCGAGGAGATATATGAATTTTTGTGATGCTATTCAGGTAAACAGATTCAAGCCTACTGTACCCTCAGCTTTGACCAGTAACATATTAGTTTCTTCACACCAATCGATCGAGCAGAATCTCTGGATCATGAAAATCATATATTTTGTCGAGCGATTTTGCTTTGTTGAGGAGATAAAGCTATTTTTTTAAAGCTATCTCAACTAGCGCAGAGTCGCTCCCCCTAGCACTTCTTTAGTTTAGGAGCAGTGGGATACACAAATAGTTGACCTAATAGCTCTGTCCTGCTTCAGTTTGTTTGATTTGGTTTCATTTCTTTGAATATATTAGCGTATTCATTTTTATTTTGATTTTCCGCATGTGGCGAACATTTCAACAGGTCAGTTAACCAATTATAAGCGGATACCCAATTACCATGCTGTTCATTTGCTCCCTCTGAATCACAATCTCTCTGTTAAGCCACAACGAAATCAAATTGTAAGAGTGGCCTATTGGTGGTTTTTCGAATGTGAGTTCTGTAAAAGAGAAGTGCAATGGATGCGTAACTCACGAAAGATATTACGAAACTTAGTAAGAGATGCAGTGTGATCATATGGAGAACGGTTTTCATGCATTACTTTAGCATTCACTTGTTGAAGTCTCTTAATCATGGTTTTTAACGTAGAATTTCTCAGCTGCAATATACGTGTTATATTTCAGGCTTTACTGTTTGGACTTTTTTGCAATGATCATAGACTGCTTGCTTTAATTGATAAATGATGATTTTGTTTCGCTGTATGTGTCCTCGGTAGTATAGTGGTGAGTATCCGCGCCTGTCACGTGCGAGACCCGGGTTCGATTCCCGGCCGGGGAGTTCCTTTTGCAAATGTCATGCTACTTTTTTCCAAAACATATTCTTGTTGTCCCAATCATTTTTTAAGAAATTTTCAATGATATTTATACAATGAGTGTTTTTAATTCTGCGAAATGGCCCTCATTGTAATCACCGATCAGTGCGTTATCCATTCAAGTAAGTGACTGATAGAAATAAGAAACCAGACTGTAGGATGAATGAATATAATAATATTTTTATTATTACATATCAGTTCATAAATATTATATGAATCGAATGAAAATCATTCGTTGAGGAACGATGCACTTCTTCTATACAATAAAATATCGCAACTTCAACTTCACACTTATTTTAAAAAACAGAAATAAACATGCTAGCATCATTATCAAATGGGTTACGACTAATACAACAAAAATCAAAGATATTTTTCTGTGACTGATCAAGATCGCTTAATCTTCCTCGTAACAATGGCATGCCACACTCTCCAGCAACAACCAAACAGCAGTGGAAAAACTTATATTAACTTTATTTCTGTCGAAAATTACGCATTTTGGAGGCTCATCAATTTTTGGCACAAATTTTGAGGTTTCTTGCTAGACGAATAGTTGAAGACATTGATACTGCTTAAATACTGCTCCATATAATGCTTCTGTATGAAGTACTCAACCGTGAATAGAATCAGCTAGGAAATCATCAGAAACTGAATAGCAGCTTTATCGTAAGACATATTCAATAGCATCGTAAATGCACTCGCTCAGCATATTACACTCATGGCCTGGTGTTTCATGATGCACTCTCAACTGTATCAATCAGAGATTCGAAGTCAGTATCGCTCATCATCGGTTGATCAATACCCAGTTGTGCAAGTCGATCACTTTCATGATTACCCAACGCATCTCGTTCTTCACTCGTCAGTTTTCTCCAAGCAATCTGGTCTTTATTGGCCATCAGCTTCTTCAAATCCACCTTCTGGTGTCCATATATATGCTCGATGCGTACCTTAGAATAAATTCATTTCACAACCGCACTCCATATGCACACTTCGCATTCAAGCATATTTATTGAAAAGTTGAAATTATCTCAAACATCAGTGATAAATTCCAGAAGAAACCTTTACTAAATTTAGTCGATCACTCAATCGTTTGATATCCTCAACGTTCTCAACCACTGCTCCAGATGCCTTCTTCCAACTATTCAAACGCCATTTGTCCAGCCATAAATTTATCACTTTAACAACAAAGGCGCAATCTGTTTTTACGTAGATTCGATTCAGTTTTGAACGATGAGCCTGCAATTATTCAAGCTGATTAGGGGTGATCATTTGAATTCGAACCATTTTCACTGTTTGTAATTTGTTTATTGAGATATCGATATCGATGATAGGATATGGATATCAATGTACAGCACGATAAACAAACTTGTCCCGCCCCACGATCAATAAAAAATAACAATTGATATCACAATAAACTGATATGGCAATGTTCATAAAATGAATACGATAACAATTGATATGGCATTGATCAAGCACATGAACATATCACTCAGTATGATAATGTACAATTGATGGGCTCTTTTGCGAATACGATGAAATTTTGTCGAATACTTTTATCGGATATTTTCACACTGAATGACATAACTATGAATCAATATATCCTCGCATATAACCTGTAATATTGCGATATTGACGGCTTGAATTTCAGCACGAATGTTCGTTACTTTATCGCCCGTAAGTGACAGATTTAAATTCCTCGAGTCTGCAGGCCCCCAAAATACTCCAATTCCAGCTTTACCTCGATTCCAATCATATGCACCGTCGCAATAAACTGTTGGTGCACTTGAAATGAACACATTAATGAACGAGAATGTATAATTACGATGGAATCACATCAATTACTCAATATATGGCTGAGTTGGAGCTTAAGAGGATGGATAATTTTGAAAATCTGTGGAATAACATTGACTGCTTCTAAGAAGAGAATAATAATGAAAGATACTAATAATGAGTAATTTTAATTTATGATTCGTCATGAATAATGGAACCACACGAATTGAGCTGATTTATCACACCAGAATATTTACGTTTCAGCTATTTCATAACCTTCTCATTCTTCCTTTACGAACTTCATGAAGATAACACATAAGTTCAGTGCAGATATATACATAAATACCACGTATACGTATAAAGATTAACGCAAATTGTGAAAAATGTGTTAGAACATGAAGATTGCAGAGGATTAGCAAAATCGCTGACAATACTTGAAATCGCTACTTGAATTAACAGACACCAAAGTGTAATCCTCTCACCTCAACCACTCTTTCAATTCGTGGCTATTGTTATTATCTGCATATGTTCTGTCGTTTTCGTTGTTTTTCACTGCCTCATTATATTTAGTCAACAATGAATCAAACGATAAATTCGTTGATGAGAGATACTGTTTCGCAATTACACACAACTCGTTCAGTGGTGTTTTGTACCGTAAACAGGAAAGTATTTTTAATTGTTTCATTGACCACCAATTAATAATGCATTCGATAATACCAACCAAATGTGTAATCAAGAGTTCCGTCGAAATATGCAGTCACTCATTATATTACAACAGAATTTAACTGAAATCGAATTGCTATTCAGTTAAATCCCTTTTAAACATGTATAATTCAACCGAAAATTCAGCACAAGGTCCATTGACTTCTAAATACAACTTCCTTTAACGATAAATTGAATTCAAACATTTAATGAGCAAAATATACGAAACGAATTGAAGCATTATTGAGATGGTGCATTCCGAATCCAATTTGGATTTGTTTCTCTGTTAAAGTATGAAACGTTTATGATTTATGCAACAATACGAGGAATTCAAATGAATTACAATCAAATTTTCACATATATTTATTTACACTGATTGCGAGCGAATCAATGGAATTTTAAACAATCAACGAAAGGTAACAAGAAAGAATCACAATTGCTTCATTGCAATACTGTTGTGTCATAAACACCATAAATTTTCAAAACATTCATCAATATCCTGTAATGTAACAATAAATTAAGTTCGAAGATTTAATGAACAAAAAACGAGTCACTTCTTCACCCTAATATTGCACTGAATAAACACTGTAAAGTATAATTCAAAAAGACAAATAACGCAATAAAATCAACAACGATATCATAAAGGAATCTTACACTTTCTACGTGTAATTGAATAAAACATTTAATTGAATGCTTTTAAAGTTACATTTTATGATGAAGCAAACAATAAAATAACAGTTTTACAATTTTCGTGGCACAGAAATCAATTTCAACGAATAAATTCGAACCACATAAATTATTCATCGCGTTTCAATAGAACAGTCTGCATATCACTCAAATGTTCCGTTACTATATCTGCCATTGGAAGAGCGAGCGTGTTTGAGTCACTACTATCCGCCGCACTGTATAATCTCAACAGCTAGAATATTGAAAGTAATAATGATAATAATAATGACAATAACAATAATGATAACTTCTCAAAATGATATTATTGATAAATTGTTAATGAGACTGTAATGAGATAAAAATGTCATGTTTCTCTTGCAGATCAAAAAGCAAAAATGCTAGTCTATCACTCGAACAACGAGGAAGATGATCAATTATGTCGTCCTTCTCTCGTTTACTCATTTTCGGAACTGATTATGCATCGTCTGATAAGGCAATTATGACACAATCAAACTTAGCAATTGCTTACTTTTGATTCGGAATCAGATTTTTTGTTCGTCGGAATTTTTAGCTCGCGTGCGATTTTATCAACACATTTGCCAATTGTCCAACGCTGAAAAGCAATGTCAAATTAGTTGCAATAATCACATCTATAAGATGATTGATTCATCAGATACAAATTTAAAGACCATTTTAGGAAATACATTAGAGTGGTTAATGTAAAAGTGAAGATGGAACCTTGGAAATCATCACTGGAATTCGACTCTGATCTTTAGAAATGATCAAAAACATCTGTTCGGATCGGGGAATCTGAAAACAACACACGTGGACGAAGAACGAATCATTGATTTCAATTTTGGTTTCCTTCATATTGAAACTCATAATCATATCAACGAGATGATAATAACCATAATAATAATGATAACAATAACAATAACGATAACAATAATAACTGATAAACAAAACATAACTGTGCAAAGAAAATAATTCCAAACAATTTATAATTGAGATATTAATATGCTCCAAACAATAGTGTAATCTCGTTTACCTATCAGCATCACTTACTTCACACGTTTTCATTTTCGACTTCAGTTTCATCACCGCTATCCGATCGTTTCGCTTCTGCTCAGCTTCACTCAATGGTGCCTTCAAAAGTGACTGAAGCTGAATGAATAACGCTTGAACGCGTTATAATTCAATGAAATTGATGTGTTTTATAACAAATCTTATATTGGATCTGAACTAATGTACTGTTGAGAATTTCAATCGAATAGTCAAGCACTGATGAAACAGTGAATGAATTCTGAAGTAAAAAAGCAACTTTTTTGATTTGCACTTCGGATGCAGTAGTGGTATTTGCTTTATCTGTTGCTGAACGAACGTATGAATCAGATGATTGAATCTTCTTTTGTATTTCATTCCATAATTCTTTTCGTTTCTCTTTTTCATCGTTTGCATTTGCCGCATAAACACATTTGTGTTGATCAGCATGACGATGGCTGAATATATCCCGTCGTTAGTCCGGGCCGCCTAACAGCGTTTTCGTTTGTTTAACAGCGCCTAACAGCGTTTTAACAGAGTTCTCATTCTTTTCCGAGCTGCTCCAATCGCTCTCATAGCTTTTATCATCAGAATTGTTCTCTTCTGCTAATTTCTCATTCATTTCACTCAACAGTTAAAGTCAAATTCTCATTCTATCGAATACACTCTATAATGGATCACTTGATTGTTTAACGTTGTTGAGCAATAGTATTTTATTGCTGCATTGTTGATTTCGGCTGTCAACACTCGTCAACGTATTGAGTAAACAGTATATGCTACAGAATGAGAAGTTGTTTTGAACCGTGAAGTGAAATGAGACAAAACGAATGAGAAAAAGTCATGAAGAGAACGATATTCACATGGAATAGCTATGAGAGTGAATACAACACGTCTGAAAAGAATGAGAATTCATCTGAATCAGTTTGAAGTGAGCGTGTCACAGACAATAGCTTTCATGCAATCATAATCGATTGCATGAAAAGCAACACAATGAGAAGGCCCAGTAATGTCGATTACCATCATGAACATGCTAATAAGATTGAACGTAACGGTCATCTGAACACAGCATATGCGATTTTCATATTCAATAAGGGGAGGGGGTAGCGGCGGCCTGCCAAATCATCAAAATGGGCAATGGAGTACCCGAACGTGAGAACCACTACCGCTTTAAACCGTCTTCAGAGCGTTTACTAGATATTGCTAGAGCGGGTAAGCAAGTGAGCGATTTACTAGATACTGCAATTTTGTGCCCAAACCGATGATTAGGTGACAAAAACAAAAGATTAAGGGAAGAAGCCTTGATCCAAGCTCTGACACTTCATAATAACTCATTTCAAAAACTGTATGAAATCAAGGAAAGATAATTCTATTCATCACCACATCATTACTCCATTTGCACTATTGCACACAAACACGTTCGTGAATATTCATTCAAATTATTGTTGTTGTTTAATCCAATGAAATAAAAAAATAATAAATCCAAAAATAAAAAATAAAATAAATCAAATAACTTAATCTAAAAATCTTAATCCAATAAATCCAATGAATAAATAAATTTTGTTTTTTTGTTGAGTATATCATATGGAAAACAGTCGGCTTGGAGAGCATAACGCAGATAGAATATTCATTTACCTCAAACAAAAAATTCCTTGGCAGAACTCGCATTCAATTCGAACGGATTCTTTTGCGTGACAACCATCCAACGAGCACAGAAACGGCCGTATCGATGACGGTCCTTCAGCCGTATTACTCCTATTACTACCCGCAATTGTCGACATTTTCGTTGCAATCGCGCACCCGTGCGATAAACGATGTGCACCGCTGTTCAAATTATTCATAATTACTGTCTCATTTACATATTCTTATTGGTCACTCATATTTTACTTAAGCAAAACTCTCACATTCAATGAAATGTTAACTTTTGTATTATTTCATGATCACATTTTGAATCAACATCAAATGATTTAGCTGAATTCATTAACTGAAGTTTGTTAACTGAATTAACTGAATTCACTGAATTAACTGAATTAATTAACGTTATCGTACAGTTTGTTCTGAATGCATCATGCTGCTTAATGGTTATCTGCGGATAAAAGATTCTTTACGTGAATAAGTTCGAATGAAAATTTACCAGTAATACAGCTTGCATGATTCGCAGAAATACGGTGTGTAATCTAAAATATCATGAAAACAGATTATTCATCTCAAACAAAAAATCAGTTAACATTCAAACTCGCATTCAATTCGAACACAAACTCAGCGCAACGACAAGTGTATCAGATTGCAAATGGCATTTGTTGATTCATAATATAAGTCTTTTCATTTTCATTGACAAGTTAAGAGTTGAGATTATGAAAGTGAACTGATAATTTTGATATTATTAGTGAATTTCTGCAATTGGATATTGATGATAGCATTGAGAATGGTGACGATAGTGACAATTTCTGTGCTAGAACATACCTAAACGATTACAGCTCCTCAACGAACAATTCTTTCCAAGTTCAGGAAATTCAGCCATCCTCAGAACGACGACGACCACTTCACAAAAAAACCTTTAATTATGAATTTTTATTATCTTCTCAGATTTCAACTTATTGGATTATTGAACAACTCCATAATCATCCATCCATCCTTACTTACACTCATGATACATTCTAATCTATTGAAATTTGCATAATTTAGAAAGTTCACAACTCAGTTTCATTACTGAAGTTGATTAGAATTCCGTTACATTAATCTATTGTCTCAAGCGAAAAAATGCTCAAAAACAACCAAAAACTCGTCATGATCTACTGGTCACTGATAGCTCCATTGAACACGTAAATGCGATCATTTAGTTCTTTTAAGAACTGATAGTATATAATCATTTTTGTGGAAATTTCAAAATGTACAACATAATTTGAAGGTTTTAGTGTTTTATGAGACTGGGCAGATTTTGTGATGGAATGAATAGAATTTGAAGATTTAATGCCAATATCAAACAACGCAAAAAGCAACAATAAAAATATAATCACAGATAAATTTTGATATAATCAAACGAAAACACACACAAACGAACAAAAATGCATGAAGAACCATTGAAGAATTAAGCAACAAGATGATAGGAAAAGTGTTTTAGTGCTAAAATGAACAAATGAGTGATCAGAATAAAAACAATAAGTTAAAAAAATGTCGAACAAAATCAGCAACATTCCGATTGGTTATAAAATGAATTCCTTGCGACGAAAAAATTATGCAAGAGAAATTTTAATTTTAAAAAGTGAATGATTGATTCTCTTTTAAGTGAATGAGAGATGCTCGTGGATTTGATAAAGACTAAGACGACGACGACATTAACCCGTACAATATAACAATACTGATGAATTTCATTTGAGGTTCACACTTCCATTTCACTATTAAAGTTCAGTTCTTGACAATGTTGGTTTCTTCAATTTTTTATGTTTTTCAAATTTTTTCTGTTCCATTTTCTTCATTCTCGCTTCATCTATTTTCTTGACAGCCTCTCGTTCGATATCCTCTTTTATTTGCTTCTTATCGTACGGATTCACGAAGTTCTCATCTCTGCAAGTTCATTCATTCATTCATAATTTTCCAATGCAACAATAATTTTCACTGGATTTCATCAAATCAGAATCGTTCACACAGATGAGTAAAGCGATAAAATTCAATTGAAAACAAACAATCGCCGTCATTGCTACGCACATTCCGCATTCAAACTATCACTGCGTAGTGCAAATTTCACCAACTCTGAATATTTTATGGAGCAAAATTGATCTGAGTTACATTCAAAATCTCGCAGTCTTTTCAGGATTATGAAAGGTGAACTGAATGAAACCAATGCACATTGATCATTGACTTAACGCTCGGTATATTATACCTCGGAATGAAATTGAGTTGTTGTCCACATAAATTCAGCAATTTCATTGAATTCTCATCATATAAATCAGTCTCTTCACTGAACTGATAAGACCACTGTACAACTGTTTTGAACTTATAATCTGTTGAATATCTGAAAATTTTGCTCTCCTGAATTCACCACATTTTGCATCAGTATTTAGAAAAACTGGACTAAGACACTGAAAAATCGTCAAATCGGGAAACTTGTTATTCGAACATGATATCCATAAGCCATCTTATGGACATACTGTCATCGTTATTATCGTCAAGATAGTAATTCTTCATCGCATTATCATCGTTCCCATTTCCATGAGTTCATTCCAGCCTATTCCGATATCACCTAGCCGCACTCTAATTCAGCGGTTTCATAATCAACAGAAATGTAGTCTACCTTTTATTGACGATGGACGGGAATCTCAAGGCAAATTCACACAAAAACGCCATGTTTTCAACCACAATAGCAACAGCTTCTTTCAGTTGGGTATTGTCAAATGGGAATTTATCTTTTGCATGATAATTCTTCAGCTCAATCAACTCTTTCGCTTCGTTCATTACCTGCAAATCAATTAACTTTCACCACCGTTATTCGATGTTATCCTATAGCATTCTGTAAGCCGTTTGAATCAAATTCATCATTGTTTAGCTACAAATTCATCATTGTTTAGCTACTAAACATTCGAACACGTATACCGCATGAAAGATATGCCTGATATCGAGAGGATGCGCTAGATGAAGGAAATTCGATAGTTCAATCTCGTAGCTAAAGATGCCGAAAATGCCAATTGATCACAGATCCTCTCGTGATCGATCTGTTAGTCAGTTGCATGATATAACGTTCGAATCACTCGTTTAAGCACTTTTCATTCATAATCTCTGTTATCTGTGATAATTTTCAAGCGCTAATCGAAGTTCCGACAAAAGTCAACTCAACCTTATATTATAATCTCACTGCCATTGTACGATAATATATTTAAATTGTTATTCTCCTTTGCCTATTTTAAAATCCTTTCCTCTTCCCCAACAATAGTTGGGGTAGTATATTCGCCAGATAGTATTAGATTGTATTATACTACATTATATATATTGACATGCGAATAAAATATTATTATTATTAACCTTGAACATGCCACTTATAAGATCCGAAACAAGAGTATTACGCTTTTTGGTATTATCAATGGATAAAACCGATTTAATTGCATTCAGTTGTTCTCTTCGTTTCACTTTGAACGCATTCTTGTCTGAAATTCACAAGATTTCACATTAATAAAGTAGTTATTGCAAATTATAATAAATTATATTAATCTTAATTATATATTAAAATGTTAAGTGTTAAATAATATATATTAAAATGTATAATGTTAAATAATGTTAAATAATAATATATTAATGTTAAATAATATACATATTAAAATGTTAAATAATCTTCATTATATCAAAATGATCTCATCAAAGTCATTCACTTAAGAGCGAAAATTGTTTAAGAATGAAAATTTCCACTCGATAAGAAACTCTGTGGAACTTACAAAATTTCACATGGTTTTCGACATCGTCGATGTGTTCATTCTTAGCGGATCCATTCGAGACTGAACCGGTAGGTACAGCGTGATGATGGTGTTTATCAGAAGGCACGTCTAATTTACTTGAACTATTATTCACAAGAATTGTAACAATGATGACGCTTATTAACACGTATATTTGACTAATACATAATAAATGTGGTCCATTCATGCCGAATGATTCACCTGAAACATTTTATCATTAACAAGCCAATAACTCGATGGATTCAAAAATTCAGTGAGAATGTCTACTTTTTTCTTGTTGTTCAATGCTGAACAAATATTATGAGGAAGTTGACATTGAGTAATAATATCCACTCCTGACGGTTTCATTCAACGTATTTCCATCCGCTCTACTCGAAAAAAAGTATACAATGGATTTTTTCAATATCTAATCGAACACTTCATGATAACGATTGAACACGTCATGATAATGATTCATAGAAATGACGTTCGTTGTTATGGTGAATGTACGTTTCGAGGTTGTAAGGAGCTTCATTCAAAATAAGGTCTATAAATACCGACGTCAACGTGCTGTAATATTTAAGGTGTAAATATAAATGCTGAGCTGTTTAATACGAGTTCATGATGGTGCTTAAGCAGTTCAGGTTGGAACTGTTTTCGGAGTGGTTTAATTATTCAATTGTGAAAATGATAATTTTGCAAAATGTAAATAAATAAAAAATGTAAATAAAAAATTTTGCAATTATTCAACGAGTTATTTAATCATTCAATTTAATTCACTTATTCGATTTGATAGAAATGAATGAATGAGTTATAAAACGATTGTGATGTGAACTGGGAAAATGATTGATAACTGGAAGATTCTGAACATAATATACAACAAAGTGGATTAGCGGTACATCAAGACGACTCCAGTTATAGTTCACAATCAACTGAGATTCAAGCGGATCTGGGCAGTGGTCAGGTTCAATTCGATTAAGGAAAAATCTAAAAAAAAAACAACTGAACGCTTTGTGGCGCATCCGACACACTGTGGCATGTCCGACTATTTTTGCTGAGGGCATAAAACTTGTTGTAGGTTTGGATAGCTTGTGAATAATGAACGTGGAAAGCTTGATGACTGGATACAACTCATCTTATGATGAATCGAAGAATAATTTATTCAAATTCAATGTATTCTTCATCATATGCAATATGCAAATTATCAACCGCTTATGTTTCATTAACAATTCGCAAAATATATTGTGTTGAACTGATTGTTGTAATAGGTTGTTGTCGTTTAAATTGATCACGTTTCTATTGAATTCCATCAACTCATTTAATGATTATAATAATGGGATCAACTGAGAGTAGCCAAGTCGATTCGAATCACGCTAATAACAGTGAATCGAGTGAATCTAAAGGTGGTATTCAGAAACGATATTGTCACTGTTGTTGCAGTGTGAGTGCTAGTGAATATTTCATTCATTCAATATATTTGCTAATTGTCAGAGGAATTATCGAGTGAAATTTATGTCTGCACCTTTGTATGGTCCAGGCGTTGAGGCCTTAAGCTCAACAACCTTTCGGAACGCTGTAAAGTACCGCTTTTCACACCAGAAACCATTTTAGCTTATCCGCCCAGCTGTTTTCTTAACGAAGGATACGGTATTGTTGCAATTCCAAGTCTGATCACTTCCAAAAACTGAGTCATGAGGGAATTGCATTCTTTTCATGCGCGCGATTGTGCTAACATAATAATGATGGATGCATATTGTGTTCACATTGCGAATCGCTTTTAAGGCTGATTAATGTGTGATGAGGCAGAATTCGGTATTTGAATGCGACGTGACTTGCTTGTATTGGATTGAACATGCGATATACTACTAATGCATTCAGTGCATTTGCAGACAAGGAGGACAATGTCGTTACTGAGAACAGCTCAACGTTTGTGGTCTTGTGGTGCTCAGTTAAAGGTGAACGGTGAGATACCGTTGATTGTCTACCATTCAACTAGATCCAAATTGAGGGTGGTTGTGGCCGATGTGCCTGGACCAATGGTCAAATGCGTTATCTCATTTGGTTCGTTAGTTTTTCATTAATTTCAAGCAAATTTTTGTGTTTTCCTTTGCTTAAGTTCTCAAATTCATTCAGCCAATTTCACTGGAATTTGTTCCTCTGCAATCATTTGCTTATGATGAAGCCTACTTATCGCATCGTTAAACTGACGAGGCATACGGTTACGATCAGTAACGATTACGATAAATACGATAAGTTATTATTACGGTACGATAAGTTATTATTACGGTAGAGTACGGTAATTAACGATTAATTACAGTTACGATTAACGATGGATTATGATTAAATGATTAATATTGTAGTTATTAATTATTATAATGATAATTATAATATTTCAGCGACCGAAACGAACACAGACGATGGATTACCACACACACTCGAGCATTTGGTGTTTATGGGTAGTGAGAAGTATCCGTACAAAGGAGTGCTGGATATAATAGCGAATCGTTGCCTTGCATCGGGCACTAATGCATGGACCGACCAAGATCATACTGCCTATACGTTGAGTACCGTAGGCAGCACGGGCTTCTTGAAAGTACTACCCGTCTACATGGATCATGTTCTACGGCCAACCTTAACGGTTCGCTTTCCGGATTATAATAATAATAATAATAATATAATAACAATAATAATAACGATAATAACAGTGATAATAATAATAACAACAACAACAACGATAATAATAATAATGACAATAATAATAGTAATAATAATGATAATAATAATAATAATAATAATAATAATAATAGTAATAATGATTATAATAATGATAATAATAAGTAATAAATACTAAATAATAATGATAGATAATAATAATAATAATAATGATAATAACAGTAATAATAATGATAATATAATAGTAATAATAATAATAATAATAATAATAATAAATGAAATAAAGTGATGACACCAAGGTGAAACTCACTTCATCATATACAATGATTCCAGAGAAACAAATAAGTGAAATTGACTGAATTCGAGAATTTAAGGGAAGGAAAAAGAAAAATTTCTGCCTTTTGAGATATTTATGTTCTTTGTTTGAATATTTGCTTAAAGAATATCCCTTAAAGAATGAACAATATATAACCGAAGTGCACCACATCAATGGTAATGGTGAAGATGCGGGTGTTGTGTACAGTGAGATGCAAGATCATGAGTCTGACATGCAGGAGATCGTATCGAGACATCGCAAGGAACTCTTCTATCCAGAAGGTTATTCATTTGGAATTATTGTTCTGTTTTTTTTCAGTTTTGAAAATTATCATTCAAATTTGATTTGTTTATTGGTCATCGGTGTGAATTTCTATCGTATATTCACTTAGTTGTTATATTTATGAATTTGACTGTTTTCATTTACGCATCAAGAGAATGATTGCAGGATGTTCGTATCGTGTTGAAACCGGTGGTCGTCTACCGAATCTGCGTAGCTCTTGTTGTAATGATAAAGTCCGCGAGTTTCACTCAAAATTCTATCACTTAAGCAATATGATGATCGTTGTTTGTGGAATAATTGATCACCAAAAACTACTCGATACAGTCTCTGGTGTTGGTCAGTTCATTCATTTATTATAGATCTTTTATTTTGCTCACTTTTATCCATTCTATTCAGTTCCATCATTTCATTCAGCAAAAGTTATGATATGATAAACCATGAGGTGTGCTGTTTTGAGTAATGATAGAAGAGCTGTTCCAAAGGCATTGTTTCACAATTGAATTAAGTTATATGATATTAGCTGAATATGGATTATTCTTTTTATTCAGATTGTGTTCTTGAACAGCACTCAACAGCAACTGTGGATAAGCATGAACCAGTGCCATTTTACGTTTTCCAATCTTAAGCGAATGCTGAATTTTCAGAGGAAAATTTACTGGATAGGATACCGAAATCTTTTGAGAGACCATTTCAAGACGAAATACCGAAAATAGATGAATGTCGTGAGGCATCTATTGAATGTCCATCAGATGATGAGCAACGTGGAATTGTCTCTATTTCTTGGATGGGGCCAACTGCTTCGGTAGTATTATTATTTTTAAACTTATCAATATTTTTATTACTGCAACTTCGGTTATTATTGTAATTGTTATCGTTGTATTCAATTTCATTTGAAACTTGTTTATTTTACCAATGATTATTTCAAAATGTCAATGTATATATTCTAATTGCAATAGGATCTGTATACGACGAAAGCACTGGAAGTGTTATTCGATTATATGGAAAATACGGCAGTCGCACCGTTGCAAAAAGACTTCATTCAAATGGAAGATCCATTCGCAAGTTCGGTGTATTTTTCGTTATCCGAACAGAGTACATCCGAAATCGTTATATCATTCGCTGGTGTTCCGATTGAAAAACTAGAAGATATTAAGAAAAGGTTTGTGAAGTTATCGATTTGTCAACGTGTGGAAAATTTGAATCTTAATTTCACATTTGCAATTAGTTGTGCTAGAATAGAATATCAAAAGTTGTTTGGACAATTCGTATCGCATATTGGAAAGCCGCAGTCTTTTCGATGAGATGTCGGTCGTGTTGATTTGTGACGAAAGTGTTGATGAAAAATAATGAACTTCGGTTCGATGTGAAATTGTTTATTTCATTTTATGTGAATGTTCATCTCATTCATCTCAAAATTTCGTTATTCATTTACGTTGTTGCTTCTCGATTTTTTGCTGCTCCGTTATTTGTTTCAAATTGATAAGACGTTCAGATTATTCGATAAGACAATTGTGGAACATTTGGATGCCGAGAAGTTCGATATGGAACGACTCGGTTTCATTATTGAACAGTCAATTTTGAAGTCGTATTTGAAGGTGGGTAGTGTTTGCAGTCGTTCAGTGCTTAATTGTTTCAGTTGAGTGGTGATCGAAACCACTGATCTTGCCGTTTGTGAAGTGCTGTTATGATAGTTGCATAAATTTAAGATGGAAACATCTGGTCATGACAAAGTGTTCGATTTGATGATTGGACATCAGCTGTACGGTAGTGATGAAGAGCAATTAGCTGAACGAATTGATGAAGTTGGTATGTTGCGGAGGTTTGTTCGGTTCATTTGTTAATTCTTCTGTTTGTTGTTCATTCATTCATCGTTGTGAAACACTGAAAACTTCGTTGTTTTCGAAAGTATTTACGAATTTCTTGTCTGATAGTGAATTCGAATGAATATTGATAATTTGTAATATATTCGATAGATTAAATAATACGGGAATATTACTGAATTTTTCATTGCAATATGAAGAAAAGAATCAATGAAAAATATGAATTTAAGACTCAAAAATGAATCGTCATCGTACTGGAGTGATCTTGTCCGAGCGTATCTGAACGATCGTTGCGTTTGCGTTGTTGGTAAACCATCGAAAGAGAAAGTCGAAGAATACACTGCGATTGTAATCCTTTTTTTGGTTTTCATATTTTAGCAGCTGCATGAATGACTGTCACTGATTTTGAACATTATTAAACATAAATGAAATTACTGTTGAACAGAATTTGTATGTTGAGAAATTCTTTTTGGAGTGAAATTATGAAAGTTTCACCGATTTTAGGAGGAAGAAAGATTGGCAAAACAACGAAATGATTTGGGTGAAGAGGGTCTATCGAAATGTGAAGAAATCCTACAAGAGGCTATCGATAAGAATACGGTATAATATTTTTTTTCAGAATTTTCAGTTCAGTTGTTCAGTTCATGAAATGGAAGTTCAGTTTCATATTACGTATTTGCCAGTAGTTCTTATTTAAAAATTAACTGATTGAGTTTAGAAAGATTGATGGATTTTTTAAAGTTTTTGATATTGATGAAGGGAGGTGAATAAGATTGAGGATGAATAAATTCAGGCGTTGAAACCGTCAGCAGAGGTGTTGGATGAGCTGATCGTTGATGAACTGGAGAAGTTCAACACATTCGACATATCGACGAAATGTAATCAGAAACGACCGTTCAGCGATATTCCTCTCATTCAAAAACTTCCCTTCACGGCTTATATTCATCGTTCACCCACTAAATTCGTCGAGGTTGAACTTGTTTCATATTACAACAATACATTCATTCATTCATCGTTTTATGCGAATTGCTCTAATTGTTGAAAGATCCTTAAGTTCGGTCGTAATTATTTGTGGAATTTGATGGAATATTCACAAACTGAATTGTTATAGAATCAGAAAATTGCGTTCATTCAATAGGGCATTTTTATTCAACGGTATTTCTTTGTGAGCGATATTTTTATGTATAATTGGGTGGTAAATATTCAGAGTAACGTAAAATTGATTTAGCTTTCATTGATTTGGGATACGGACAAGATAGCTGAATCGAAGCGGATGTGGCTAATGTTATGGTTTGAGCTGATGTTTGAAAGTCCAGCACGAGTCGGTGATAAGGTCTGCAATAGATTCGTTTCATTCCAATGGCTTGTTGAATGCATTGATTCATACTGTCAACTTCTAGTTGGAATACTCACGTCTTTGTATAATGACAGAATAGTTCAACTAATGTAATTATATGGATTAATTAACGCGTTGTTTCAATTGGCTATCGAAATGATGGAATCGCATGGCAGCAGCGCACATAAACCTTCAACAATGCAAACATCTCAGATATTCAAAATCCAGAAGTATTAATCACTTGATATTGCAGGTTCTATCCTATGAAGAAGTATCAAAATTGTTCACCAAAGATCTCATCAAACAATCCATTCAAATCGGTGTTTCATGTTACTATAATCGATTTGTTACGCTTAAAATGAAGGTCGGTATGATTTCATTGCAAACTTAAATAAATTCAAGTAAAGTAATCATGCAAAGGATCGACCCAACGTCAAGTTCTCTGAGAGGAGTTGAACTTGGAATTGCGATAGAATATGATTGAATACATGTTCAAGGTGTCATCGGACAAGTATCTGATGTTAGAGAAATGGGCGAAAATCTTTATGGATGGCCTGATGTTTGATAGTAGTCGAATAGCTGTGTCAGCCACTAAACTGGCCGCCAATGCCGTTGAAGTGAAACGTGACGGGTCGAGTGTTTGTGCGACTTTGCTGGCGTCAACCCTTTACAAATCAAGTATGAACGACATTTCATTCCTTAAGTATTTCATTTTGTATCCAATTTTATTCATTCAGATTTCAATCGTTTTTCGAACATTTCTGATTGTTTAATTGTGTTCACTTTAGAGAGTAATGCGCATATTTATGGCACCATTCAACTGGAGAAATTCCATGAAGAAATAGCGAAGAAGGCGATAAGCGATCCCGATTGGGTGAGTTCTTTTTCGTTCTTTCAATCGACTGGCTGTTTATGGGAACGTGAGTTTATTTTATAATTGCGACTTCCTTGAAATGTACGATTGTGAATGGTGGAAAATGGATTGTCAAAACGAATATGTTGAAGTGTAAAATTGAATTTAGGTAGTGAAACAGCTGGAAGAATTACGCACACTGATGCTATCGGTACCAGTGAATATGCATTTGGTTTGTAATGACTCGTTGATTGATAGAACTGCGATTGATTGCGAGCAGTGGTCATTCTTAAATGGAAAGTGTGGTGATCATCGAAAGGAATTGTTCATCGTTAGTTTTATTCGTAGATTCGTTTGTTTGGTGTTAACTTTGGGATGGTTTATTAGGATCATTCATATTGTTGATTCGATATTGTTTCAGTGGCTGAATGTTATCTTTTTATTTCGTTCATATTACATCTGGAATCTGAGGAAGAGAATATGTGAATAAATTTTGTATTTGAAAGGGCGATGCCGATGAAGCACTCGATAAGAAAGGATTTGGTCAGCAGAAAGTTGTCACAGTTGGCGCCACTGAATCAGCGTTCTTATATCAGGTTTGTTGGAATTTTGAAATTTTTTTATTTTGAAAAATCTGCTGAACTGTTTACTTGTTAAGTGTTGTATTTATTGTGTGAGGCGATAACGTTGACATTCGATGTGTTCGTTGACGGCAGAATTTTGAAATTGTCTCAGAATCACCATTATCAAATGATATGCGGTGTTTTTTTCGGTTAGCGAATCAGAAATGCTTTCGAATGGCTCATGCTCAAATGAATTTAATATGTAATTCAAGATCGATTCTCAACAAGAGTCAGTGATATCGTTGCAATTGTAGAGTTGCTATTTCGATCAAGATTGGAGGGGTGCGAATGTAATGGCAACAATGTTGCTGTCGCAATATCTGTCGCAGTGTGAAGGTCCACTGTGGCGTACGATTCGAGGCGAAGGTTTAGCTTATGGTGCCAATATCTATGTGGAACCGGACAAGAAGCTGTTGACGTTGTCGTTGTATCGATGCTCACAAATCACTCAAGCTTACGACCAAACCAAAAAGATTATTGTTCGTTTTTTTAAAATCACTTTTAGTCTTTTCACTTCATCGATTTCGTGCAATCGCAGATCGCTGTTTAATGTGTTTGATTTTTAGTTGAAGTCGTAAACGAAAACGACTGAAATCAATTCCAAGTGAATTGTGTCTCTTATGAAAGATTCAGCGAAAAAAAAACTTGTTTTCCGTGCTGATTTCTTGTTCAAAGATCTGGCATTTTAATATCCTCTTTGAATTGAAGGAGGTATTTTCAGCTGGATGTATTGACTGATAAGGAGCTGGATATAAGTGAATTTGAAGCAGCCAAACGAAGTTTAGTTTGTGACCTAATGGAATCTCTAGAGACAGTGAAACGAGCTGCTGATCAAACTCTACTCGCACAATTCAGACAAATCCCGGCAGATTACACTAGGTTTGTGTTTGAAGATTGATTCAAAAGTGTGAATAGCATGAGAATGCAATGAAATGGAATAATGAATGCGTTTGCTAATTATTAGCTTTTGTAAATTAGCTGTGTTGTAATTCAAATTCAGTCAGAATCAATTGAATTGTTGTTCTATAGTGAGTGATAGAATATTTTTAGTTTAAATTCGTGACAAATAGCGATAAGTGGATTTGTTTCAGAGAGCTATGTGAACAAATCTGGAGTGCATCCGTGGAAGAGGTGCTCGAGAAAGGATCAGCACCTTTGCGTAATCTGTTTGATGATGCGAAATGCACACGTTCAATCTGCGTGCATCCGTCAAAAATTGACGATGTCAAAGGGCATTTCCCAAATATTCAATGCGTTCCCATTGAACAACTTGCTATCGAACCTTCACTGAAGCAGTTTTAATTTTGTGGTACATATAGCAGTTGTTTGAATGACGTTGTTTTGATTCATGTGAATTGCCGTTACTTTCATTGTTAACTCAAATTGACAGCATTCAGAATGCAGTGTAGTCTTTTTTTCAGATTATGATTGGATACTGCGTTCTGCGTTCAGTAGTTTACATTCTAAAAATTCATTTGATTATTGATAAGTGAAAATCTTTTATCAAAAATAAGTGGAATTATCAAAAACAAGCCAGCTCATTCAGCTGAACAAGATTCGTTAGCAGTTTTAATTTGGATGGTTTATTTCGCTGGTGAGATTCTCGAAAGTAATGAATAATATCAAGTGGTTTGTATTCAAAATCCAAAGATTTGCGGAGTGTTTGCGTTGATTATTGTATTGTTACTTGTTATAACTTTTGGTTCATTAACCGAGTCTTCTTGATCACGTGAAGAAATTTCTCTCCGGCTATTCAAATTTCATCAAGAGATCTTAAAAAAAAAACTCGAAAAATGCAGAGACTCGTCTCTCGAAATGCAATCAGCCGTAGCCACTCAGTATTGTCACCTCAAGCTTTTTTATGAGTTCTGCAATTTCTTCATATTGTTATTGCCTTTTCCATCGTTTTGTTGACCAATTATCGATAGTTTATTGACCTTTTGCTAATGATCGTTACGTAAATGAATGTATTATTTTAAAATCGCACTGTGCGATGAACGACCGAGATTCGATGGCTAAAAACCACTTGAAATTGGTTGATTCCGTAACAAAATTGTGCTATTCGGTGATACGAAGGCATTGAAATCATCGAAAGGCTGATGATTGATACAAAGAAATTTGATTTAGTTTCAGCCATCCATAAAATTGGAACATAAACTGATCTTATTGTTAGTTAAAGTGTTCATTATTGTGTGGTGGTAGTTTTTTGTTCCTTTAATGAGTTCTTGTGCAAAATAAAAATTTGGAAGTTTATTCATTTCGAATGACTCAACCGAAATTTTATGTGTTGAATATTACCGTCATTTTGAATCCTCACAATCAGATGACTCCTCAGTCGTTGTGTTCATTTTCAGTTCGTTGTCGTTGTCATTGTAACTAGGTGCAATTTGATGTTCTTGGGTCATAGGCCTTCTTTATGATGGACTAATTTATTGGTTTTATTGTATGGTTGCTGTTGTTCTTGTTCTTGTTATTCCTATAAGATTATATCAGAATCGTTATAATAAAGATCTTTTGTTAATTTATTGAATTTTTCTTCACAAAATCATTTTTTAGCGATTCCACGAACCACCAAGTCTTTTTGCAGTGAGGAAAAAGCAAATCAAAACGAATTATCAATCCCAACAATTTTTGAGAAAAAAAACAGCATTAACTGTTTTCTCCATATAAGCTTACAATTAATATTTTCCTGAACGGTCAGTCATTCATTTTTTTAAAATGACAATAAGTTTGATTGTACTTCCAAGATGAGTAATTTCAAGTACTGTATGGCTATAAAGCACTGAATGTGGCCATCACCTGCTATAATATGACAGAAATATGAATAGCGATTGTAATCTTGCATTGTTCACTGCAAAAGCACTCAAAGAGAAGGCTAATGTTTTGCGAGTTTGTTAGGCGATTTCTCTCATGTCACCATTCAGTTCGCTGAAAGATCCTATTCCTATAAGAATCCAACATGCTGAAATTGGAAATGATCACATATAAACCACATGAACGATACACGAAATCACCACGAAAATTCTGCAAATAGAAAGAAATTGTGCATTCATGGTTAAGGCTAAAAATAAATTGTTCGGGTGGAATTCTCGCAGAGAGTAATTCGAAGCCAATGATCACCCGAATCAACGATAGACTCGACATTAGTCGAGATACTTGATGATATGTGATCGATTGTAAGATACAATAATCTCTAACCATATAGCCAACTGACCCATCAGCTCACAGTTTTGGATGTCGTTGAATATGTGCACCCTGACTCGAGTTTCGATTCGTCGAAAATCGTGGAAATTGATCATGAAAAAAAGTGTTTCGCATATCCTTATCACGACAAATCTCAAAGTAAGGCATAAGATTTCTTATGATTCGATCAATTTTCAGCCATTAACAATGTTCTTCTTTCAGGACCATTTACGAAATTCCATCCAAATGATAAATTTTGTTGTAACGTAAAAAAATTTGTTCAAATAGACTAAACAAGTCAAAAAATGTAGTGTCACGTAAGACTCTTTCGACACAGAACAATTAGCGAGACTTGAAACACATAAAAGAGATAATTTCGATAATGAATCGTAAAACTGAAAAAATTGGGGTCATTGGCTGATAATTCAATAATCATTTCGACCTCGTGTTGTCATGTTCTTGTCTCTTCGATCATTTCATTCTGTCAATCAACAAAATCGATCTGCCTTCAGATAGATTTTCTTGTTGTCAATTCGAAAAAACTTGCTTGCTGGGTGGAAATTCCCAATCGAATAATCCATAAAATGCAAAAAAATCAATAGGACAAACAAAAAACAAGAGTTCATCCGTTAATCTATTTCAACATTCAGTGGCAGTCATCATCAATTCCACATTATTTTCACTGCAATTTTACGATGTTCATGCGATGCATGTTTCGCTTTAATCATCCATTCATCCTTCTGCAACACTGTCTCATTATCGTCATCGTCATATCTCAATTCGAAGCGGATGCTTCGAATCATTCTCAACAAAACACTGACTGCTCTATATAAATAAATGCAACTGACAAATAAATTTTATACGATTCAAGTTCACAAAGCCGGAAGTTCTTCTTTTTTTTCGAATCTTCATTCAAACTTCCATGCTCTCTTCAATTGCTCTTTATTCATTCTCGAATGAAAAGTCTAATCGTAAGGGATGTTTGAAAATTTTCGGTCATTTCACTTCAAGGCTAATTGCTAGTTTATGAAATGACTCAGCTTTTTTGCCAAATACTTGCGTTGTGTAATAAGATGGATGCGTTTGGATACAACATTTAACAATTCCTTAACGATAACTGCTGCTGCTAGAATCATTTTGCATTGGATGTTCCGTTGTTTTCTTTTGCTGCAAAAAGTTTGCAATATGCTCAAAATTATCGAAAAAAATGCTCGGAAAGTGAAAAAGAATAAGGCCATTTCATGGTTCTTTCAAATAAAAACAAGAAAAATCCAAAAACAATTATTCACGATTGTTTTACTGCGTACGCTCATAACAAACGAAGTTTCACTTCAGAAATGAAACAAATACAATTCACTCACAGATTTCTTCGAAACTTCATGACAAGCTTAGTTTTGCTATAAAAAAAAGGTAGACAATCAGTGCAAACTGAAGAATTTGCAAATCGCTTGAGTGAGTTGTTCACTTCAAATCACTAATTTATTGCGATTTCTTCCGTAGATTTCGATCACGATCACAGACAGACAGCTGTGTTGATCGCGCTGATCACATTGTGTAGATCGTTTCTCAGTTCCAATCAATTCACTTACAATTAGCACTCGAATCACTAATAATGATTGATTCTTTGATGTTAGCAATTAGTCCATCGATTGACCTTGAATCTCATCTCACTTATCATCATGTTACTATTGCTGATTGTCACAGAAAATGATAAGCATTTATTTATCTATCAAAGAAAGATAGTTGAGCAGTGTTTGTTGGTTTATGCGCCAGTTGCCTGCAAATTCATTGGGGTGGATGAATTTCTGGTTAGCCTAAGGGCATCAACACGAAGAAGAATCACTAAAAGGCTAAGCATTAGCAGCAGCGTATCAATAGTATCATCGTAGTGGTCGTACGCTGCCCAGCACCCGTTTGGCATGAATGGATAAAAAGGATGTCCTCCAGTTGCAATTAAATATTAAATCATCTCATCATCGCCATCATTATTTTCGTCATCCCCTCCCCATGCATATCACCACGCCACATTCTTTTTCTTATCCCTTCACGCATATTCATATCACTCAAATATCCATTATTCATCTTCTTCAATATCTTCGTTTGTCTCCTCGCAACAATTTACACAAACGACTGCAGAGTATTGCTCAAAATATGACCGAGTGACCGTCGAATGATGATGGAATGCCATCGACGTGGGATTTGATGTTTCAATTTCACTGATTCAAATTTATTTACACATCATTTTCCGTTTGTTATGTGAGCAAAAGAGCGTGTAACATCAGTTGACGAACGAAATCCTACTCTAAATGACAACTGCGATGTCATCGTACAATTCTATTAGTTTCAAAACAACCAGCAATGTGCTAAAGCTCATTGAAATCAGTCGCATTCAACTTATTCATTACCGTTTTCTCACTGTTGTTTCATTGCACTCATGATTCGTTTCATAATAATTATGCAATCACAACAGTTTTAGGGCATACGATTTGTCGAAAATAAGCCCATAATTGTTGAATTCCATTCACTCGTTTTGCCGTTACTCACCAAGTTAAATTGAATTATTTTGTTCGCGTTTCACTCATGAAAACAATTATTCGAATGTACTTTATAATGGAGCCAGTACATTTATCCGATACCAGTGAGATTTACGTGGCTTTTGAGGGGAATGAACCGGTGTCGTTGCGTTGTGCGGATGTTTGCTCCAATAATCAGTTGAGGTGTTTACAATGGGTACAACATGATGCACCAACCACAAACAGTCGTGATTGACATACTGTTATTTAGCAATTGTATTCGAATAACGGTGCCCCACTGAACACAAATTTCGATATGAATTGAGGTTAATTGATGATTGTGTTGGATGAGATGACAGCAGGCTTAATATTAGTTCCTTACTATGCAGCAAAAGCACCTGGTCTGTTAATCGTTGGTTTGTTGATGCAAACCGAAGAGTATTTTTTTGGTTTGTTCGTAGATTTATTGGAAAACAGGTAATCTATGAGGAACATGTCAATCATATGCGAGCGATCACAATTGCTCTGGATGCCATTCAAAATCAATCGCGTGGAAACATTTTGTGGTATTTTTTGTGTGTATGTTGCAACAATTTTGAGTTAGAAATAAATAGCGATCACTTACTTTTGCAAATATGCGAATTTATTTTGTGATGATTTATGCTGCTATTTGATATGCAACGGAAAAACAACGTTTATTTCTCATGTAATTTAAAATCTTCGCTAAAATATGCATTCGAATCATCCATAGATCCACCAGCCATTACTGCCAAAAAAGAACGCCTGAATATACCATTATCGAAATTATTGATGTATTCGTGTAGATTAAATGCTAAACATAGATCACTTTAGTCACTATTCGGTGAAGAAACAAGTAAATTGATTATTGTCACTCAGACTTTATCCATTTGTTGAACTGGCACTTAACTCATTTCGTAATCAACAGTCACAACTAAGAGTTCATGCCTCTCTACTATTACTAACATCACGAATATAGGTTCGTTTCGTAATCACCAATATCATGAATATCGAATCATTACATTCTCCCCTCTGTGCCATCCTCTTCCCTAAATAGCTAACGATATTAGTTATCCGTCTTCATTAAATCCTAATCGTGATCATTGATTCAGTGGTTGTTCATAGAGCAATCAGACTTTGACAAATTCTATTGTGAATTCTAATATCATTTGCTTTGGTTGTTGTTAATTTCATGTCATCATAGGATTACTAGATTTCATTTCATTTATCCAGTCTCATCTAATTCGAGCCCAATGCAGTACAACACTCATGTCACTTGTTACTTTCAAATTCAATTACTATTTTCATGTTAAGTTGTAATGTGTTCCAATTCTACATGTTAAAACCGATTGCTTTTTGACATTACTGTTGTTTTCACTCATAATCCTACAATAGCGTACTTGCATAATAAACGAACTTATCGTTGTAGATATTGTATGTGACATTATCCATGTAGAAATTCATATTCTTCTCGTATATGAGTAAGTATGCGTGTGTGTATAAATAGATGCTTGCGCATAGGGAAGTGAGTATAGTAGCAATGCTGCAAGAAGCATTAGTTCTTTGCGTTGTGCCATCATGATATCCGGTGCTTGTGTTCGTTGTTGTATGGCTGTGTTCTTCAATTCATTCAACTCTAAAACTCATTACATGCACACACAGATCCATCCATCCGTCCGTCCGTCCATCGCAGCCCAGCCTGGCCCAGTGTGCCCTCCACCCGCTCTACTCCCAATTCCCAATTCCAAGTAAACGCCTAGCCATACACATATTCCAATCCAATCATCCTATAATCAATCCTTGAATGAGTTCTTCTCGATCAACTAAATGAATGCTCTTCACTCTTTTCACAAATAACTGATCTTTATACTAGCCACAATATAACACTCATTCAAATAACAACATTATTTATGAGCCAAGAGCACATTCACTACACACATTTGTATACATCCAGGCACAAATATCCATTAAAATCACGACTAACACAAATCCTTATTGTGTTAAAACAACTAATTGGCTTCAATTTGAGCTGAAAGTTTAACCATTCGAGTTATCATTTTACGTCGTTTCTTGCAGAAAAAGAAAAAAAAACTTCGCAACAATACCAAGTGAACATTATCTCAGTTCGCTCGACAAATCCTTGCAGAAAAAAATCGTTCTCAAAGAAGTAACGATGTAAAACGCCTGAATATTCGTTCATTTGTAATCGAACTGAAAATGTTCCTTTTCGTTTCTCAACGTTTCGCATTCCCGTCTTAACGCAGCTAACCGATTGCTGATTACTGAGCAAAAAATGGTAGTCGAAAGCAAAATGAACGTTGAATTACTCGAATGTAACAAAAATTTTTCAAGGAAAATAAATTCAAACAAAACAAAACCGTTTCATGCTCATTCAAACTAATATAAGAATCGAATTTTCCTTGGAGCCGATGATACTTCAGTGGAAATGAATTTCTACTATCGTATCTCCTCACATCAAAACATCGATCATAGTGGATTAATGATCTCGAGAGTAATATTGCAGATTTTTTGATTTTAAAATGCTAATTTTAATGCGATGTTTGTAAAGTTATTAAAATGAGAACGCCGAATGAAATTTGTCCCACAGAAATGGATCAAATGGATGGATATATGTGACTGAGGAGATATTCACATAGGCTCACACATAAAACCTGCTTACTGTGTGCTTTAATTGAAATGTTGTGTGGAACGTTGAATTTTATTGTGAATATTCACACGAATATTCACAACAACATCTGAAAATTGCCGTGTCAGTTCAAACTATCAAACAATTAATTACACGTTCACGTTCATTCAATCATTCAGAGTGGAAGTTTATCTGATGTTTTCTCATTCGCGGATGTGCTGAGTATGATCTATCGTCAATCAAATGTACGATTGCGAATAGCAGTTGTTGCTAATCGTAAATGAGTTTTTTTTAGCAATTAACCCGGAATGAAGCTATTTTTGTTTCGTAATAAAAATTTGTTTTCACATTCAAATTTGAGTGGAACCAATCTTTTTGCAGTGTCTGATGAGTATGTGAAATGCGAGAGAGTGTGGTGTAGTAATTTGCACACATACACACAATGAAACTATTTTTATGAACTCATCAAGAGGGAATTCATTCAAATAGATATCTATCTTCAGTGTGCTAAGTGGTCACAATTGTCCAAAGTCAATTCAAATCACTGCTAATTCTATTTATTAATTCTATGCAAGGATTGTCTAGTTTCGGATCGTTTATCATTCAGTATCATTCAGCCGGATCTTTTGGTATCGCTAAAATTCTACTTAATCCAGCATTTTTTTTCGATAGTTACCTGCAACAAATTATTCTTTTGATATATCTAATTGTAACTCATTCGAAATTATTGATGATGCTGCAAAATGTAATTTCTCTGATGGAAAATTTAACAGCAATTTAACACGCTGTGAAGGAATTCAGTGAATGAAGAATGAATTTCATCAAGTAGATTGCTTTCCTTTCTATCTATTTATCGACCACGATTAATGAGCAATTTTGTTCGTCTGCAATAATTTCGTGATGCAATACGAGGATGGCGAATAGACCATAAAGAAATATTCCATGAAATATTGCTTCTAGATCGTGTAATTAGCTGTTAGGTTCGCTATGCATATTGAACGAATATCCGCATTTATGGAATATATTTGATATAGATTGGATTAATTTCATTACAGAGATATTTGATTGCTCATATTCTGCAAGGAAAGAATCATCTAAAAACAGCACTCAAAACAAAAAAGAATTTCTGCAAATTCCTTCTTAAAGTCAGGAATTACATATCGAACCGAAAATAATGCTGCTGTTATCTAATGATTATTTCATTAGCATTGTATCATATTTTGTCACAATCGATCATAATGTGATCATTTAAATAAGATAACAGAAAGCCGTAACTGTAAGAGGATTTGCGATAGTCAACGAAAGGATTCAATCGAAAAAAGACGGAAGGATTTTGTAAGTGCGTAATAAGGAAATTAGATGAGAGATAATGAGATTAAGGATAATAATAGATGAGATCCTGGAAAGAGCGTGTGGAATAGCAAAAGTGATGATCGGGTGCAATGCCCCGATAAGTGTGGTTTGAATGGAGTGTGAGAGGCGATAGAATTACGATTTGAAGCGAGACGCTTTCTTTTTCGGTGTGTGCCATCGACGTAACTTAATTATTTCATTGGTTCTTCAATTAAATTTACCCATCAGTGATGCTATTTTTAATATTTATCAGTACATATTGTTGAATGTAAAATTTCTAAGAATAGGATGCAAAGGATCCATATATCAGTTAGATTATTTCCAGCTAATTTAAGTAAATCCATTATTGAATTCTCATAGCAACACCAATTCATTTTTGATAACAACCTATTGCTTTTAGTCAAATGAATTTGATATCATATAAATATTTTCAAAAGCAATTGAAACGAAACAAAAATTTCAATTCGATTGCATGTGTTCCTCCTCTCAAGTGCTCTTCGACTCTTATTTGCAAACCATTGCATTTCCGTTTATCTACCACTTGATATATGTAACGAAATATAAATATCTAAATGGTTCCTCTTGAGCTCTTTCGAAAAATTCACATTGAAGAGGAGCATCTCTACATGAAGTTCAAAGGCTTCTCAGCAAAAGGTTTTGACCGAGCGAGTTTGAGTTTTCCTGTCCCTTTCAGATTCCCTTTTCAGAGGTGGACATCTCGAAAGGAAGACTTCAATTTGACCCGATACAGGATCGATTCTGACCCTGTTTCATCATTGCCATTTCTTAACTGGATGGCCTTTCAGATACATTTCGTCTCATTTTTCCGGATTCAGCCGGTATCGGAGATTACATGTTTATCATTTTTCTCAGTTGACTTTTAAACACGTTCAAGGAAAACTCAAAACTTTCATTCTTTCATAAAATTGCAACATACTACACTTCTGTTAATGGATGGACGACTTGTTCAAGTGGTCAACTTCTGAATCGATATGATAGATTAATTAGCCATGTGAGAGGAATTATCAAGGGTTGATTTTGCACTCTCGACGATCTTCTTTGTTGCTCAGTTCTTTTTTTCATCCTAATGAGATGAGAGTAAATTTGGTTGACGCGAGTCTGGGATGTACTTCAGTGGTTTGTTGGCATGAATTTGCGAGCTTGCATGCATACGAATAGTATTTAGAATATAAAATGCAACGAGAAGTGATATTTTCTGATAACGATGAACTAATACACAAAATTATTGTCATAAGTTACGTTCATTAAACAGATTTCGCTGAAACATATTGTAAAACACTGCTACTTGACACAGTCAACTCAGAACCCTCTTATGTTTGCTATTGGTCGTCATTCAGTTAGCCAGATCCTTCATTAAAACAGTTCCTTGAATCGTTGAAACTGAGCAGCACCTTACCAAAAATAATGATCGAAATAATTCATTTGATCGCTGACATCGTTGAAGAGATCAATTACTCATTGGTGTGATCATACTGCTTTGAGGTACAATGTCCGGATTGAGGTAAAATGGACTAGGGTGTTACTGTCATGCATTAAATAATGCATTAGTTACGTAGCTGTTCATATTTATTGCAGTATCATTTGAATCATATTTCTCGTTGAATATCATGCGTTTATCTGCAAAAGCATTTCCAATAGTACAATTCTGAGCTTATTTAAGATGGCATTCACCATCGTATATTGAAGATTGTAATGGCATCATCATCATCATCGTATATTTCAGTGTGCAATAGTAAAAGCAAGCACTAATCAATGTGAAACGTTCTTGTGGACTTTTCTGCTGCCACCATGGAATAATATGACGCCGGAATAAATGGGACTTATGATGTTTTCATCAGACGTCTTTAACTCTGCAAAGCATAGAATCCTAACGCCATAAAGATGATTTCGAATCAGTTACAAGCGCGTTCATCATCTGAAAGATGAATTTTGAATTGAAGCATTCGCATTCGGTGTTTCAAAAATTTTGAACTAAATTTTTTGTTCGTCAGCAAAAACAATTCGCTGATCGCAATCAGTTCAAGTCAACCAACCGAATTCATGCATTCTTTCAAACGACATTACTGCAGAACGGATGCATGAGTAAATGGCGAAATGGCGTTCACTCGGATGGATGATGCATGGAGGATAACAAAATTAAACTTCCTTCGAAACAACTCTCCGGCATTTCGTTCAACATATCCATCCCACACTTTTTCTGCATCTTTAAATCTCCACATATTCCGACTGATTCTTCCGCCTTTAAACTCTTTCTACTTCTCTAATGCACGCAATTTTTACGGTTAAACATCTTTTTTTTCGCTCTTTAGCAACTCCAAACAGAAAAATTCTATTTCCATGTTTCAGCAGTATCAATGTGTGTATGACATACACTAAAATAAGATTGTCAGATTTTTATCCTTTGCACATAGTAGCATTGTATGCGCTCGCAGAAAAGTTGATTTTCAATTATTCTACGAAACTTTGAACAATTATTATTCGTGATCGGATTATCTAATAATCTTGATAGATTGATTATTCATAATAATCAGTATGTTCATTACTCTATTGTTATTGTTATTGCTGTTGATAAATCAACCTCATCACCAAATCTGAATCTCGTCCGTCTGCTGATTATCATATATGATAACTTCCAACTGACTTGTCACGGAAACTTGATTTGACCATTATTATACAAATACTAATATAGTTACTCATCTACGTCAATTTTCATTCGTTTTATTGAAGATACTCATTGTCAGCGATTCGATTATCATTCACTGATAACAATCATAGTGTAACATATATTCAGTTACACTTACTGATCATAACAGTTGCACCAGCATAACATCAGTTTACTGATTATCACTCACTGATAATAATCGTAGTGCTAACATAATATCAATAGCTGTTACGTCAGCAACCCTAATTCCAATCTCAAAGTAACACTAAATGACTAAATATGAGCTCGACAGTTTGTGGTCTGTGGTTCGGTTGTTCAAGAGACGATATCGCCTCGTCACTGAACAACGTCTCATCGAAAGCGAAATATTCGTTGTTGTCAAATAATGCGATGAATGTCAGCGATTGCACGCAGTCCTCTTCATCGCTATCATCATTCACGTCAAAATTACACTTGTACTGTTCCAGTGAAAAGGTTGTTACGCTAACGCAATCCTCAGCAATTGCTCAGCAACAGCAACAACCGAATCTATCAACCACATCGTCATCATCAGCTTCAATAATGACCAGCACATCGTCGAATTCAGTGGTGATCTCGAAACAACCCAGTATCTCACAATTCCATATCAACAAAGACAGTAGCACTCAACTGATCGCATCAGCCACAAATCAAAAACAACGACGACTTCGCAATCGAAGTCTGTGCAATCTGCTGTGCACACCACCACCGTATCCCGGCTATTCAGCAGTTATGTCCACAATTAAGTCCTCATCGGTTCTGCTCGATAAGACCAGCAATACGATCCGCTCTTTATCGTCAATAAACTCCTCGAATCACCCCAAAAAAGCCTCTGCATCAGTGCCATCATTCTACAGGACAAGTAAAGGCAGCAGCAGCGCATCTAGATTCATTAATACCACTACCAATATCAACAATAATAATGATAGTACTAATAATAGTGGCGATGCGGCACTTGCAAGAAAGGATTCAAGTATGAATTCCACGGGCAATAATACACCGTCAGTTTCATCCGCATCTTCACGTCCTAGAGCCACCTTCTGCCTCACACCGGACTATGAACAGACATCACCTGTTGACGAAGATAAAGTTATTACTTTTTATTGAGTTGCTAATTTGTTGGTGTGCCTTTGAGATCAAAATTGGTTTCGAATTCAACAATATCATTGGAGTAAATTCGAGAATGTTGACAGTAAACAAAATTTATGAAAATATCATATTTTACTGATTGTTCCCAACAAAATCACTATTACTGTCGTTTAGAGTACTTTCGTTATTTATGATTATCGTAATTGTTATGGCATTGTTGCTGTTCTCATTGATTTCAGCTGAATATTTCGCTATCTCTATCAGTAATGATCAAATTTGCATTGCACTTAAACAGTTCAATCGAGTTGCTCAAAGCGAATAACATTATAATCTATTCAGGGTTGGGGAAGTCCAAGGAAGAACACAACCGCATCAAAGGAGTCATCCGGCTATGGTTCAGGCAGTTCTGAATCGGATCCGGAATTTGATCAGGTTTGCAAATTTATCCCCCTCAAATCCTCTCTCCAAATGCACAAAATCACCAACTAATTCATTATTCGAAAAAGAAACACCACTTCGCTTGGTGTGTTACTGCGCAGTCGAGCGATACTCTGTCTCCTGAGGCTACATAATCAAAACAACAATAAGTATTAGACAAAACACACAACACTAGTATATCATCGTCAATGCTCTTTGAAACTTCACTACTCGTGGCTGATTTCTTCTGACTGATCTGTAATCTTAGTGCAAGACCTTGTTCGCGTAAACAACAACTGCAAATCTAAGAGATGGTGCTCATAAAATTATTTAAGATAGCCTTTTTCCCGTCTTGTTGTTATTGTTTCACCTAAAGTCAACTGCTTCAGAAGATTACGAATCAGATGGATTCGTTTCTGCAACCGAATTTTAACCAATAAACTGCTAATTTCAGTTGTTGCACACATTGAGGGAAGGTGTAAGCACAGAGAATGGACGATTATCGCGACAATTGAACGAAATTCAATCGAAAATTCGATCCAGAAATGCTGGTGTAAGTTTCCAGTGAATATCTATCAGCACACAAGAAAGATGGATACAGATTTTGTGTTCACCTATCAGACATTGACGTTGATTTTGTTTTTCAAAAACAGTGCGATGAATTTCAGTTGGAAAAGAGTAGACGAAGGAGTGTACCTGCGTATCTACGAGAAGCTTTCCCCAGTAAGCTGCCGACTTCAGTTTTTTTTTGTCATCTTGGGAATTTCAAAAAAAAAAGAAACAGATTTCTCAGTTGCTGTTTCGTAATTCATGGAATCGTTGAGTGCAGAGATTTTTTACAAGTTGCACCAAGCGATTTGCTCTATGCACAAAGCACAATTTCACTCGGTCTCGATTGAGAGCTGATGTATGAGCGAGATGACTCCTGTCTGCGTTGTATTCTAGAGTTATTGCTTCAAGTAATATCAACACGCAAGTTGATGTTGCTTGAAAATTGTGAATGTCTGCACAAAAATGATCAGTGAGAAACATAAGAATCTAATGAGTTACGCATCAGAACTTTATTAGTTACACACGAGTCATTAAAATTTACATAGTGCAAGCATCTACACATCATCTAATTGATGTACTACCGCTGCAACGAAATGGATCGTGAAATGGTTTGCATTTTTTACAGGCGAAATATTTCGTGTGCTCGAAACAGGTGGTGTGCTGCAATTCGAAACTGATGCGGTAAATTACAATTGTCGTTTTCTTAAGTTTTTATATGGTTTTTCAAATTGAAATGCTGCACCGCGTAAACGTACTATTTAACGGATGTTCTTCATTTGTTGAAACGTAAATTTAAATTTGCGAAAATTTCGTGATTCACCTGAAAGTGAGTGATAATACATTTATTAATGTACGCATTGTGAATGCGCGATTAACGGTGAATGCTTTCGTGGACTTGTTTCTGTGGTTGAATTTAATTAGATACGTTAGTGATGGGAATATATCAATGAGCAAATCAAATGGGATTCATTCATACACACACATTCATTTATTTATGCATCTGTTCCTCTTTTGAGACGAGTCAAAACGAGATTTTTGCAAAATGCAACGAAAATAATTGACTTTCTAATCGAGCATTTTCAGTTCATTGAAATATCCCGGAGTCGATTCGATTTATCGTTGAAATTCTTGTTTTTGCTCTTTCAAAGCAAATAGATTGGAAATTTCTCAGGCAGAGTATTTTTAGTCTTATTTAGCGAATATCCTTTTGATAGTTACTAGTGAACAAGTCCGATTAGCTAAGGTTTCTGCATCAACTGAAACACTTCAAAACCACTTAAGCAGTTCACTTGATGAGAAGTGAAACTTGTGTGCATGAAAGATGCTTCAACTCGAGATTTCCAATTGTGTTCGTTGCAGCGATTACCAAAATTCCGGTCACATGAAAATAACTTAACTCAATGATCTCCGACTGAACACTGATCTGATTTGATCTAATAATAAGCAATAACAGCTGCATATACCTTTGTTCATTTCACTGATTTATTCAATCTTTTGTTTATATTTATTCTTATTGTTAGTATTATTACTTTTGTTACTATCATCACTTCATTAATTCATGTAATTTTTCATCATTTTACTCATTATTTACTCGATCAGAAATCGAAAAGACAGTCTTAATCAGAAACACTGCGATAATGCTTTATTCTTGAAAATTGTCGTTTTTGAACGGGGGAAATGGAAGACACTCCTAATCCTAAGAGAAAATGAACTGAAAGTTAAGTTAATTTACCAACAGCTATCGCATTACGAAATTGCAACCAACTGACCGCACGCAATTGAATCACTTCGTTTTGGCTTCGCTGAAGCGACAAAACGATAAAAATTAAGTTTGAACTAGAAAACGCTTGACAGGCGTTGTTCACTTCGAATTGAACATGATGACTTGTCAGTATCTATCGTAGATTCAGTTGAATGCACATAGTTGATGCATAGAGCAGTTCTTATAAGATGGCAGTTCTCGCGCATTTGTCTTTGGGAATTAATCGCTCATGCCACTTGACGAAAATGAGAAATTTGAGATCTCATGGAATTCCTTCCTCCAGATTTGATGAGTTTGTGATCTCTAGATAATTGGGTAAATATTACACATGGAGAGCACGATTCTTACGGTACCAGTATGAAGTATGGCATCGAAATTCACTATTCTCATTGAATAATCATTTAATGAAAACACAGTGCCATTATTTGGTCATTACTGAAACATTGCGATCGACTTTAACCAACATTCATCTGACTCAATTAAGCTGAATACGAATTAGATGTTGTTGCAATCATTTGCGAAAAAAAATATAAAAACTTTTCATAAAATGCAATTCCAAATGAAAAATGCATTAGGCTGCTGCATTTTTGATTTTAACTGTGGACAATTTGAAATGATTAATCACTTCGAATCGCCGTTTCTATGTTGTTTTATTTATGAATTCCATTTCATTTTTCCACAAGAAAAAACGAAAAAAAAAAGATTTCAAATTTCACATAAAATTTCCAACGAACATCAACCACATAATGATAATGATGATGAAGAACAACAATTAGTTGAAGTCATTCTGAAGTGTTTCTGTTTTGTTTTTTTTTTTGCGTTATACTTAAGCAATTTTTGAGATATTAACGACAAGTTTGTGTGAGCATACAAACGTAAACGCGTTCATAAATGCCATTTTACCGATTCCAGTCATTCAATTCATCCATCAGATGACGTTCACTGTAAACATTGCCCTCCTGAATTTCAAACTTTTATTTTATGTCGTCGCTCATTTCCATTTTTTTATGCTATCACCAATAAAATATTCACAAAAGATTTATTATGCGCACTCTCGATTGAACTTCTACAGATGCTATGCATTAGTGTGTTCGCTGAAAAAAAACTGTCTCAGTATCAGATTTTATTACTTCGTTTCCATTTGTTTCCCGTTTGCGCCGTACTTGGTGAGGGCGTGCAGAAATATGGTATATTTGAGTCGACCGGTTTGGATTAAGTGTTCGCTGAAATTGCTTGTTTGCGTTCGTTCAGTTGAGCGGATCTCAGTTCGATAGTTGATTATTTTCCACTAATCGAAGACTTATACGCAATCAATCTCTTGGATTATACTCAATAGATTGTTCCAAATATTTATGCGAACGATACCAGTACTATAGAATAGATTTTGCTACATTTTTATTATTTCATTTATGTATCCGTTCTCGTTTTCAATTAGTTGGATGGATTTTATTCAGCTGCAAAAGTATAAAATCCATGTTCTGAAATAAATTGCTGAAATTAACAGCCTTCAACTTGATCATAAAAACTTAGGCAAACGCATTTAATGGTTCCTCATTGCTAATGTTCCCTCATGAATTGTAATGAAATTTAATTGTATAGGTAGTGAATTATTACTGAGAATTATGTTAACTGCAAAAATTTCATTTCGAAAATAGGAAATTATAGCGGCGTCTAGTCGACAGCATTGCATAATTTGGAAATTATTTATTATTAACACTCGTGAGAAGTAATAATCATTCTCTCACAATCCTCACTTTATTTTGTTGCTGTGATTGATGAAATGAACAAATGTGTATGAATAAATAACGAGTTGAATGAATATAAATAAATGCGGCACATATAAGTAGATAAATCAGAGAGTAAATAATTGAATGTCCAAATAAATGAATGCTAGATGCATAAATAAATTAGCTCTCAATAGATTTGTATTGTTGTTATAATGATCTCACTCTGTTTGTGAATACTGCGACCATACATCATCGTCATCCTTTTGACCAGTGGAAATGACCGTTGGTTTCGAGTGATATATTTTTAGAAGAAGCATCGTCTTGTGCTACAATACTAGAAATGAGTTGCTTCATTAACCCATTTCTCAGTTCATTGCACTGACTGAACACTCCACATTGAGTTAATTCTCTACCCGAAATTAACATCTTTATTTCACCAATTTTGCTCTTTTCAAGTGCAATGTTTCTTGTCATTTCTTGAAATGATGAAAACGGCACAACATTAATCGTAATTAATCGTAACGTCAGTATCGCTCTGGTTTTTTTCACATGGAACAATTCAATTCGAGTCATTTCCAATATATTAAATGGATTCTGAGAATCGTAATTTGTTTCTTCTCAACTTATCAAATGTGGCAGTTCGCGAGCAAAAAACCGGATAGTTTCTGACAGTTTACCGCATGATCGATTGTCACTGTCAGTGATGATCACAATACATAATGTAGTTCACATTTTTGTTTTCTGTTTACTTTCAGGACACCGGATTAAGCACACCAACAGCTGCAACAGTGTTGGGTCATCGCAGTATCAATAGACCGGAATCAGTGCTTCAGTTGGCCAGAAAATTCGCTGAAGCCAGCGCTGTGCAGGTTGACTCATTCATTCATGCATTCACAAATAGTCAGCAATGAAATGAATGAACAAAACGAAATAACAGTTCAACTCTTCTGATCGGAAATGAAAACAGTGAACTGAAGCGTATCGAGTGTTCTCGTTGTGCACTTTTTGAAATATTTTATGAAAAGAACGAAGAATGAATTCGAAGCTATGCAAGATTGCATCAATTATGTCGGTTTTTTTTCGGTCACTTGAAGAGGCCATTTTCACTTTCACGTTTCATCACTGTCGTCATAATTATGATTTCCTTTTCGCGGTACAATCTCAACCGAAGAAATTATATGAATAGACGTGAAATGTTCATGAAATAACCCACAATCATCTTCAAATGACTTGAAAAAATGAGAGCTAATTTTCGTGCATAACGAGTTAATTGACATCCCGAAGCAGAATAATGAGTGACTTCAAAAAAAAGTGAAATTCGTTCGATCCGGTTGCTGACAGAATTACCTTCGTTTCATAGTACACCAACTACTTTGATTAGGTATCATTTAACGAACGAAGTTTGTCTAAAAGCTTTCGCTTTTCCAAATGATCATCAAAACCAAATCAACAAACAGTTACTCGCCAGATGCGCTAATTCGATTATATGTGATTCGATTCGATTCGATTTGTTGGTGACCAACAAAAATTTCCTCAAAATGAAATGTTTACCTCAATTAATTCCATTCCCACTCATTACCTTCAAACATTCGCTCTTCACCAAATTCTGTTCTTAAGAAAAACTCCAAACAAAATTCGCCATTAAAATTTGTCACCAATGAAGTGTATTGCATTCAATTGCATTCGTTGATAAGTTCAAAAAAAAAAAACGCTAATCATAAGTTATTGGCAGCACAAATTTTTCATCAAAACAACGTTTCAAGCGTGAAATCGACAGTAATGTTAAAAATAATAATGAAAATGTTTCACATTCAGAATAACAAACTTTTTGCATCCACTCAAAAGGCTGCTGCTCTGTTCAGCGAGGGAACTTTATTGAAATCATTCAGTGGTCCGACAACACCCGTTCGAAGATGTTAGTTTGGTGCTTTTTTTGATGTCTTATTCGATTATTGTGATCATGCACAATCGTCAGTCGTATTATTACTGTCCGTCCGTATTGTGCATGTGAGAGGCGCGATTACACACCTCAACTTTGTTTTTGCTCTCATCAAAACTTAAATTGTAGTTTTAAAAGTTTTCCAAAAGTGGCTACATTTCTCTGATAGACCTTTGTTCGCTTTTCTTCGCATTGATTCACTCGAAAAGATATTGTTCACATTCATTCTCCAGTTGCACTCTATGATCACTTCATTGCAATTTCATATCAAAGCCAGTAATTCGAAGCATTGCTTGCTCAATGCTAATGCAATGTTAATCGCTGCAATTTTGAGTTGGGTCAGGCAGTCTAAAACCTGACCTTTGCAGTTTTGCAGTGTAACCTTACTGTTACAACATCGCATCGTAACTTCTCAAATTTCCGTTCTATCGGCCACCACTGCAAGTTTAAACACTTGCAGATGGATTTTATAGAGTGAATCGAATAATATTTCGAATTGGAACACTTGTTTGCAGTAGTAGCATCAGCATTTATGATCAGTTAAAGTTTAAAATTAGAAGTGAACAAATCAAATATCAATTGTGTAAAGTATTTATGATGAGTGTATGCTGCAGGTTTGTTGATACATTCACAATGATGTATTGTGAATTATTAAACTGTGATTCTAAGCTCGCTCATCATCATTGCGGCTATAAAGTTGATGCGTAAATTTTGATATTGAGAATTTCTTATTTGCAGTAGTCGGTGGCGGTACGCTTCAAAACAACGATACAACAACGTTCAAGAAGCCTGGTGGCATCGCTTGTCTAACTAGGAAAGGTCACAAACTTAATCTGGCGTTTCGTGATGAAATATACATCATATTGTAGAGCTCCTCGAGCTGATCATGAATATGTAAAAAATTTTTGCGAAACACAAAGGGGAGGCGAAATATGGCGGGGAAAAGGTTTTCACTGTAGTGAAGTTAAGTTCTGAATACCGAAGTGGCAGCAGCGGCCTGGCCTAGTGGGTAGTGCGCTAGCGCTAAGTCTAGACGCCTGGTGGTTCGGTTCCCATTGATGCCGCTTTTTTTTTCTCATGTATATATGACATATTAAAACAACCATGATATTCTGATTCCCTCCCCACAACTTTTTTCCATGGTTGTGGGAACATTTCATGTTCTTTATTTATGTTTTTTGTTTTATTTTTTTGTTTTTTGAGGGTTTTGTTTTTATATCTGATCATAGTGGCCATGTCTGTCGACAACGAAATGATCGAAACAAAAATACAATTTACAATAAGAACATTTTATAAACGCCAACTCATCACAGTTGTTGATATCACAGTCGCATTTGTTTACCAAACCCCGGGAAACATCATTGTAATATCGTGTACTGATATGGAACGCTTCTGTGCAGCAAACGTAGTGGCTTTATTGGGGGAAAAGTTTGGTGTGGGCGACGCTACTTCTCCAAGTAGAGAGGAAATCAAAATGGCACAAAGATTGGCTGATATAATTACGCGGCATGCCGAGGGTGATGAGTTGGAGGTGGAGGAGGATGAGGAGGTGTGCAGTGAAAGTGAAGATGAAGTGGAATCATCGACAGACCTAGATGATGGTGCCATCCCCAATTGGATCGATTCTTCTTCCGCATTTTCAAAACATTCATCCCCATGGCCACTATGATCAGATATAAAAACAAAACCCTCAAAAAACAAAAAAATAAAACAAAAAACATAAATAAAGAACATGAAATGTTCCCACAACCATGGAAAAAAGTTGTGGGGAGGGAATCAGAATATCATGGTTGTTTTAATATGTCATATATACATGAGAAAAAAAAACGGCATCAATGGGAACCGAACCACCAGGCGTCTAGACTTAGCGCTAGCGCACTACCCACTAGGCCAGGCCGCTGCTGCCACTTCGGTATTCAGAACTTAACTTCACTACAGTGAAAACCTTTTCCCCGCCATATTTCGCCTCCCCTTTGTGTTTCGCAAAAATTTTTTACATATTCATGATCAGCTCGAGGAGCTCTACAATATGATGTATATTTCATCACGAAACGCCAGATTAAGTTTGTGACCTTTCCTAGTAAGTGAGTTAGCATCAATTAAGTTACACATTATGTTTACGTTTTATATTATATTCACTGAGTTATCATCGTGGCGATGTTGTTTAATTTGCTGCGTTTTACGATGTTATTTGCTGCTATTCAACACCAGTTATTAACGTCAGCTTTGATTTATCAACTTTAATTTATCAACACGTCGAGACTTTTATGTTCAGGTGTTATCACTGTGAACATTGATCGGTCGGTAAACACGTCCCATTGAGGCTGAACTTATTTTGACCTATTAAATGAGAAGTCGCAAAGAACGTGAATCAAACTGTACGCTTTTTCTTAGAGCCAGGAACCGGGTTGTCTGAGGAGGACAAATTCTGCATAGTTCAAACACCATTTTCCCCGGTAAGGCAGGCAGGCACTCCTGGCTAATGTCTCCGCCGAATCAAGGGTTTCCCGTTACCTGTGTTTACCATGGACTTGCTTGCAATCAAATGATTTCTATGAATAAAGAATAACAAAATCTGGGCGCGTGACATATACGTATTATGAAAATAAGAATTTGTTGTTGAGTAAAAAGAGTCGAAAAAAAGATGTCATCACAAGGACATTGTAATCGTGACTGAATGAATGGTCAACATCTTCTACATAATATGCGAGTGATGATCAGAATCGATTTGATTCATGATTACTCAATGCCCTTTCGCAATCGTATATCATATGTTCTCATATTAATCTTCAGCATAAATTCCCTTTTTTGCCCTCATCACCGTCTTTTAACCATTCATATATGAATATTACTCCTTCAATCGTCAGTTCTTCGTTCAACCAACACGGCTCGCTTTAACCTATCTTCGATTTTTTTTTTCATTCCCTATCGCTCAGTCTTTGTAAGAAATTTTCCTTTATTCTTCCGTAAGAAGAATTTTTTTTCGTCATAATCGCAGGTGAATTATCGCTTGAAATTTCCTATTTTTTCTATTTTATGCACTCACTTACAACGAACCATTAAAACGGTATCTGTTCTATAATGATGAACTCTTTTTGTATAAACCATTGAAATGATCGTTTTTCTTTAGAAATAATGCGAAAGTTTTCATCGTTCTCGTTAGTGAATTTATAATAACGAAACCATCGAGTTGCGAGTGTTGAAAGAGGAAAAAAGCACTCGACATGTGATTTGTATAATCATTGAGATTTGAGTTCGTTGAATCAGATGAGTGGACGAATGAATGAGTCTCTTCCTTGATGCATTGAAACTGTTTTTTGATTCATTCATTTTCTCTATTTGAAAGGGTAAGTAAGCACTTGTGTTGATTTTTGATGAAAATGAAAGGAACTTTGAAGTAAGTTTGTTTTGTCAAGTAAGTAAGTAAATGTTAACCACGATGCCGCCCGCCACAAATGTCATCGCCAAACAGAACGAACTAACTCTTCAGCACGCATCCTCTCGCACTTACAAAAGTTGCTTCTTCGATCTGTTCTTGTGCTGACAAAGAAGTATTTACAAACGAGTAACTGAATAATACAAGTTTTAATAATAATGTCAGTCAGTCATTCTCAACTCAACTCTTCCTTCAAATTACATCTCCCTGTCACTATTGCTATCATTCATCATTATCATTTCACGTCAGGCAATCAAAAATATTCTAAGTTCTTATCATTGTTGTTATTTTTGATCTGTTATTGCTGATATAATTAATATTATTAATATGGTCATTGTTTTTTGTGCTTACTTACAAACGAGTAACTGTGTCGTTAGATCATTTGATGTGCTGTTAGATCATTCGTTATCATTGTAAGCGCGTGAGCAAAAATGAACGCAATATCCTCTTTGATAAATGATTTCCGCTTGCTAATGGTATGCTGCGCCTGAGATTATAAGAAGACTCGATGTGGATGTGTTGAGGTATCGAAATCGAGATAGCATTGACAGCTGACGTTAAGTTTATGTGAACGATATATGCTCGATTGTACACGTTAACATAATCTCCAGTCTGCACATTAAATTTCATTCTGGGCAGTTCACCTCAGTCATCGTCGTGTTCAGTTGAATTGCGAATCATTCAACTCGTCGACTCAATTATAATCTATGAATGTGTTTTGACATTATCGCCACTCTTCTTCTGGTTATTATTCGTGAATTCAGCTAGAAAACGATCTGTCCATAGAGTTCTATTTGAATATTCTATTATAAATAATGCAGATCTGTAAAATATATCTCTTATCGCATCCATCCATTCACAATACAGACGATTTAATTCACATTTTCAAAAACATTACTCAAAATCGTTATTCAAATATTCCGTTAAGTGCTTTTTCATGCACATAAGAATATATTGCTTGCATTTATTCACTTGCATCGAAAAGTCACTTCATTTTTAATGAATAATTTAAAAAATTCATTCTGTTATGAGCTGTTCTAGGCACGGTGTGAACTGATGACGTAATGGTCTGTATCAGTTATGTTGCATTTGACCAAAATTTCTCCTTGTGTAGAACAAATTCCGGAATAGTAAGTTCGGCTAAAGATATTAATAGCTTTATTTTAGGAATCTGCAGGTTATTCACTCCTGTCCTAGACTTATTTCGTACAAAAACAAATTGCGAAGAAGAAAATTGCTTGTGGAATGAACAAACTGAAATATCGTTCTGTAGCAAAACTTTGTAAAAGTGCGATTTTAGTGTGTGTGTGTGTGTGTGTGTGTGTGACTGAAGAAATTGCTGGATTTTGGGTGAAATTATAGCGATGTACAGCAATAATTGTGGTGATTGCTGGCTTATGAAGCCAAAAAGCAGCATCGCATCAAATTATGAGATTAGACGTGATCATCTTGGAGATTTGATCATTTTGGAATATTTTGATTTGTATTCATTGGTCATACATTAACGTTTTTCTGTAATATCGATGATACATAAGTATTCACGTTTATATTGCCTTTTTTAGGGGGGAACAGATGTTACAGATGAGGTGATGTTGATAATGACGAGTGTTCTATGAATTCAAAATGTTTTAAGCCAAACAGTTTCTGGGAGGCAAAACATCATGTTGCATTTTGAGGCGATATTCCCACCGTTTATATAAATATTTTGAAACAATTTTACATTGAGCAATACATAAATTGAACAACGGACGACGATTCATTGCATCGAAGAAAACAATTACTTTCATGTTAAAATATTATTCTTCTATTTTTTTCAAAATATAATCTCCATTTTTGTTCATATATATACATCAATATTTAAATCAACGATATTTCATCTTATGAATTATGTTTCACTATCTGCATGTGCAACTTCTTTTTTTGGCATCAGTTTTCGAACTTGTTTCCGACTGTTTCCAAATTCAGTGGTTATATCTGAGTAATGAATTACTTCCTCTTTCTTTTGTTTTTTTTTTCAACTATCGCCAAATTTTCGAGTTCCACTTCGAAGTGTTTCAAGTTGTTCTAGCTGGAAGTTTCTCAAATGCAGTTATTCTTCTCAGAAAAATTTATTTTTATACGTTTATTTACTAGGCAATATTTTTGCAGTGATCGTATTTCTGCAAAATTTGATAATTTTGATATAAACGTCAATCATTTGATGGAGTAACATCTATACGATAACGTTACACACATATGCATAGATAATCGTTTCGAAGATTCATTCACAATTCTTAAGCTGTTACTTCAAAAGAAAACTTGGATGATATGCGACACGACAAAGATCACATTTCCAGATCGACTATTAATCATATGTGTGATTACATCGTCTTGGATATTTTTGCAGAATACTTCCACTGGAGCGAAATATTGTAAACAAATAAATAAAACCTTTTGAATGTAAATAATCTGCGATCATCTCTGATCAATAAATCGCTCGTTGCAATGCTATTAGATTGAGATTTATGAACGAACCCAGAGATCAGCCTCATTGACGTTGCATTCTTGCGAAATCTCTCTTGAGATTTCGCAAGTCTCATTTGACTTATGCAAAAAGGATGATGGATACATAACGTACACATAGTGTGTTGAGGGGATGAGGAAATCATAAACGTAATTTTCAGCACTCCTTCAGATGATGAAGAAATAGTTTTTTTTCTTGTGCATTGTATATACAAAATAGACGTACATAGTATATAGATTTGAATTCATGCCTTTATTCAAATCTTGTATATATAAAAATTTTGTATATAAAAAATAGACGTATATAGATTTGAATAAAGGCATGAATTTCTGTTGATTTCTTCGGTTTGTTTTTTCGAATTCGAATATTTCTTTCTAGTTTCAAGCATCATCACTACAATACAAACTATGCTTGCGCTATATATCAATATTTATGCAAACAAACCCAAACACAGACACACATCACGATCCAACGTTGATCGAATTATGCATTGTATGTACCACAGCATTCGTATAAAATTTTGATTTCGGATGATTACTGGCGTTGATTCGTCACAAATCATATTTCTTACATTATTGTGCACACCTGTACAGGTAGGTTGTTCATTTCTCGCTGTCGTCATCTTTTCACTTTTCTTACTTCGATCATTCATCAAATCACTATTGCTATTGTTCGCCTGTCTGCTAGGCACGTGATCATCACGGAACCTTCTCTGTGGACACCAGAGCTTTTGCTAAGAAACTGGAGAATAGGTACGTTTTCTCGAGAGAATCACTGAAAAACTGCGCTCATATGATTATCACGACGAATACTCCTGTGCTGCTTAAGCATCACTAGTATCTATGAATCTACTTCAACTACTAGCATCTACTCCAACCATTTCGATTGCTCATCAGTATTGTGTTATTGTTCGCTTGGTCATCAGGGAATCTTCTCTTCTCCGTGGGGATCTTTGCTTTAGCTAGGAAACTAGAGTATCAGCGAACAAATTGCTCGTACAGCCAGCCATCAGGACAGTTATACAGCAACAGTACTATCCGTTAAGCTTGTTAAACTTTAGTTTAATGCACGCTTCCTCATAATAAGCTGTAAGTTTCATCGTAATTTCTCAACTATTGAAAGCGAATGTTGAATCATTTGTGGTCATCGTCTGTGAAAGAGTTGAACATTTTTGCATAATTTTACTAAAAATGAATACCTATGAGATGAATGTCTTGTGTAGTTTGGTCGTATTGCATGAAGAAAGAGGGAAAATATTGAAAACCAATTTCATTAAATAAAAGCGTTTATGAGTGTTGGAATCATTCAACAACTCATTATCCATTATCCATGACAAGTGACCGTAATGATCATAACATCGATGGTTCTGTCGAACAAATTTTTCCGAAAAATGCATCGTTTTCTCGTGCAAACGTCGATGACGCACGCTGCTATTCACATTGTAATATATCACGGACAGTCATGAAATATTTTATTCGAGCAGAATATGTTTATGTGCATTTTTTATCTGAGATAATGATGATACGTTACAGTGTATCATTAAAATGAAGCATCTTTTTGCACCCTAAAAAACAGTTAGTTTTTAAAAATTCAGCGCATTTTTCGTTTAAAATATATCTGCCACCATTCATCTTTGATCGTTTCGAACAAGTGTATTATGGTTGAATCCAAATATGAAATTGGTCACTTCAATCGCGTTCAATATTCGCTAACAAATGGACGAGCGATCGTGATCCTGTTCCCATTTGAATGCTTCAGAATTGACGATTTTTGTGAAGTTTTCACGTGATGCGTCATGATAAACGTTGATGAAGATTCGTTGATTATAGGTCAGAGCCATATGTCGAGAGTGAACATTTTCAAGCAGCTTGATCAAAGCAATCGAGCCAGGTGAGTAATTGTCAATTATAGTTTGAATAGCAAACGACGATTAGAGCACATTTAGTTCGAATAATGTAGTACTATTCCGTTGTATTATTGCTTTCACGTTGTATTATATTGCAATGAGTTGGATAGTTATTCGATGATAATATTCGAATGTGATCCCATAACGTCACAAAAGAAAATCTCATGTTCGTGAGTGGTCTTAACTTTCAAAAGGGCACTTTTTCAGTATGCCTCAACTGAAGAAACCATTCAATCCGTCGTCCATAAAAGAGGCTTTATTACGTTGGTGCCAACACAAACTACACGATTATCCAGTCAGTATTGGACTTTACTTTCTCTAATTGAATTTACCTGAGAACAACTGAAATTAGAATCGTGTCTGCTGGTATTGTGATGCTAACATTTTACAAACATAAGCTTTTGCGTTGGATTTCATCGATTCATTGAATCACGTTCACAAAATGCAAAATGAAACAAGCCATGTGTTCAGTGCAAATCGCTCGGCTATACTCTTTTCCATGCGATAGCTGTAGGTATTAAAACATTTCATAAGCGAACCACTCTGATCACTTTCTCTGATAACTGTTATCGTCATGAAATCGCGTCTATGTGATATTCACACATCACTTTAGCCAACTGAAATTCCTTAATCAATCACAAGTGAAAGCTTATGAGGAGAATCACATTTTATTGGTACCATCAAAACGATTGACGAAAATAAAGTGCGATAGTAAACATCCGGCTAAAATTAGCGGATTCCAGGTGAACGTAACAAATTTCTCATCATCATGGGCTGACGGTATGGCATTTTGCGCACTTATTCATCGTTTCGCTCCGGACGCATTCGATTTCAATTTGCTGGATCCTGCAAATAGACGTGGCAATTTCGAATTGGCTTTCAAAGTTGCTGAGTTAGTTGTTTTTTGAGAATTTTTTATGGTTCTTCTTTTTTCCGATGGCATTCCGTCGTTTTTAAGATGGTATTTGTTTTTATCATTCCTCACAGGTGTTTCTCATTTTTTGTTTTTCAGTTTCATTTTTCTTGTTCTACGAGAATGAATTTTTGATTCAAATACGAATTGTTTTAACGGTGTTCAGTACAATGCAAAATAACCATTACAAAGCTATTCCTATATTTTCGTTTCACATAACCCATTAATTGTTGTCTTTATGAGGTCACCCGGCTTATCTTACTCTCAGATCCGTTCTTACTAAAATCCAGAAAATTTTTGCATCTGGACTTGCTCAATCTAGGGGATGAAGGGATTTTGCGAACCAATAAAAGTTTAAAACTTGTTGAGAGCAAAATCCCATTTGAATCTCTTCCATCAACAATTAATACGCAATCAGAAGAAGACTCATCAAATGATATTTGTATGAGAGTTATGTTGATTTCAGAGATCATGGTGTGGTACCGTTATTAGAAGTCGATGATATGTTAATGATGGGTGATCGACCCGACTGGAAGTGTGTCTTCACCTATGTGCAAACGTTTTATAAAGAATTTAAGGATAGACCTTAATTTTATATTATTCGCATATTACTGTATTATATTAATTATGTGTACTTGTGTGTGTGTAATCTAATTTGATTCAGTTTCATTTTTGTTGTTGTTGTATGTATTTTACATCACTCTGAACCTCTTTAGCTTTCTTGTCGTTTAGTTTAGAATTATGCATTTTCATCTTGATTTATTAATTATAAATCTTTTGCATTCAATATATCTTGATGCGCGTATCTGTTGAATCATTCAAATAACATCCGAAGTGATGAATTCGGAAAATACGTGAGCTGCAGTGAATTCAAAATAGGTAATTCCATTAAAATTTGACTCTGATTAAGCATTTATTTGGTTAGTTCATCCAGTTTCTCGAAAATCTGAAATTTATACAATTTCTCGAAAAAATATCTGAAATTCTCTCATTTACTGATCAGTCAATGCAAAAGATCTATTAGGAGTTTGATTGTTGTATGTTCTGAATTTTTTATTGTAATTGTTTGACGCAATGATTCGTTGTGTTCGGATTACGGTACTACTGTGCCACTGTATGCATAGCGTAAATACAGTAATGTACCGCACAGTGTATGCACCGCGAACCAATTATGTTCGGCTTTTGAAGTCATTTTATATACATCTCAATTTTGTCTGATTGAAGATTGCTTGAAAGCATCGTTGTATCAATAATTCTAAAAACATCATTTTCATTTGATAATATCTTTTTTCTTATTAATTTCATTGAAGATGTATGAACCATCCATTAATTCTTTTGCCTTCTCGATCGTTATCAATTTTTGTTCATTCGTTTTATATTTGTAGAAGCATTCATTTAATAATTTCGTTCTGATGAAAAACAAAAGTTCTATGAACTTCTTCTTGTTTCGCATTGTTCTTGTTTTCTTCAGTCTACCATTCAAAATGTTGATGCTTTAAGTATTCCACAAAAATTCCCAATGGCTTGTTCGAATAATGGCTGAGATTGATGAACAGTAAAGAACCACAAATGTTGACGTAAATGATTTCTTTCAGTTGTAAAGAAATTTTGATGTTTCTTTTGCTGTAATGACAACGAAACTTGTTCATTCGTTTATCGATCAGATAATAAAGTTTTCTGAATGAATTGGTTCTTTGAAATTTGTTCATTCAAGAAATATTTAGTTATTGACTGAGATCAAGCAAAAAATGGCTGATCTCGGCCAATAACTAATTATTTCTTTAGATAAATCAAGATAACAATAATCCAAAAAAAACGTGAGATTAATGAGAGGAAACGTTGTTCATTTGTTTAGTCATTAAGTGACGTCCAGAAATCAGTGTCAGAACGCTAAAATAGATGATGAAATTGAGTCTTATTCAAGCGAATAAAACGAGAATGAATGCATTTTGAGTGCGAGCACAATCAGCTCAAAATGCAGACTCACATTACTAATTTATTTATCAGCCATCCACTAATCAGTTCTGAAATCAGTCACGCTATTGTTGTTGTGTGCATCTATTCAGAGCACTTCCTTTCTGTGTTCATTCAGCCATATTCAACTGACGTCATAGAGCCAGCCATTTGATCACATAAGTTCTAAACTTCATTGAGATCATCCAGTTATTCCAGCCGGACTCTTTTAATTGCGGCCACTGGGGAACGAAGAGAATGTTTCGATGAAGCTGTTTTGTAGTCAATACGATTACCTCTCATAAGAAGATTGTAATGACTGGTTGAAATGTAATGAGAACGAAAATTAGTCATAGTTTTACTAAGTTCGATTTTTAATGGCACGTGATTGTTAATGTAGGAAATTGTCTGACAACTTGGCTAAAGAATTTGATTTATTACAGACGTTATCTGATTTATTACGAAAATCCTTACGCAAATAAATGCAAAAAGTTCCGAAATTCTTTTACCTGAATCACTTGATTTTCGTCAGCTGTTTTGTCAGTTGATAATGGTAAAAGCTGGGAGCGTTTGCTGTAAAGAACTGCTTTTATTTTTTAATGATGACTCCAACCAGCAATGCTGAACACTTCCACTGGAATACCTATATGGCTCAACATCTCACCATCAACAGAAAGTCACATAAATGTTTTCCATGGATAATATTTAGTCTCGAGGATACACTTAATTACCTGTAGGAACATGGAAGTAAGTCATTGTTGTTTCGATATCGAGAAAAAACGCGATCGCTAAGAAATTTTCAAAGCAAAACGAAGGTAAAAGCACTGGAATGAGATGATGCAAAGAAATGGAGACAGGATTCAAGCAGGATAAATGACGAAGATATCTTTTGTGAGATGAAATGATTACAAACAACCGTTCCGATGTCAAATTCTCGTGACATGTCAAATTCTACCTTGTTAAAAGATAAATTATCCTGACGGAATAGTGTGAAAATGTCGAATTCGAACTCCGAGAACTCTCATTTTTATGGCAAAGAGAAAGCTGCATACAGAAATGACAGAAAACATCAATCCTCAGGCTCCAACTCGATTTAAGAATTCAAAAACTGATAAAAATCTTAAAATAAATGAATGAAAAGGGCAAACAATGCAAATTTGGCTTCGCATCAACTGTGGCAATCTTACACTGCTGTATAAATTGGGATGTTTTCAAATGCGGGAATTTCAAAATTTCTAGAAATAACCGTCACAGACAACCCAGTCTGACCGTTTTTGGGGGCCCACTGACCGCTAGACGGGTGCCAAAATGCCGTTTCGCGATCAGAGGCCCCGAAAAGGAAAGCCTGACTTCCAGTTGAATTTATCTTCGGGCAGAAAACGTCTTGTCAACCCTTACTAATCCGAGCCAACAAGCCATTAAATACCCAAAGCACCAGAGCGATGGCTGTCATTCGATTAGCACAAACACCTCTCTAAACCCGCCCAGTTTTCGCGAAGACAATGACAGCCTCGACCTCTAGTTACAACTGGAAATCAGGTGGATACCGCCTAGCTAGTGAATGCTTCGCCGTTACTAGTGACTCAAATTCCATTATGCAAAAAATAGCGTTTGATTGATCAGTCCGAAAACAGTGCATAACCCTACGAATGCGACAGTCATTCACTAGCCTGACGGTACCGATTGAAAGAGCTCTTATAACCACACGAAGGTGGCCGGAAGACGAAGTTCCGTAAAGAGCTCTTTCCAAAACGAGAAACAACAATAAACAAAAAACAACAACAAAAGCAAACGAAAAATAGCAACAAAAATAAACAAAAAACAACAACAAAAGCAAACGAAAAATAACAACACCCCCCTCCCCCAAACTTTTACGCACTTTACATAATTCACGTAAAAATGAAAACAAAAAATATCACAACATATAACACAAATCACATGCACCACATATCACATAACATACACCATATCACATCATACGATATCACATTACCATCATATCACAAATAATACAACATTAACGGAAAACACATCAGGACAAGAGTTCCTTCAGACGATCAATTCGTCTCCATCTTCGCAAACCGACGGATTCAAGCCATGCCACACACTACAGCAAAGTTGAACACTGTTCTGTAGTAATAAATTATTCATCTTCAGATAAAACCACAAAAGAACATTTCTAGCAATTATAGCACAGGAAAAACCAACGGAACATATTCAATCACCCCAAATGACCGAGTTCGGTTACCTAATCTGTTATTGCACTCGAACCAGAAAACTAATGAAGAGGGAACAAAAAATACGGGAATTATGGACTCATTGCAGAACATGCATTTGAAAGCAAACGTAAGCATGAAAAGAGGGTCATTATAGCAAATGAAAAAAGCCATGCAGATTTTGGTAAACCTCATCGAGGTGTACACAAAATTAGAAGCTCTTAAATATTCTAATTTCATACAACAGGGATATCCTATGTCTTATCAGTTAAGATGGCTCGAGAGAGAGAGGCGACAGATTGAAGAGGAAATGACTCGAGTTTGGTTTACTGGCTTGGTGGCTCTAAAGAGAGCCGTTGGGTTAATTTGGCTCTAAAGAGAGCCGTTGGTTTTCATTGGGTCTATGCTGGCGCTGCAGTGAGCCTTTTGTTTAATATTAAAAATTTTCACGCCTTGGTGTTTGCAAGAAAGCGCCATGTACGTATCTTACTGAAAAGAAAAAGAAAGAAATGTAACGCAAACTTCTAATAAATTAAAAATTAAAAGATTTTAAACTCATAAATACATACAAAAATTTATCAATCCATCAATTTATTACCTTCCGCTGATGAACCAGTTGCTGCTCCTTTGTAGCATTTCACTTAAAATGGCCGTTCATCTGTTGAATCGCCACCGACATTCCGCTCGAATCGAACCGAATAAATGAAAGTTGTTACCATTAGCACTTACAATAAACTCATATGCATATATTCAAACTATACAAAATATGTTTCATGAGTACTATGAGTACATATGAAAAAGAAGAAAATGGTCACAAAATGATTCTTTTTTTTGATTAGTTGTTTGAGTGGCCAGTGACACAGATATCACATTTCCATAGAACCTGAGGTTACCCGCCGCTGTCCATGAAAACATGGAAGTTTGACGGTACGGATGCCGGGTTCACCCGGAACCGGGATAGGATTGCTCCTTGGGTTATCAGCTCATTCTCCCGGCCACACTGCAACCGCACACCAACAAGGTATCTAGGAAATGCAGTGCCTGTGCCTCTGAGCCGTCTATGAATGGATGGACCGTTATTTAAGAACCATTCAGTGGCCAGTTTTGCCTACTAGTAGGACTAAGGATCATGCAAAGAGTAGTACAATAAGAAAAAAGATGATTTGATAAAATAACTAGCCTCTGCAAAAAATGAGTAGCCACTATTCGTCCGTGATGAACCATTTGCTGCATCTTTGCAACGATCGTTCCAGAACGGCCACTCTGCGGTTGAATCACCATCGATATTCCGATCGAATCCAACCGAATAAATGGAATTTGTTAACATCAATACTTACAATAAACTCATATGCTCATATTGAAACCTTGTAAAATCTCGTACCTTATTAGCATTTATGACAGACGAGAACTGCACTGGCAAGGGAAATAAGGAGTACATCATAGAATTGTATGAATGCCATCATGACACTAGCTAATAGATAAGCTTCGGCGAGTAACCACAAACACCTGAGAGATTTCCCCTTATAATGCATTTAGCAACATCAAACTAAGTGAAATGATCTCATGCGTGCAGCCAATGGTCAACCCGATTATAATTCCCCCTGTTAAGGGAAAGTGCGCACGGTGAGTCCGGGAACCCTCGTTACCTAAGCAAATGCCCGAAGGCACTACTCAGGCCAACTTACGCGCATTCCCTATCCCCGGTCAAATCGGCGCCTTTCCCGGGCCGGGAACGCCCGTGATATGTTTTCCGAAGAATGAATGCCAGCGACACTCGGGTACATGCCGTCAGCATATTTTGGTTGTTTCTCCCCGATTTGCCGATACTGCCGGTAGGCGGGGAACGCCCGTCGCATTCACCTAAGCCTAGCCCCTCTTGTTGGCAGCTCGACGGGTTGGGAACACCCATGCGAACGAAATGTGCAATTTTAATATGGTCATTGGCTACATGCAATCTATCATTGCAGCATCAGTCTGAGTGTCACTAAATAATATTACGAGGGAGAAGATATTCGAGTCACCCACATAGCGACCCGACCCTTCATGATGAGTGGTCCAGGCGAACTTTCCAGACCTACCGCTAACTTCATAAGGCTATTCATACCCTACCTTCGTGAAACTCATTTTTAAAGGGACATTTTTTTCTTCTCTTATGCCAGTGCAGCTCCGAGCCAATTTTAGAACTAAGGACGAAGCAAAAAGTAATACAATAAGGAAAAAGATGAGCTGACAAAATAACTAGCCTATGCATCGTGGAAATCCCATAGCGATCCTCCAACACCAATGCCGATTGTTGATCGGACCATTGAGCAGCTGAAACATATGTAGCAATCAAGAGTAAGAATCCGTTAGATTATTTCCAAAAAAACGCATTCGATACGCCGAAAAACACATCAACAGTGAAGAAAAATCAAAATACTTCATCGATCTCACTACACCAATTTTCTACTGCAAAACGCAACATTCTCAGGAAGTTTTCATTAAAGACGTAAAGAAAATGACTTAAATTTATTATCAAATCGCAGAATGAGTAACGTCACTTAACATTAAACTTTCTGGATCCGTAATCTTAGATATCTAATCATATCATTTGTGCTCTATTTAAAAAATACACGAAAATGACGATAAAATGCGAATTTATCGCTGATAAAGGCAACTCTTCAGGAGAGAGCTCAATTATAATTCATGAATATGCTGAATTCGTTAATTTTACGCAAACTGATTATCATTTGCGCAATTAATGTGACTAATTAACAACATAATTAAAATTAATTCAGCTATATAACGAAAAAAGTCGAGTATATGAACGTGAACTGAACGAACAGATAGTTCGCAGCGGAATCACTTCGGCATCATTGTGTTTAGTTTGTAGCCTTATTTTATAGTGGATATAAGGACAAAAATAGCCCAAACAAAACGGATGTTTTGGAAAGCGACTAGAATCTTGTACATGTGCAAACATATCTGATTGGATAAGGCTTTTGTTTTGTGGAAGTCATAAAAGAAGTCAGACTTTGTGAGATAAAAAGTGAGCTAATTTCAACGTCTTTCTATCAGTGAATATCGGTTATTAGACTTTTTATTTTCTTCGCTGCGACATACTGGAATATTACGAAACGCATTCACATCGAACACGAAAGTGCACTGAGAGAGCGCAAGCAGGAGTATGAGAAAGCCGTTTGCTCATTTTATTAATCTCCGGATAGTACTGATTGCTAATTATTTTATTAATCTCCGGATAGTAGTGATTGCTAATTGCAGTTCATTTGATAGTTGAGAAGAACGAAAATGAGCTATGGATTTAGAATTAATGAAACGACAGCACTTAGCATTTATTATCATTAGCCGTTACCAGCAAATCACTGGATCGCTTTAAAAGCTGATCGTGAGCATAGAAAGTGACAACAAGTAACATTGACTATACCAGTTCCATCGTGCATTTCGAAAATAAATCCACACCTTCCAAAACATCATGAGTCTATATCTGGCGTTATAATGCTCACCACCATTCAAAGCGAACAATTTATTCGAGATATCGAGTTACATTTTATTAAGATGGAAACGATTATTCAAAAAAGAAAAAGAAACCGTTCCGATAGCTATCAGTGAAAAATTTCAGTGTGCCTTTCATCTTCTTGACTTCAACTTTTGTAAGCGATTTGCATTGATAAGCGATTCGCATTGAAAATGAGTACGAGGCTAGATGGGGAACGTCTGATAGCAACTTAATGGTTTACGTTAGTTGGGGATTGAAAAAAGCATCAATTACTGACCATTTCCATAGCTAACCTATCTAATCGTCGCATACAATCAACATATTCAAGTAATTCATGAAAAAATTGAAAAGTATCACAAAAATGTGCTGGAACATTATTGTCTTGAAATATCCGTGCATTCAGTTCGATCACAACTCATCACGTTTCTCTTCAGGTTTGTTGTCTTCAGGCGGTTTCAGATCGGGATATATTTCCTCAAGAAACCATGAAAACGGTTTACAATTGAGGCGTTTCTTCAGCTCGAGTCTTTCGGTTAAATCACCCGCATTCATTCCCACTGCTCTGGGTTGAGCTTTCAAGAAATACTTCTGAAAATTCATTTTGAAGTGAAAAAAAAATCATTTTTGAACCTCTTTTCTAGTTTGATCAACAGCCGTATCAGTGATTAAGAATTAAGAGAGATCTTGCTTAGGAACGATTAGAAACGATTGAATTCATGAAAAAATGATGAGCATATCCAGAAAATGTCACCAACGAACCTCATATTCATCGAACCAAACCTTGACGGTACGTAACGAGTTGTAAAGATTCTCATTCTTGATTCCAGGTTTACCTTTATATGGCCTTCGAATTCGGAATAAATGACCTACGCGACTGCACGGAGCAACGACCACTGAACCACCACAAAGCCATATCTGAATTAAATCTGACTTCATTGAATTTATTAAACAGCTGCAATGCACATGCTCTATCAGAACATTAATAACGATTGCAAATTCACAAAATCTGCGACAATTTCGTCAGGTGAACATCACCCTATAGCTGGAATATTTTGAATAAATTCGAATATTAAAACGATTCTGTATCACATCGTTGAACGAGTTTATGAGAATGAGAAAATTATACCCGAACAGACATTTCAACATTCTCAGCACCCCATATTTCCATGCCTGTATCGTATTCACCCATCTCATGGAAATAACTCTTCTTAATCGCTAAAAGACCCCCAGACATTATCGGAGATCTGCAAAAAGTTTAGTTTGACATCGAATGAATAGAAAGAAATCATCGAGCGGACGTTCTCACATGTGAGTGCGATGCTGTTTTCGTGAGTACTCGTTGAGAGGTATTTAAAGTATTAAAAATAAACTCAAAGCCTACTTGAAAAGGTTGACGTTGTTTTCGAGTATATCAAAATATTCCCAATTGAAATATTTCCATACGAAATTGAGACCCCAATCGAAGGCACTTCTCGTGACCATTGCCTTTTCATAATTGAATTTCAACGGATTTATTAGATCAACTAGCGGCAGCACAACCCTAAAGTTGTCAACTTTTGAATTTTTAGTAACAAATTTTATGAGCAAAGATTATGACCCATTTAGCAACGACTACAAATTTTGCTTATTTGTACTATGGCAATGTAATTGTTGGGCATATGTTAACTCACAAGCTTCAACAGGCTGACGAATGCTCAGTTTTACTATTAGCTTAATTCATCATTTCACTGTCGATCTTGGAGATGATCCCGAATGTGTATATTGGATACCCATAAACCAAATTCATAACATTATCAGTTCACCATCGTTCGTTATCACTGCGATGACTCAGAATAGTTGATTGACTTCTCTCTTATCAGTGAACAGACAGGGTCGGTCATCTTTATACATCTATCAACATTCCCGTTATCACCATAAAATCGTCGATTCGATCAAACAAAACAGACCTCGTGCCATCCTCTTGCAGAGCGTTCAATAATGGTTCAATCCATCGATCTGTCACCTCACAATGACTGTCCAAAAATATCAGCACATCTCCGGTAGCAACGCGTGCAGCGAAAGTCTACAATCATAACTTAAAGTAATGATTCTCATAGAGTGCGATATTATCCATTTTGGGCAATTTGGAGGTGTCAAGGGGTAATGGAGTGGATCGGGAATTAGTATTTCGTGCAGTTGTTATATTATGATAGAACGCTATTGTGATGGTGTTTTTTAACTCGGATATGTGGTTAGTTGATGGCAATATTCTCATATTTTCTGAGTATTGTCAGCTCGTAAGGCCCTAACAGGGTTTTCGTTCGTTTTAACCGGATTTTCATTCTTTTCCATGCTGCTAAAATCACTCTCACAGCTTTTGTTACCAGAAGCGTTCTCTTCTGCCAATTTCTCATTCAATTCACTCAACAATCAAAGTCAAATTCTCATTCTATCAAATACACTCTATAATTGATCATTTAACTGTCGAACGTTGTTGAGCAATTCAATTCAACTGCTGTATTGCTGATTGCAGCTACCAACACTCATCAACGTATCCAGTAAATAGTAAATGCTACAGAATAAGAAAATGATTCGAATTGTGAAGTGAAAGGAGACGAAGTGAATGAGAAAAAGTCATGAAGAGAACGATATTCGCATGTAATAGCTATGAGAGTGAATACAACACGTCTGAAAAGAATGAGAATCCATTTGAATCAGTTTGAAGTGAGCGTGTCATAGACAACAGCTTTTCATGCAATCATAATCGATCTCATGAACACTAAGAACTTCAGGAACAAACGGAGAGCCATTTGTTCCTGACGTTATACGTAGAAATAGTAAGTTCTTGTATCAGGGAGGGGGAGACGGGGTAACGGTGGCCTGCTGGATCATCAAAAGGGGTAATGAAACACCGGAATGTGAAAAGCACTGACTTAAAGAGTACCTGCTATAAGAAATACAACTAATGCGAAGAGAGAAGAACGAAATTAATTTTGCATTTGCATCAAACCTTTGCTTTAATCAAGCCAAGTCGTTCAAACCTTTGCTTTAATCAAGCTAAGTCGAGTTCTAGCTATTTTATTAAAGTTGTCTCAACTAGCGCTGAGGTGCTCATTGTTATGCATTTGCTCACTATAGATCAATGGATGCAATGCAATAGTATAGAAATTTAAGTTTGATACATTCAAGCCAACCGTCTTCTCAGGTTTGCCCGGAAACATATTGATGTTTATACGTCATCCGATTGAGCATAATCTCTTCTTTCCATACTTGAAAAGCCCATTCAGAAATTCCCACTCTCCGAGGAGATATAGCAATTTTTGTGATCCTATACGGGTTAGCACATTCAAGCATACAGTACCCTCAGCTTTGACCAGTAACATATCAATTTCTTCACACCAATCGATCGAGCAGAATCTCTGGATACAGAAATATATATATTTTGTTGAGCAATTTTGCTTCGTTGAGGAGTTCTAGCTATTTTATTAAAGTTGTCTCAACTAGCGCTGAATTGCTCAACACCTTCTTAGATCGGTTCATGTAAAAGTTAAGAATTATCAGGAGAGGACGATTATGAAACTATTACCGGTATCGATTATGTCCTGAAGCACGACGGTTTTTTTCAGATCACTGGAATGAATATTCAAATTCTGTAGCTTTGAAATCTTCACATTTTGTTGTGCAACATTATGAATCGTCTGAACTTCAGCCATTCTGGATTGTTGCTATCAACATTGTTATGCAGTAATGTTAATTGATCAAGTAGTGGAACAATGCTTTTTATGGCGGCGATCAGTTAGTTCAAGACAGCGGTGATATACGATACTCGATGCTCAAGGAAATTTGCTGCTCCGGAAATGCCAATAAATTAAAATTAGTTACGAAGGAATTTCGCATTATAATCTTTGGTAGCTGTTACCAGTTCAATCGTGTAGCATTCTTCCAAAACAAAAAAAAAGAAAAACGTTTGTGCATATAACGCGGTTTGAGAATTGCGAACATTTTCTTCGTCAATGCAATTCCTCATGCATTTCGTTGCGTAATCAATCAACAATCGTTGTCAAGTATAATCAAAGATTCGATGCGAGTGTACATACGTACCGTTTTGACTAACTGAAATCACGTGCTGCCGTCCGGTCCCTCTGATTATGCACGATATCAATAGGGTATGCGCACTGTTTTGGCTCAGAACAAACCGAACTGATAAGTTGCAATAATAATAATAATAATAATAGTAATTCCCGTTCGAAATTTTCACATACGAATGCTGCATTCGTATCATATACACGTATACTTGTGCACATGTATTGCATTATAATTATGGTATTAGAGATGTTTCAAGGAAACTGAGAGTTTAATGAAGAAGTTTTATCATGAGTAATCATAATCGAAGAAATTAGGTTTGTTCTGTGTATATACACCCAAATGATGATGATAAATTACATCTCAAACGAATTAATAAGGCGTTAAAAGGTATTGATCAATATCAATTGAAATTTATAATCGGAATGCTGTCAAACAACAATTCGTTCAACCCACAAATTCCATCTCTACAATTTCATTTGTTATCCATTAGTATTAGTTTGATTATTATTATTCTTATTATTAACTTTAGTAATATCATTATTATTGTCACTGATATTATTACCATTCTTATTATTATCATCAACAATATTATTGTTACTATTACTGTTGTTGCTATTATCATGATTATTTTTGTAATTATTAATATTTTAGTACCATTATCATCAAATCGTGTATTCTAAAAACAAATTAAACTCATCATATGTAGCATTATCGTTTTGTATGGTTGAAACAATCTAAATTGATATAATGATTTACTTCCTTCAGTGTATGGTTCATTTTATGGATGTAGGAGATTATTGGGATCGTGTTATTGGGAGGAGTATTAGTGAAATATTCAATGTTTTCTTTTCAGAAGTATCAAATGAGTGAGGCAAACTGATATTATTATTTGCAGTGTGCTAGGCGCATAGAAATTAATACTTTGACATAATCAACAATGATAAACACTGTCTTGTATCGCAATATCATTGTCCTCATCATACTGCTGCTGCTAATTGCGTGCCATTCGAACGTATATTCATTCACACATGAGAATTTCCATTCATAATTGGTTCTGCATTGCGGTTCGATTCGTTAACGTTGTTCGGTGCGGAAGTTATTACACTTGCACAACATCTACAGTCATGTACACCATATGGTGGCAGTTCGACAGTTTTTTAGCTCATCAAATTTGAATCATTTTGCGAGCATCTCATCTCTGTTCACAGTTATCAAAAAACTCACTCAAGGCGATTGATTCTCCGATAATTATGCTTTAATTTTTACGGAAATTCACAATTTTTCTACCTGTAATATTTCAGAAAATCGTTTTCATTCCCAGTTATGAGCTCATGCATGCAGATGACATATTATTTTGAAGTTGACTGACGTGCCACACTGTCGCGTCTTGAATACCTTTCATCTTGAATACCTCCAATTATCACCTATATAATGAAAAAAAGCACCAGCGATAATCATTATACATATTCTTTATTGATATCGTTTGGCCAGCTCTGTTTCCAACTTATCCTTTGTGTTTTATGCGAAATTTTTTGTGCGATCAGATGTTATAGGTTTATTCATCACCATATCATTCGATGGAAAACTTTAATAATATTCATTCAGTGTTCCACTTTCATTCCAAAGCAAAATTGTTCGTTGAGTTTTCATCAAATAAATGATTGAAAATAATTTAATTGAATATGACATGCTAATTTCATAGACAATTTTCACATGCATAACCTTGCGTGACATATTTTTGATCTCAATATAAGTGTCTCCTTTTTTATGAGACCAACAATGGTTTACATTTCAGTCACCATATTTTACAACAAAAGTCAAACGCTTCAGTGACGAATTACTGTATCTTCCCATTGAATACACCAATAACGTCATCAAGCTTATCCATTTGATGTGTGTTTCAGCACTTCAATAAGAAATTATCAGAATAGTGATTGCTTATAATAAATAGCTATAATAGTGATAATATCAAAGATAATGATAATGTCAATAAAGATAATAACATTTGCATGCCATCAAACGATATCTATTTATCAGAGTGCAAATGAACACCGAATAAGTCTAGTACATCCCATATCATCGTATCAAAATCGCTGTCGTAATCGTATTATCACACGAGCGACTCTAATCGAGGAGGAGGAGGATATACGAAGTCTTATTTCAGATGTGTAAATGTTTGTGAATGTGTACAACGTATAGATAGAAAGATATACAGGTATTTATGCACAAATACATATACGAAGGAAATGTATTTATTCACATTTGTTGCTTCGTTTACTTCAGCAAATCGTCGAGGGCTGCTCTTGGTTCGCTCGAATTGCTTCTGTAAGAGCAGCAATACATAGATGTGTGCGTGATCTAACATCTTATAGTAATCTCATGCATTTGTGACATGCATCATGCATCACTATTAAACCTTGCTGTACCCTCTTATTCTCCTTCTTATTATTCTTCTTCATATTGTTCTTTTAGTTTCTTCGCCTACATACTACTTACCTGTCGATCTCCTCACCACTTGGAGGTCGTCGTCTTCTTCATGATCGTTTTCGTTGTCACCGTGATCATCATCGTCAATCATCGTTGTTATCATTATCCTCATCATTCTTTCCTTCTTCACTCCTTCTCCAACTAATAAGTATTGTATCTTCTAGGTTCAGAGTTAAACTTATCTATCCCCTCTTCCTTCAACATATTTATTTACATTGCTCTTTTGCTACCTATCGAGCAGTAATGCATCGAGCACATGCAATCAAGCAACAAATAACTTGTTTTTTAGTCATTGCGTATGCGTTTGTTGTTATTGTTGTTGTTGTTATTATTATTATTATTAATATTGTCCTCGTTGTTGGATTATTGGAGGCAGTGTTTCGAGTAGTGGAACACGATCATGATTATTACTGTTGCACGATCATGTTCTTATGTTAATACTGATTGTTAACGGTTTCATCATTTTCATACAAAGACAGCATTAATGAACGCTACTGCCTATTCATTTTCTTCCTATTCATGTATTTCATAAAACGATATCATTCATCGTTCCATCTTCAACTCCATCACCATTTATCTCTTGAAATCACTCGCTCGCTGGCTGGCTCGCTAATAAACACTTCTGAGGATGCGATTATCGCGACGAAATATGATTGCTATCAATTGATCTCAGTTATATCTTGCTCACTAGCTGTAGATCATATTCGTGGATCGAATTGATTCAGAATGATCCCACTTAAACTGAAATTATTATCATGCATAGTTTAATTGTCGAAATTAATCCAATCTTGAAGTTTAGCTGTTCCATTTGTATCATGAAGGCTTTTTCCAGCTGGAGAAGAAAAACTATCGTGATTATCGAGAATGATCGACCACTAACATATTAAAACTTCATTCGTCAATTTTCGCTCACCATTCATATTCTCCGCCAATAGTGTTCCTCGATGAAAGATGGAACTCAGTTCAGTGCAAATAATTTGCAGATGATTTCCTCTAACGCTCGGACATTAACCTCGTTTTTGACTCGTCAGTAAACCAAATTGTTGTCGGCAGATAAATATGTTCGTAATCCCAATGAATTCACGTTCACTCATCACTAAATTAAATCAACGCATCTTATTGTTAATTCATTTTACAACCTACAGACTGACTCTTTTTCAGTTCTTATTTCTCTTTCAGTGCTAATTTTTAAGAGTCACGTTCCGTTTGCATTCATTTCATTTTTATTGTTCATTATCAGGGAGCAGCGACCAAATTGGCCGCGAAATGATGCTCAGTTTGATATTCAAGCAAATTTCAAGCAATAGTTTTGAGAATCTCGTGAATACATTTGATTAAAAGTTGACAGATATGAGGCTGGAAGATATCAGATGAGAAGACCTGACCTCGTATACCTGGGAGGCTATCATTCAGAAGAACTAAAGAATAGTGTCTGAATAAAACAAAAAACTACTTATTTTATCTGGGAATGAGCATGAATTTCGTGTATTTATGAAACTGATTCTATTTCACATTATGCTTGTCACGAATCCTTGAAGGTTCGTAAACCGGTCATCTGTGACTTAATTCTATTCATTTCATATTATAAACTGACGAAAAAATTCAATCGTGATTCGCGCAACTCTTTCTTTTTCCCATTACAGTGCGTTCACCTTGTGCCATTCTTTGGTTCATTTCTTTCTTTGTTTTTTCCATGAGAATTACTCAATGACAAGTTTTTTGACAGCTTCAACAATACTTTTCTGATGCTCATCGCCATTATTATCACAAAATAACAGCAACGGTAATTCTCCCAATTTTTGCGTTATTTCCGCTGGTCGACGATGAATGAATGGCGACAGCTTCATTCAAGACCGCAATGATCCTCATCGTGAGGAATTTTGATCGTATCAAGTCAAACCTTCATTTCCAAAATCATTGAAATCAGCACTGTTCAATTGTCATGCTAAAATGATTTCACGCAATGTTTTTGCCAAAAAACATTTTGTTAGGCTCGAATGAAACAAAATTCTCAATGTTTTCAAGGTCAATCGATTTATTCTTTAGCAGCACCGTTAATGATGTCTGAATCATTAGCAAAATGTTCTGATTTGGATAGTGAAACTCGAAAATCTTTCATATTTTAGCGATTTTATATGTTGTAAACTATGTTTTCGGGTGATGATCAGTGAATGTTATGAATATTTACTAGTAGAAATTCTCGGAGATATTTCTTCATCGTCTTATAAGATAGCTCGGAATCACTTGAATATTTGCAATGATCATAACGGCAGTGAAAAGCTTAGAGTACATACTAGATGGTTTGTGTGTGAGTGTGTAAATTATGATTTTAATTGCGGCAGATGAGGTTCAAATGATGGAATTGAGGATGCGAGTGAACGATCGATTGATTGATTCATCAATCTGTTTCATAAACCATACCCCAACCGGTTGCCAGTAATTCTTCTTCGGAACCATTTCAGTGTCAGATTCGATCGTTCTTACCTCACCAAAGCAAAACTCATAATATTTCATCTTCAGTGTTCCTCCCAAATATTAGTCAATCAATTTTCGTTGTTTTTCCCTGTCGATTGACAATCAAATGTCGATAATTTGCGTCACCTACTTACGTTCATCGAACAATTCTATCGGTTCACCTCGAACTTAGATTCAGAAAGAAAGGTCAACAAATGTTTTTTGACAATTCAGTGCGGTTAATGTAAACCTTGAGATACATTTGAAGTTTATTGTCATATAATCAATCACGTTGTACAATAATCACACTGTGAGCGAACTCTGCGAAATTATTATTGTTTCGTTATGAACGATCAATATGTTCGAGATCAGATTTGAATCGGATTTGTAGTAATGAATGAGAGTGAAGATTAAGATTTAAAGCGATTGATTGATACGGTGGTATGGTTGGAGTACCGTTCTGTCGATGTCGAGTGCTGTACATTGGGAGTGCAGTACCAACGATCACAAAAGATGGTTTACAAGGTATTCAGCAACCGTTGAGGGAGCGTTATCCCATCGAAGAAACCGCAGATACCAAGGGAATTGATTCTTGGTACATATACATTCATTGACACTCTTCATTATTATATCATTATCATATCATTATTAGTACATCTTCTTCGTCAGTATGCCATCGAATGATAAATGTTTACTCAAATAGATGTTTATCAGTCATTGTTGCCATGACCTAAATTCAAGTCGACGTTATGAACAAATCATTCATTAATTGCAATTCTATGCAAATCTTGCCTCGTAAATCATTCGCAATAGAAAGTTCTTAACTTTCCTCCCAATTGAAATTCTAAATTGATTGAATTCAGTATTCATGAATTGTTTCATAGAATCCACTATATAACTATGACCTGCATTTCTGTGCGATTGCAAATGATGCGTTCGTATTGCTCCTTTACTTTTCTCAAATTAATAAATCATTAGTGAGCAGTATCAACTTGATTAAGAACCTCGGAGACTATAAATTTGCCAAGTTTTTGAGTTAATGCTAGGGAAGCAAGGGGACTGTGATGATCTATCCAATGAAAGGATGAAGCAGTGTAGGACTTTCCAACTGAAAAAAGAATTTGTTGACCGGCAAGCAATGGGATTGTTTAATGATGTGCAGTAGTCATCTGGTTTAACGTTAAGGTTATCAGTGTGGTCGAATGGTATTTTATTGGAGTATATCGATGGTGATAAGAAGACTGAAACAGCGTTTCATCCGATTAATTCACTGCATTATTGTGCAGCCGTGCGATATGTGAACGTTTCGGGTTATGCGGTTGAAGGTGGCGGTGAACGCTTTCTACCGCTTGATTCACCGTTTGCGAACAACGACGATACCAGACATCCACCAATTTTTGCAGCAATTTTCAGACGAACCACTGGTGTTAAGGTGTGTTTTGAAGTTGTTCCTCTTCATCTATTCACCCAGCTGAGTACCATCTTATCACTTCATCTTATCCGTTTATTTGTTGATCATTGTTTATTTATAGATTGCTTTGTTCAGTTCCGTTAAGGTGATTACTAGTTCCTATATCAGTACACTTACAACATGAAATATACAATGCGCTATCAACATATGTTCTTGATATTGCCCACTTATTATTGTTCATTCGGATATTGATGTGTTCAGTTATGCATAAATGTCTTTTCCTTTTAATTCTTAAACATACAGTTTTCCTCTATAAACTCGACGTGGACCAATTAAAGAAAGAATGAAATGAATAAGCCGATGGAATTTTTGTGAACTTTAGATGATCAATTTTTTAAATTATCCGACTATTCGTGTAAATTAGAGAATGGTCATGAAATTTGACGATAACCTAACTCTGTAATCAATGATAGCGATTGCAAGAATGAATTAAGTGAATAATGTGCTAACATTCAGGTACTTGAATGTCATGCATTCATCTGTACAAATACGAAGGCAGCCAATGCCCTGGTCAGGTGTTGTTTTCATGCGTATGCTGAATCGATGTATGTGAAGCTCGAAGAACGCATTCCTGGACTCAAAGCTATCAAAGAGGCTAGTCGTAGTGAAAGTCCACACAGTGATCATGCTATCAGGTCAGTATACATTGTTCCAAATGACTCATTCTTCTCAAAACCTACTTGGCACCCAATACTCCATAATCATTTGATCATTATTGGAATTCATAATTGATCGCCCACTCAATAAATACCAGTTCTTTCTTGTCCTTATTACCTACGGTACGATTTCACTGAATTTTTCCCCCAACTTCCTCAGTCTACTAGGAATTGCAAATTTCTTCTCATTTGCTTTGATTTGAATCAGTTCCGTGTCTTGTTCTAATACGAACTATACCGTCGAATCGAATGCGTGCTGCTTTACAGTGTCTAAGAGCATAATGTGATTAAGCATTTTGCAGATTATTATTATTATTGTTGCACTGAATAGATTATTACTGAATTTGATTGATAGTTAATGATTGCGAATTTATTTTTTGTTTCATTTTTTGTGAAAAAAAAAGAGAAATCTGAACTGGATGAAGCAAATTTTGAAGTGAAATCGAAGAAATATCGCCGAATGACGAAGAGAGGGAGCAGCAACGATGGGCCGAGAAAGCGATTGGGAAAGAGGCTTGGGAACGGAGACAGCAATCTGGTGAGTACGATTCAGCAAGTATTTCATCATCGATTGTGAATCGTTTCAAACACAAAAGAACTGATTCAAATCGACTGGCGGCCACTGCAGGACAAGGTATTTTTTAATCAGTTGTTTGCAGATGCACTTTTGCTTTGTTTATTTATTTTTTGAATTATTATTATCATTTATTCATCATTTGCATATCTGAGAAATGAAGCATACACATACTAACACATGTACATTATTATAGATAAACGTATTTTATATCAATTAATGTACAATTAATGACTGATAATGGAATATTCATTCGGTAATAGAATGTTTGCAATAGATCTATATATACGAAGTGTATGTACCGATAGAAATCTAGTGACGTTGTCTCGTGAATGTCAAGGTCGATCGTGCATAGTGATATATAGGCAAATGCAGTAATGTTTTAGCATAATCTTCAAATGAACACCACTCACATTACTTTGCTCAAGTATTGTGTTCAACATTCAGCTCGAAAAAAATCTCAGAATTAGGGATCAGAAGAAAGATGTATTGGCATATTGGCACGACGAATAGGGAGTGGAACTAAGAAGCATAGTTTCGTGTAAATACGGGAACTTAAATCCATTGACCACTGCAAGCTGCCTCGCTTGAACACACTTTTTTCATGAATAAAGAAGATTTTCATGAATAAAATATTACTGATCACTTTGTGGAGATCAGTCAGGAATCTCGAGAGGTTGAATTGATTAAGTGTAGTCATTTCTCCAGCAAGGAGACCTTTTTTTTAAAAGAGCGGAAGACATTCGACGCAGAAGATTCGAAGCGGTTGTAGCAATACTCTTGAACATTGGCCAGAGGGGATTTCAATAGAATTGGACAATCAAGCACAATCATTTTTGCAATTGAAGATTCTCATGTCAGATATCAGTTCGGTCAGATGCAGAATCCTCTTTTTTAGGTGCTTTAATACCGTACAATCCAAGTGATCCGTATTCACGACGAGCTGGAAGTGATGTTGACTTGACCTATGGTGGTATGGAACCACCGATGGCTGGTTGGATTTCGTTTAGTTCAATTTGGGAAGGGGAGAATGAATGCGTTTGTTGATAGCAGACGAGTCGAAACTTTCAAATTAGTTCCAAGAAAAACAAAACTAATTGAAACATTCTCATGTAATGAAAAGGCGTATTTCTCATATCCTAGAAAATCGCTGACATTCGTTCTAAAAGGAATTGTTGCAGTGATCCTGACGGATTCATCATCAGAATCACATCAGATCCATTCTCACCCGAACTTTGTGCAAACAATTTACCGATTGATTATTCACAAGAATAAATTTTTTTCGACGAAAAAATGTGTGAATATTCAGAGTTTCAGTAATTTTCCATATTTTTCACCAACTTCAAATGGGGATGACATTGAGTGACTTTCAGGTATGTACGGTGGTTTTCCACCGCCCTTCAGAGGTGGCCCATTCCCGCCTCCACCGCCTCATATGTTGCCCCCACATCCAATGATGCGACCGCCGTTCTTTGCTGGGCCTCATCCACCCCCTCCGATGCCACCGCCTATGCATATGATGCCTTTAGGTATAATTATTATGCTCAATGTTGTTGTTTTTAAAGTGTAATTGTCGCGTTATCGCTATTTTTTCACCTTTCAAGTCATGATTAATGTAGTTTTCCATATGATCATTGTTGCTGCATCATATCATTCTGAGTATATCAGCTTCACTTCGGTATTACTTTGTATTCTGATAAAATAATCGTATTTGAGGTCATTGACCACTCTAATTCTTAATCGTTTTGACTGCATCAGCTGTTTTTTTAACAAATACGATTGGTGCTACAGCATTAAATGCGAACAATCCGAACCTATTGAAGGTATGCCTCCTCCACCGAGATTTCCGCCCGGGATGTTACCACCACCGGGTGTCGGCATGATGCATCCACGTTTCGGGCATCCACCATTCGGGCATGCTTTCCCACCCGCTATGGGACGACCGCGAACACCGACCGACGGTCCGATAATCACCGGACCGGAGTCAGTCTATGGCACTCTACCGCGGAGACCGGCCGCATTCGAAGAACCCATCTATATGCCTGGTAATACGATGAGTATGCCACCACAAGCCAGCTACCAACCGTCCAGTTATCCGACTGACCATTACGATGCTTATTACGATACGTTCAAAACGCAACGCTCTCCGCAGCAAGCCACCAAAGATAAGGTTCGTACTTAGCATACATCGATGTTTGCTGATGGCTGATAAGAGCACTTGTCGATGTAATATGAATGATGGCATTAACTTAGTTATGAGTGATTTGTTTCAGTCAGTGGAAACATGTTCGCGACGTGGTGTAAGTGCCATGGAACAGGATGAAGGCACTCAGTTTTGGGATGCCTATGAGGCTGGCATCTATAGAAAACCGCATATTAATGAGAAGGTGCATTTTGCGTTTGCCTAACAAGGCTTTCCTTCGTTTTAACAGGATTTTCATTCTTTTCGTTGCTGTTCTAATCGCTCTCATAGCTTTTATCACCAAAAGTGTTCTCTTCTGCTAATTTCTCATTCATTTCACCCAACAATCAAAGTCAAATTCTCATTCCATCGAGCACACTCTATAATTGATCATTTGATTGTCGAACGTTGTTGAGCAATAATATTCGATTGCTGCATTGTTGACTTCGACTGTCAACACTCGTCAACGTATCGAGTAAACAGTATTTGCTATAGAATGATAAGTTGATTTGAACTGTGAAGTGAAATGAGACGAAATGAATGAGAAAAACTCATCAAGAGAACGATATTCGCATGCAATAGCTATGAGAGTGAATACAACACGTCTGAAAAGAATGAGAATCTATCTGAAACAGTTTGAAGTGAGCGTGTCATAGACAATAGCTTTTCATGCAATCATAATCGATTGCATGAAAAGCAACACAACGGTCTAGGACACTAATTTCTTTCAAGCCGTTGAGAACTCTCCGGATCGGTTTTCCGTTTGTTACTGGCATTAGCACCCGAACTTGAGAAGCACTGCGATACATTGATATTGGTCAGTATTATGGCATTGCTGATATAATATGTCAACATTACTGAACAATTATCCTGAACAGTGCATAATAAGGTGACTATTAAAGGCATTTTCGGCAACAGTACGTTCAACATCATCAGCACTGCACGATAACACAGTGATCACAGAGGCGGATGTGATAAGGCCCGAAACACCGCCAGCTGATTACGAGACTGCGTTCGAATCGCTGAATATCAACGATAAATCAAATGCCAATCATCAACAACGTACCACAGCTGTTATGTACTAACATTTATTTATTCATCCGTTGTTCGCTCATCTTTCCCTTTGCCATAAACAGATCCATAATCGAGATTGCCTTCTGGAAGAGTGCTCGTTTCCATACTGCAAAAAAAACCTTCCAATTGAGATGATTCCTCTTATTAAGCATATTTTCTTTTGCCAAGGGACGAGAACCTCTCCTCTAACGAAGAGTACTATTACGCGAATTCCTCATCTCTCGCCTCCCGTGGTTACGGCCCTGGCCATATTTTCACTATGCTTACGCATTGATGTTATAATGTTCAATTGATTGGAAGAAACCTTTCGGTGGTATAATAAATCGAAGTTTTTGACTGCGTAACATCGTAATCTATCCTTATTTTGTCCACAACATGCGTTGATTTCATTTATCATTTATAATCGATGTAAATGTTCATTTGAAAGAGATTTCTTGCTGTATAACCGATAATGTAGCATATAAATCGAGTGGATTTGTCTCGAATTTAATTTGAGCGATCCTTATCCATCATGTAATTTTCCATGTGAATTCATTCATCTAATACCGGCAATAAGTTGATGCATTTTAAGCACCTTTCAAGTTGAACGTCGTAAATGCTTGTTTGTGTTGATATCATCGCAATGATCATGCACTGAATGCACCACAAAGGCACAACAATATTCTTTGTTGAACACTCCAATTCTTTCGTTTCTTCACGCATACACTTCATGCAGATAGCTCATCGCTCAGAATTCGAAATCAACGAAGCACCATTCGAAGAATTTCACTTCGCAACTTGGAAAAGCTAGAAATTGATTTCAAAAGTTTTCAGTGATAAAATTTTCGGATTCATTTTACTTCCTTTTTGTCCACATACAAAATCTTAATTGCGATCATCAAAACGGGATCAAAGTGGCAAGAGCTTCTTAAAGACTAGATCGTACGTTTGTTCATTTGTGAAAAACTATCACTAATGGGTTGCTGATAGTACCTGATCGATTGATTGATTGATTGATCAGTGTTAATATTATCAGTTATCCTTAGCGTTAATCACCTATCGATGATAAACACTCTCATCTGTTGCGTTAAAATTTATCATGTAATCATTCTATATCTCTCTTCTCTCATTTGTTCTTCGCTCATAACACATTCATTCGCGTTCACTTTAAGAATGAATATTTTTGCTAACTCAGTGTTATATGACTCATTCATTTGAATCTTGATTGAGTGTAATTTTATTTTCGATTGAACTTATTGTGATCGATTTTGCTGAAGCGTTTATTTGACTTATTCGTCTTGAATGCAATCTTCTTACTTTTTTGAAAGATGTTTTTGTTTTGTTCAGATTTCATTTATTCGTTTGTTTTTTTCATCGTTTAGTGTTTTCACGCTCTATTGCGCACATCTTTGCCACTTACGAACAACTTTTTCATTTCATTTATTCACCGTATTCTTTTTTGTAAAGATTTTCTCAAAAAAGAAGCATTTGATTGACCATAATTGTTTGTTGTTGTTGTTGTTATTCCACGATGCTTTTTCGTTATTGATTGTGAGTTTGCAAGTGCACAACTTTTTCTTATCAATGAGAATAATCAAATTTTCGTGTTTTTCTCAAAATCAGAATCAAAATATGATCATGGTCTGACCAGTTATTATCGTGAAAAAAAAACCAGGAGAACCATAGCTAACATCTCGGTTTCCAGTTTAACGCCTTTTAATAATAACAATCGCCCGATTGGTATTATGGATTCTGAATTTGTTCCATTGGTCAGTTCTGTGTTTTTTCTTCGAATCAGTTTGTATCCTCAGTTTGTGATTTTCTTTTGTTTGAATTGTTTGTATTAATTGCACTGTTAATGTAAAAAGCAAAAAAATTTAATCGTATTTCGATAATGAGAAAAATGATAATGATAATAATGATTATGACAGTGCTGACGATAATAATAATAATAAAATAAATGATAGTGGTAATATTAATAACAAAAATAGTGGCAATGATGAGAAATGAAATGAACTGAAAATAAAATGTGGGAAACTGTTCAATAAATCTAAAGTAATCAGAAGAATGTGATGATACCGAATGAAACTTACGAATAAATACATTCCAATTCAGTGAATACACACACTTTACTGGTTTTGTTTATGTTATCCATTATGCAAATTATTTTTTGAATTCGAACCATTTTATATTTGTATTAACGATAAGTTGTCACTGACTTCGAATTATAATCTCAATTCTAAAATCAAACTTTAATCGTGACCATTTCTGTGATTTTAACTAAAAATATTTTCATTTGATGAAACAGTTAGTATTCCCTTTGAAATGATTATTCCAGTTTTGCAATATCGAATACTGATGAAGTGTTCTTCAAGCCCTATCGTTCCGCGCACCCCTTTCGCCTGATGCACCCCTCTATCTATGAGGCAAACTGTTACTCCTTCGTCCTGTGCGATCATTCAATACTTACAAGGATCTCTTGACTGGCAGTGTCTCCCGAAAAATCGGTCGGTCGACTTCTTCAATCCCCTTGACACTCTGAAACTCACTTTTGGAGACGTTTCATTCAAAACTAATGAGTGATCGACACGAATTATTGCTCAATCGTTTCTATCGATTTCATTGTTGTTGTTGTTCTTGTTGAGTTCTTTTTGAGGAGAATCTTCAACAGAAATGGAAAAATGCAGAAGCAAATGACAATGACGCATGCAATAATTTTTTCGCGCATGCACGGATGTAAATGCACCAAAAGTCCAATCGCATTGCCTAGTTGATAGCAAAATTCGATACTGAGGATACCATTCGGACCATTTTGTCGTTCAAGAATACTCTCTGAAAAGTTTGTTGAATTGCGAAAGAATCTATTTGATCCGAAGAGAGTTGAGTGAGTTGCGAGGTCGGGAACCAATGAGAATTGGCAATTCTATTGCCGGAAAGTAGTTCCACTTTTAGCTCTGTGCAGCAAACAAAATGTGATTCGTTTACTTATCCAAAAGAATGGAATAAGAAAATTCAAAGTGAATAATTGAACTGATGATGTGAAATATTGTTATGGCAGATGTATTCGGCGGGCATAGCAAAAACTGCGAGGAATGAGCTTCATGAGGGCTTTATCTAATGCAAGATTTAGAAAAGTCACGTGATCGTCTAAAACATTGCTCATTATTGCGATCGATTATGGTTGCATGAAAAGCTATTGTCTGTGTCACGCTCACTTCAAACTGATTCAGATGAATTCTCATTCTTTTCAGACGTGTTGTATTCACTCTCATAGCTATTGCATGCGAATATCGTTCTCTTCATGACTTTTTTTCATTCACTTCGTCTCATTTCACTTCACTGTTAGAATCAATTTCTTATTCTGTAGCAAATACTATTTACTTGGGTACGTTGACGAGTGTTGACAGCCGAAGTCAACAATACAGCAATCGAATATTGTTGCCCCACAATGTTCGACAATCAAATGATCAGTAATAGAGTGTATCCGATAGAATGAGAAATTGACTTTGATTGTTGAGTGAAAGGAATGAGAAATTAGCAGAAGAGAACAATTTTGGTGATAAAAGCTATGAGAGCGATTGAAACAGCAAGGAAAAGATTGAAAACCCTGTTGAAACGAATAAAAATCTTGGTAGGCCCTAACGAGCTAAACAAAATAAGAACTGCACAAAATACTAAGTTCCCGGCCCCCTCCACTACCCCCTGACACCTCTAACTTCCACAAAGTGGGTAATTTCACCCTCTGTGCGAACTACTCATCTAAAGTAAGGCACTCTTTGGACGAATCTTAAGAATACATTGCTGAAAAAAACGAACTTACTGTAGGAGACGAGTGTAAAGACAATCGACGTAATCAACGATGAAAATAAACTTATGTAAAGCATTGGTGAATCGTCGCTTTTTGGACGCCAGAACCACAGCATTGTCATACATCTGAAAGTATTTGAGAGCAACCTTTGTATTCATTGTTACCGTCGTATTTTGTACTTGTGAAATTATCGCACCGCAAAAGCAGAAAACAAACAAACAATTCGACTCAGAGGAATATAGAAAGAAAATGCGTTCCGAAAAGCTTCATCCATTGACCTATCATGCGACCACTGAAATATTTTTCAGCATTATGAAAGTAAAAATTAAAGCAGACGAAACGAAACGATAGTATTATTACCCATAAGCTGTGAGTATTGCACAGAATAGCGGTATGGCATCCAATGAGACCTCATTTGTGAGGATAATAGTGATGAACAAAATGAAAATTGTGATGAATAGAATGGTGAATATGAATATTGTGCATACGGTCAGAATGTTATGTGTCACACAATAAGTTATTGCGTTGGAGATTTCGTAAAAGATGAATACTTCCAAGTAGCCACTTGCCAAAGGTAACGGGAAGATGTCATTCAATGAACTTTTCTGAAATTTCAAAACGAAATTTGATCTCGAAAATGGTCGAAGCTCATCGATTTTATCAATTTATTCTCTCATTTGAATAAAATTCTCACAATTGCAAACTCCAAGCCAAACGATGTGCAATGCCTCTAACTGCTGACACAAAGGCAAAACTATTTCACCAAAAAGGTATAAACAGAAAGGTATAAACTCGTAGTGAGTGTAATTGCTGACTAAAGAACTCCTTAGCACCTCCTTTCTGTTTATATATGTTGAACGTGCTACCAGTAAATTCCTTGTTCAATGACAACTTATCAATAACAATGGTGAGCCTGCTTATATTATCAATCGCAACCGACAAAACAGGTGAACCAGATTCTGATTTTGAACGGAAAGTTGCTGAACGAACCGCAAGTATATCAATTGGCGATTGATCTGAAGCCAGATTATTGAAAATGAGGTGCGTCGATCGGAGGGGTATTGCCGCAATAAAAACAGCGATACATAACAGTGAATATAACGTGAACTGAAAGCATTCACATTCATCAACCTTCTATCCATAATATTATCCGTAAAAATAGCTTATTGGAGTAACATCTGTTACTGATGAACATCTTTGAGAATAGTATGCAATAGCCAGTGACCTGTGCAGCGATGTGAATGAAATTGCGATTGTAGATGGCGAATAGATTTGTTATTGGTGATATTGATGCGCTCAAACTCGGTGGATTGATTTCGAAACAGAAATCTCGGCCACATGGAATTTCAGTTTTATGCGTGGAGGCATTCTGAGATGAGAATGTCACTGCAAATTGTACTCTTTCATTCATTTGCCACAATGTTTTATCTGATTATTTGCATCCAGTGAACCGATAACAATCCATATATCTGCTAGTAATTCACGATGGCATATCTGTGCATAATTTATAGTCTGTGGATGACTGAAATATTGCTGGTTCAATTAATTAGAATTGGCTTCAGGGACAACTGATCTGGATTAATTAGTTCAAAAAAGTTGCTATCAAACGGATAGCTTCATCCTTGATGAAAGAATGAAGCACAGTGAAGGTAATCAACAGAAAGGAGCTCGTACCAGCAATCACCACAAAGCCGAGCAAATTACCAGTTAATTCAGCAGCTCTTGAAAGTGCAAACATTGTGAACATACGATTCGAATTATGAGCGAATTTCATTTGCGAGAATAAATTACGTTTTGCTATGAACGCTGTATGCGCCTAAAAATAACAATGCAACAATTAAAACTAATCATAATTTGAAGGTAAAGATTCTTAAGTAACGGAATCTGTGCACTTGACGAAACTGCCAAATGAACGTCAACCTATGGGGGGCAGATCGAATAAAGGTGATAAGCATGATACTTCGAATGATAACTATCATTTTTTGGAGCGGATGCAACCGAATTGTTGACTTCTTACTGGGTTTCACTTACGATTGAGTCTCAAATGATCAATCCCACATAATAAAGATCACCATAACAAGTAGTAGATGCTACTGTTTGCACAATTGCATGTAAGCCAACCGGAATGCAGTTTTAATCAAACAGGTAAATATCAATACCTGATGCAGTACGAATGCATTTCGGTATAAAAATCATTCACTGAGTTCAACAAAAAATGGAAAACTTGAAAAACGTCGATGAAATGAACACTCAACTGAAAAATTGTTTTGAGGGATCCGTAAAGGAGACCAGAGAGAGTGAACGAAATGAAAATGAAAATCGCGTGAAGATAAAGCAGTGAACCCATTTGGAATATAGCCACTGTTAGGATGAATGGTAGTGAGGCGATTTTGAACGGTGATATAATCGAAAAACAACGACAAATATGCATTGTGAGCAGAATGATCGTTGCAAATATCTGAAAACTGTTTTCTGTCTTTGACTTCATTCCAGCAAACTGTTCTCTAAAATTTCTTTGCTTTTGTTTGCCAACAATGAACACCATAAAAACTCTGAAATCGTCACTGAGATCCTCGATTACAGAACTGATTCACTCATTAAAACTACTAATGAATCATTCACTGGCTTAAAAATACTGCGGAGATTTGATCTTGAAAAGTTTTGAAATTGATCAACGAAAAATCCATAAGGCTTTATGTGTTTGTTTTTCTTTTTTTTCGTAAAAATCCATAAGTCTTTCAAAAAAAGAAGTTAAAATTTCACAGATTCATTCAAATTATAAGAAAGTAAGGGTCTGCCTGCATGTTGGTGGATATCATGAAGAGAATAATAATTGGCTGAACAGTAGCGTTATAAATGATGCATATTAAAGTTATCACAACAATATCGGTTGATAAAAATTCCTGATGATTGCTCGTTTGGCTGGTTGGTTGCAATAATGTTACTTGACGTCTCATCAGTGCGCAGTCGGATTTTTGCATCATTCCGATCGAGGCAATATTTTACTAGGTAAAACTTCTGAGCTCCTCTCTTAGCATCACACGAACGAATCTGTTTCGGGCAATGCGAGTGATTACTTCATCACATCTATTTTTTCTAGTCAATACTCAGTAATAACGGAATACTTCAACTTGGATTGCTTAGAGTTTGCTTCAAAAAAAAGTAAACGATAAATGGAACAGACTGAATAAATGGAGAAAGCAACAATATCGAAGTTGACGAGTTTATTCGATTGAATGACAAGATGAATGGATGGACGAATGAATGAGTTTGAGTTGCGATTTACTCTTTAATTCAGTTTCTTTATCAATTCAACAAAGTTTTCTCTTTCTTCGTCATGTGAATAAAATACTCTTCAAATGATTCTTTTCTGTTTCTACTTCTTGAAAAATCAGCGCATATTCATGCAGTTTTTTTGCTGCTGTTGATGAAATCACTCAATTATAGCAGCAGCAATCACAACAACGATGTAATCGCTCGTTAGTCACTCTCTCACTTGCAATCACACAATCCAAATCCAGCATTCTCCACTTGCAGTCAACTCAAAACTTCAACAATTTCAATTACTAACTTTTTCTTAGCGAATTTCTTCATATTTCCCAGAATTCACTTCACATTTTCAGTTTCGATGCAGTCATTAATGCGCTATAATCTTAATGCGCTATAATCTTAATATCAATATAATCTTAATGCGCTCATTAAACATCGATTATGAGCAATGCTAGTAGTGATTCGAAAATTTCTAACATTTTTTTCAAGTTTTTTTTCTCACTTCAGACACCGAGCCGGTGAAAATGATGTCTCCCAACAAAGTGGCACTCTCCTCGTTGACAAGAAGCCGTCATTTGAACGGCTTTTGCCAAAAAGCAATGAATTGTGAGCAAACAAGCTGGTCGATTGCGATGAGCTTTAAACCATGGACTGTTCGTTTGCTGAGTGGACACGTTGCAATTGCATCGTGAGTGTTTGGGCTGGCATAATCTTATCACATAGAATGATAACCAACAGGCGTATATCGCCGTTTCTATCGAAAAAAATTCAGTCAGACGTAAATTGATAATAATCTTTTATCGAATCATTTTCGATCGTTCACTATCTTGATTATCTTCAAATTCGTTTCGACTCAATTCCATTCGTATTCTCCATTTTGCTGGGTAATTTCATTTCGAATTTCTTTTGCTCTGATAGTTGTTTTTTTTTGTTTTTTTTTTAAAATAAAAACGATCAGGCAATAGGTCCGTAGATAGAGAAACTATCGACCGTAATTATGCATGAGTGGTGCTTTTTGGTTGATTCGATCCACAAGCTAGCATATCCGACGATGTGTTGATGGTTTTGATGAGAACGCTCGAAATAATAGCCACAATTCAAAAATTCGTTGGATCAATATCAATTATTATTATTGTATTTGTAACTTATCAATATTTTCCATGCTCATCATCTGATAAAATCGTCATTATCAAAGATGTGTGTGCATAATTTACGTATTCGATCACAGATTTGAAGTGAATTAAGGGTGGATAAGATGGGTGTATCTTGGAGTGGAGTGAAGCCCTTCCCATCGGCTAAAAAAGAAGAGGAGCTGATCAGATTTTTTATGGTTGGCATGGGTGGAGCGGGTAAATCAACAGTTATTAGGCAACTGATGAAACTTTGTATTGACCATCCGAATTCGTATCAAATGTTTGATAAGGAATGGAATCAACAAACGAATATTCACACTGAAGGTGATCTACGCCGATGGAAAGTTATCATTCAACATAATATTCTTGAAGCATTTTGTAAAATTATTCGGGTTTGTTTTGCAGCACTCATGCGCAGTTTCGTTATTATCACTTTCGTTTTATTTGATGAGCACTTCGCTGACAGAATGTCAGTCAGTGCATCCAGACAAGGTTGATGATGCAATCGCAATAATCGTTGTGACAACCGACGACTACATTTGAATTTTTCATATTTTGTTCAATCAACATTATTAAATTTCAACAAACCAAAAATCCCACTGAATGTGATAATCCACTAAGTTATCTTCAAAAAGGCATCATCCGTTATCTTCTGTCCAATTTTTTGATGCCATTAAAAGAATCACTGCTAAATTTCAGCAATGTCGTCTATTCCAATTGAAGTTCCCGTCTGAGCAAGCCCAAATAGTGAATGAAATTGAAGGGTTGTGCGGTGACATATCAACACTTCACTTGAGGAAATCTCAATGGTCATCTGCGTTCAATGAACAACTCGGCACAAAACTTGTTCTGTTGATTAGCAGTACACGAGTAATCATTCTCTATCAATCAAAAACCTTTAGCGTTTCAATGTATAAAACATTAACGATCAGAAATCTTTTGAAGTGTTCTGCATTTGAGTTTGCAGCAGTAATGTATTCGAATTCGGTTGATTTATTCCTCGAACGCCTTTCGACGCGAAATTCTCACAATCAGCATTTTAGTGATGAACACACCTGTTTCATGCATGATATGAATATTACAAATTATATATATATATATCTTTAATGAGCTTGTTGATATGCAAAATTCCTTCAATAAACAGGGCCCTGTACGGAAAGCATTGCAACGAGAGCATGAATTCTGCGCTGAATGCCGTCTGAGTGATGGAGCAATATATTTTTTGAATGCTGACAAAATTTCGGTTTGTTCCTTGAAAAATTGCATTTTATTATAGTACTAAAGAAGAGATTTTATTCACGAAATACATGCGAAAATTCCGACAGATATTTTTGTGTTCAGAACGATTGCAGTCGTTCGGTGTTAATTAAAGCAATAATTAATGATTATTGCTGTAATCAATCGACAAATTGAGTTCCACTTGCAATCAACGACATGATTCATTGAATTTTCATCCATCCAACAAAAAAAACCAATCAAATGAAAGAGCATAATTTGTGAAATTGCAGCATTTTTCTCGAAGCGACACTTTGCCAACAGAAGACGACATTGTTCACGCTAGAGATCCGACGTCTGGTCTGAATTATTATCATTTTCGAGTGCATAAAATGCGTGTTGAGATACATGACATGGGTGGACAAATGGTCGAAAGGGTATTCTTTATAAATTCGATTTTCATTCCTCGTTCATCCTCGATAATATAGATAAAGAATTAGGTGCTAAATTGAATTAATTCATCAAAATGAATGAGTGGATTCACTTTCATATACGAAAACATTTCATGCGTCGATGTTCGATATAGATTGCACATCATTTGTCACGCTCATTTGAACATTGCTTGAATAATTGTCATAATTCACGCAAGCGCTCTGAAGAGAGCACTAGTCATTAGAGAATTTTGTGTATTTCAGAAGAAAGTTCTTGACTTTCTGACACATTGGATATCGGATTCGAAACCGAATTATCGTAATTTTATTTTATACGTCGTATCGATGGCTGACTATAACATTGTACATCCCACTAATCCTCAATACACGCTTCTCGATGAAAGTGCTGCTTTCATGAAGGTATCATTCATTCAGTGCAGTCAATCCTTGTGTAACATACGAATGAGTTTATGATTCAATAATCTCGTTCACATTTAGACACCATTTGAAAATTCTCTGCACACTTTCCAGCATAATAATGCCAGCACATGAAAAGACATGGTTTTGTTTGAAGCACTTGTAAATATTTCAGTTCAGTCAAATCAGCCAGCCAATAGAAAAGTTTTTAATATTATGCTATCCGTGTCACAATATTCTCACAAAGAAATTCAAGCGAATAGTTTTCATTTGATCATTATTTTCATAAAATTTAGCATTGATTTGAGTTGTGGATTTCAATCCACAATATTTTGGGATATATGAAACGAATGATTTAAAACAAATGGGGCCTTTTGTGTGTGATGTGAACGGGTGTAGAAATGTAATACATACATGGTTAAATGATCTCTTTAAAATCGTTCTGATCTATTTGCGAGAAGATTAGCTAAGATGTGAATGGACAATTACAATCACTGTCTCAAATTTGCTTGCTTGCAGGCGATCTTGAATTTGAGTCCAGTTCAAGAGTGCGGTTTCCTGATCTTCTTCAATAAATCGGATATTTTTAGAACGCGAGTTTTAGATGCACAATTAAAACCAGATTTCAGGCGATTTCTTAGTGCTTATATCAAAGCGGATGCTCTCAAAAAATATGAAAGCGGTGAGTTTGAAACTATTCCACTTTAACTAATCCCTAAGAATGAATATTCTCACAGTTACACTTTTGAAGCCAAACAATGAGAAACATTTTAAAAGTTGATTGGTTTCTAATTAATCGTTCAAGAAGGATGCGATTAGATTAGATATCGACGCATCCACGTTTCGTTTCTTAGAATGATCAATAAAGTCATCATCTCAATTCATAAAAGTCTCATTTCAATTCGTTTTGTCGAATTCGTTTCATCGAAACGATGCAAATATTGATGAGCGTTGAAACTCGAAGAGAAACAACGCAATCAATAAACAGACGTTCATTGGCAATGTAAATTGGCGATTCAAAAATCTTTCACAAAAACGCAAAAAACATTAATAATTCACCTTCTTGCTGGAAATTTTCGTTTTGCAATAATAGAATTAGTGAATAATAGGAAATGCTCACAGTTATTATTGGCAAAAAGTGATTTTCATCGTTGTTTGACTGACTGCTTGATGTATGTATTCACATGTCAGACAATTGTGCAACGAGCAAAACATATGAATTATCGCAAATCATACAAAAATATCCCTACAAAACTGATTCTCAATCATTTGTTCGTGATTCTTTGTCGTTTATTGCTACGAAATATGTCATTCATTTGCTTGCTTTTATGATATGTATACATGTATAAAATAAAGTACATTTAGTCTTGAAGTTTCTCTCAAAATTCGACACGAATTAGAAGGAAAAATTACTATTGTTAAGGTAACACTGTGAAAATTGATGTTCTGAATAATGCGATTGCGAAAAAATTCGCCGATTCAATCAACAATATTCCTGTGAAACGAAGAGCACCAGTTTATCACAAGTAAGAATGTGTTGTTCTTGGAATAATCCTTATGGAGTAAGCTTGGTCAGGTGGATTGCGTGTCGAGCATCTACGACGTTTCCAGGGCCTCTGGTCCTCTTTCATCCTCCGGATTTGAGTTTGCCCCTCTCGATCCAACTGGATTATTGTGAAGTGTTGATTATGTCTTTTCAGCTTTACTGTTAGTAAAAACAATTGATATTGTTGAGAGCAACACTACTTTCAGTGGGATTTTTACAGTTATCATTGCAAGTATATTTTGCTGATGTTCCTCTACGCTTTTCATCGAGTGATTGATTGATTTATTTAATTCTATCAAGAATTTTTATGTGTGCAGCTAAAATGCAAATTGTGCGAAATGACGCGATTGCAAGAATGAATATTCATCATCATTGCGTTTCGTGCAACGATCATTTTCACCAAAATATTATTATGAATAGCACGGATAATAACACTGATAATAATACTAGTAGTAATACTACTGTTAATGCCGGTAATAATAATAATAATAATAATATATAATAATAATAATAATTCTCTTATCAGGTTCACATGCGCGGTTGATAGCAAAATGATGGAGACGTTATTTGCTACAATTCAAACAGAAATTATCAACCGAAAGATCGAGAATCAAAATTGGATGTTCGCCTGATCGCATTCACTAGATATCCATTTATTTATTTTGAAAGTGCCTCAATCATTATTTATTTTGAAAGTGTATCATTTATTTTGAAATTTTCACTTAGGGAAATAAATTTCACCGGAGCTTATTGTTGTGTAAAATTTTTATGCAATTCATTCAAACAACTCATGAGAAATATAATTTTGTACGATGCAAATTTGACTGTCTTTTATCGAATATGTACACATATATGTATGAATGCGTCTTTCTTGAGGTTACTATGTCAATATTGACCTGTGCTCATTAAATGTGTCATTATTTGATACTGCATCGCTTCATAGGGAGAAGGGCATTGATTAATGTTCAAATTATTGAAGATTACTCGTTATCGGATGGATGTCAGTCAGTTGAGAATAGTCTCAATTATCCACTGACCGAATAAGCTATTTTTGGAACCGTTTGCTTCATAAGTCGTGTAGTTTGAAAGCTCGGTGTGATGAGGTCTGCGATGAAAACTTTATGACAAAATAATTACTGCAGAAATGGAACACAACACTTCAATGAAGTGTGAATAGCACAAATTTATGAAAATTGATGACTTTATTCGATTGAAATTTCTTCGAGAGCTCTCAAGATCCTCTAGAATTGAAAGTATTCGGCATTTCAACCGTGTGAGTTCTTCAAACGAAAATTTTTTTCGAAAATTCAAACGTAATTGACCATTCCTATTGAACGGGTCACGAAACACTCAAGAAATTGCTACCATTTATTCAACAATTTTGAAACATGCTTATTCCTTGCAGAAATTTGAACATCAACATAAAATGCAGAGGATTGATTGTAGATGATCTGATAAAATCACAATGAATTCTCATTCCCTTTTGCTCGACAGCAATAAAACTGCTCCAGTCTTCATCACTGATGATGAACCTAACAATTACTGACAACATCTTTCCCTCGAAGCAAAATGAAAACAAGATTAATACGGCAAAAAAAGATGAGATGAAGTTCTGGAATAGTATTCATACTGCGATAGTTCTGGCTACACAAAGTTTATGAGCGCTGTTCTTTTCATCGCAAACTTTTCATTGTCTAGAGTTCATGTCTACGAAGAACACTAACACGTTTGTATTTCATCATAAAACTGATGAACCATAAAGTTACCCTCATTCCACACTCAACTTTTAATTGCTTTCCTTGCAAGACGATTCATTCCAATTTTGAAGTGCAAAACAACAAAATTGCACGCAGTGCCAATCAAAATGTGCGTAATTGGTGATGAAACTTCCATCAGACAGATTTCTTCAAAACAAAAGACCATTCGAGATGAGAGCGAAGCACATCTCTGTTTGGATTGAGTTATCATCACAATAATATTACACGTTCTTTGTTGACCAATATTGACAGTGTGGAAGATGATGTGAACGAGTGTTAGGTTTTCTCGAGGTGTGTTTATTGCACTAAAACAAGAAATCGAACCCAAATCTTATCGTCCTCAGAATCATGAAGACAAATCGGAAAACTCGCAATCAGTGAGCGCGATGAACCAAAACCTGCGTTCAGTATCAAATAATTGATCACATAAGAAAGGTGTTTTTTGTTTTTGCGATGACCCGTTCGAAGGGAAATTGATCAATTTATTTCATTGATACGTACGTGTTCATCGAATGAATGAATATTCGACGTTGCTAATTTTTATATTGTGAAGTCGGAATTTCGACATGATCCAATAAGCAGTGGAAATTTCACAATAGTTTTAAATGACCCAGCACAAACAGCAATTTCAGAGCGTTCCGTGATGAAAAAAAAACAGGAAAATGACAATTGACTGTTGAAGTTTTTCATTCTTTTTGAACACCGCAAGCAACATTTTCATGTTTTATTTATGATGTATCGTCACTGACTTATCAACTAGCGGAATATCACGAGTTTCGATTGTCACACTTCCGAACCGGGCATCATAAGACGAGAGAGATCGCTTGCACAAAGAAACAAACGCGATTTTCTATTTTGGTCTCGTTTCATTTGGTTTCTTAACACAACTTTTATCAATCTTCAATCGTCATTCACTACTTGCAAAGGGCATACAGTTCTTTTACGCTCATCATTAAAGAAGGCAGGCACTCTCTGAAAATGTATTCGAGGAAGTGATGTGTTTGAATTAAACATACTAAAAGTGAACAACTAATGAATGCTTGGTTATATGACACAGAGAAATCGGTTTGTTTTTTTTTTGAGGTGAATGCTGTGCGATTGAATGCATGCATGGTAGAGGGCATGAATGATTATCGTCTAGTCATCAACCCTTATTAATTTGATGATTGACCGGCCTAATGAGCTCGATGCATGGATACATTTACACCTATTGAATTGAAACGAACGAAAGGAGCATCCATACACAATGTTTCGAATGTAAATTAACTAGTGCATTTCCATTCAGCAGTGAATAACGAAAGCATTCAATATGTATTATACGTTGTTGATACGTTGTTGGTAGTCATATCCAGTGTCAGCAGCACCGGTTATAACAGCTAATAGCATGTTCACTGGGCAAAGTGCTCTTGATGTTAGCATTCATTTTTATTCGTTCATCGAATGTGTTAGCATCGAATCAGTCATTCAATCTGCACATATTTCCCATCAGCAAAAACCGTTGCAAACATGAACGAACAAGGCAAAAATAAGCATTCAGATGTTTGGTGGAATTAAGCACAATCACAGCAGTTTCAATTGGTATTGCAAAGAAGCTGAAAGAATAAATCGCAATTGTGAGTGCTATTTCATTGCCCATCTTGAATAATTCGCCATGCATTTTTAGTCATATTCAAAGCCCCACCAAACACCAAATGTCAGCTAAAAGAAACAATATTGAGTTTAAATATCTTTCCGCGCAATGATTACATATCAGTGGTTCTCATTCAATTGCACTATGTGCCCGTTCCTCTCTTTTTTGGCCCTACGACTGCCAACTTGACTATTTCCAACCTTCAATAGGTTACGTGAGCGTCATTCTCCTCTTCTATCCAAAAAGATTTCATCCGTAAGTGACACATGAGAAGAACATCGAAATTTTGATTCAGTGATCCAGAAATTTGATTTATTGATCACTTTGATGCGGTCTCATCAAAGTATTCACTTTCTTGAGGTCAAGTAAACACCTAAAAACATTTGTTAGCAGTCACGAAAGACAGATAAAGGCAAAAAGGAATCAATATTGAATGGTCAACTTACTCAGTCATCTATCGACATTCTCAAATAAATTCCTCCTCAACCAGGAGATTCTCTTCTCCGCTACGAGTGGTTATTCCCTTATGTCATACAGACGATTCGTTCAACATTAAATTCGTCTTTATGAGTGATTTTCTTGATATGAGGAAAACCATTCATTCAGACGAATCTAATGCATTAGCCAAGACATTATCGAAATGATTTTTTTGTCAGCATTCTGAAATGTTGAAATTTAGTATATCAGAGCCGTGTGTGTGTGCTTTGGTTACTCTTTTAAATAAGTTGTTGTCATTTGATCTCAATCGCCCATATGTTATGATCAATGAATTATGTGTTCGGATTGAGCCTGTTTACTACTATCATATCCTTTTTCAAGTATTCGTTTCTGCAAAATCCATCCTTGAATGATATCTATGCACTACTCGGTTCTTATATATCCTTATCGCACTGAATCGTCAAGTGCTTTTCCTCTGCTGTCGAATCATGTAGGTTGGTCGTTTTGAAGAATTGAAGCGTTTGATTTTTGTGCATACATATGAAGCACAAACAGCAGACCCCCTCAAAAGTATAATCTAATGTAATAATTCAAATAAAATCAACACAAATCACCAATAATACTGACTTTCGCTCTATGAATAATCAGCGCTTGTGAACAGACGACCCAATATGCCGCTCCCCAATTCGATGTTCTTTCTGCTAACTTCATTTGTGCCTGAAACTTTATTCGTTTCATTTCTTGTTCCACTCATTTGCACTCTCTCAATTCCTTTTTGCCATTGAACATATTCTCATCTGAACAAATCACTTTCGCATCATCGTCATCGTCCTATAAGTGTTTCCACTTGCCGCTTTATCATTATCATTTTGCCGACAATCGAAAATGATTTTCATATGCATTTTTATGTCTGCCGTCATTTCAGAGCATTTTTCCAACACTATTTTTCGGCGGTTTATCAGAATGCAAAAAGGTTGCCATCGTGTCTAGTGTTGACGACGGTGGTGGTAGTGGATGTTCGATTGGAGAGCGACGAGAGGAGACGAAAAGAAAGAAAGTTTTCAAGTTATTTTCATAAACAATTTTCCATTATTGCTGATGTTTTCAGTTCGTTTTCGATTGAATTGAAACGAAACGAAACGAAACCAATCGAATACGTGTGCTGCTGGCATTGAAGCAAAATATTATACAAAGTGATTATTGTTATTGACACAAATTAAAAATGCCTTTTTTCGAAATTCATCTTTGAACAGCGAAAAACAAAAAAAACGCCAAAAATTCGATAGAATGAAAAATTCTGCGTTTGGCTCGAAAATTGCTCACAATCAGAGGATTTGTTAGGAAAAGTGCGAATTTAATGTAGTGATTCTGGCTTGAATGAATTGTCATTTTGGAATTGGAAGGAAGTGACGAGAAGATAAAGTCGATTGCACATGTAATGAATGATTCAGTGCTTACATTTTGCATTATTTTTGCATAATTTGATAAATTCATGATAATGCTCAAGTGCTGCTCACTGAATTAATTCGCTGACGACTGATGAGTCGTGTTAATTATTAAAAAACACAAAATTCATCTTTATATAGTTGCTTTAATTTTAATGATGTGTTCTATCTACCAAGGTGTAATGCACCCACAATTTTAGTTTTTCTACGACTAGAAGCAGCAGTAATTTTATTCCATCACTTATAATCACCCACACAAATGGAGGATGTATACATGCATAAGGGTTCACCTACTTGTCATGAATACAAACCATTTTCTGCTTGCCAATGAATGGAATATTGACCGGATAAGACGTGAATTTCGTCTTGCCTTAAGAATTTGAATCAGTTTCATTGGTATTAATTCGAGGTGTTTTGTGTATTGTACGATAGGATATGATTGACATAATGAGGAGTTGCTGTTCTGAATGATGTAAATATGCATTTGTACACATCTCTGCTGGATTTGTACACATAAGTGGTGTGTTGTGCCCAACAACATTCGAATATGCTACTGTTTTGAAAGAATCGATTATGTGCTATGCAAAGATTTGATGTCTTTCGAAATTAGCATTTCCTAAAAGATGATGATTACCATCGGCGATTAATTATTCATCCCAAAATGAATGAAGGTAGTAGCTGTTTTTGCGTTCGTTTCGTACAAATGCGGTGGTACATTTTGTGTTCCCTTCGAAATTCTCACATCACTCTGATATGCGTTTATTCCGCAAATAGTATCGATCGAGTGAAAATTTATCTTCTTTTCTTTTTTTTCGCTCACTTCTTGCAGCATTCTTCATCATCCGACCATCGAAAATAATTGACGAATGTGAATGGCGTTGTAACAACACGCTTTGTGTGGCCTTATTTTTCATTTACTTCCAGTGCTAGCCGCAGCAACAACAGCAACCGAAGCCCACTTTAAGACTGCTCACTAGGACCGTTGTGCCGTGCAAATTTCCTTCTTATTCTTCTTCTCTAAACACGATTCTTGGTGAAAAGACCGTCAAAAATTATTAATATTATTCACCGGGCGAACGAGCGACCCAATGAGCAGTGTGCAGTGCAGTGCATGTGCATTTAGTTCTTCCATCTTAAACGATCAACACTCATCATCCACATCATTTCACATCACCTGGAATCTTTCATTGCAATTATATTTCACTGATCTATACTCCGTCTGCTAGGTTCGGCTATCAATGACTAAAGAAAACACCAACGGTGCATGATTTTTAGTCTATGTGAATTTTATCAGAAAAAATGAACCTTTCTTGACTTACAAATCCAGTTTCAACAGATCAATGAAATTCTTCTGAGAATGCTCGCAACAACCCTGATAACTTGACGTATTTATGAGTGCTGCATGTAAGATGTCAATAAGGCCTTTGAAGCACTCGATTTCTCAACTTATCTTTGAGAATTGCACTCGCAGATATGTGTAACTTTGAAGTTGTAGTGAGTAATTCACTGCCGTTATGCAGTTTAAAGCCTTCATAGGTGCGATTACGAAAAAGTGTTCACAACTCATATTTTAGCAGCATTCATAATTTTGTTCTTAGCAAGATGATTAGAATTGTAATTGTTCACTGAGTTGTCAGATTGAACATTCTGCAAAGTTGATGTTTTTCGTTGATAAACGTCCACAAAACTCGATTGACATAGACTGACACTTGGTTTTTCATGGCATCCACATGCTGTGGATGAATGCATGGATGAAATCATTTTCAATTAATTTATATTGTTTTCCGAACGACACACATTTGGCTGATAGCAAAGGTCATCTTCTCCTCAAATGTAGCGACGGAACGCGAAAGAGACGATTCGTGAGGGACACCAAAGTGATATGTGAAATCAACCTTTAAATCTGTACTTAGCTGAATGAATATGTATGAGATGTACACGGATATCATGCACTATCGATTCGGATGATGAAACTTAACTTTCGTAAATCTCATTTGGAGGATCTCCTCCCTTTTTGTGTTTGTATGATATGAATGCTTTGTGTTTCGATATATGAGACAGTGTTAGTACAAAAATTACGCTGTGTAGAGGACAGATATTAGATTTATAGTGGCCGAATTCGTTGTATATTACTGATGGGGTGTTAGATCGAATTTTCAATTTTGATAATTCTTCGTCGGTGATCACTGAATTTGGGAAGTGCGAAAGTGAATTCTGATCGGAAGAAGGCTGAAATTTCGTTCGGAACAACTGAACATCGGGAATTCCAGTAATTGGTTTGGTTATTATCATGATCAAAGGAGGCAGGCATACGGCATTTCCGTTCAGTTCTGTGGAGCATTTCGTTATTTTGCGTGTTCATTCATTGGATTTGTTTGAAGTGCGGTTAGCTGGAAATGTGCAATGCGTCGAACGCGGCGGTAAGGTAGTCGAAACTGAGCAATTGTGTGCCTGAATAGGTTGACAATTAAGTGAAATATTTAGTACGTAGGTCGTATGTCAGTCACTCTCATTCACAACACCAATCACTTTCATTTCCAGTGTGCAATATATTAATTTTATATACAAATTTTTCAAGATATATAAGCAAATATCAATAAACGCACATACGTATGGATATAAATAAACAAATTTGAATAAACCATTCATATGCCTAACCCTTTATATACTTATCGTTTGAGAAATGTGCACTTCTCTCATATGATCATCGCTCGGAATGGTTCGTGAGCAAGAGAATAACAAGTAAGCTTTCCGCAGTATCGCTCACTCAACCGGCATTACTGATACAGATATACTGAGATGGCACGAGAGAAATGCAGAACAGAACGTACGCCGGATTCAATTTACGATTGATTATTGCTTAGAGGAGAACAGTTGCAATGAGAGTTGCAACCGAAAGAATCAGAGTGAGTGTGCGGCGGAATAATGAGAGCATGGCATTATTATAATGTGCGGAGTTGATGGGTTGTTACTGAGAGATGAATAGATATTATGATGGTTTTCATGGTTATATGTAATGAGCATTGTTAAGTTCTCATCATTATCAGTTGGTGATATAATAGAAATGAATGCACCGAATTTTATCTGTAAACAAATAGCGAGATGAAGGTGTATGCGAAATGTAAAATATTGTTTATGCAAGTAAACAACAAAAACACAAGAAAGCATGAATTAGCATCAAAATAAAAGTAATATTCGATGGGAGGGATGGTTGCTTGGTTGGTTGAATCTTAAATGCTTTTTCGTATTCTTATCAGATGGTATGCAATCAGTCACTAGTCGTCATATACAGACAGCACATAAGATGTTGATGATAAATAATAAGTGGGTAGTATGTATGTAAATGTTGACGAAGGAATATATGAGGCAAAGAGAAAGGCGAAGAAAAGTCAGAAGAAACGAGAAGTTGGAGGTGATTAGTTGCTTTATACTGATTATATGCGTATGTGCTGGACGGGCGGATGGATGGATGGCTATATGGGTGGATGGATGGATATGCGGATGGACGAGCGAATATGTTTATGACACATTAATGAGAGTGGCTTAGGCTTGCGATGTGTATTGCGTTACTTGTTCAGTGACAGGCCTTGGCTATTAGCAGTAATGTGCTTCGGTTATTATGAGCATTATTAACATGTCATGGATTTATTGTTACTTACTGTATAGCAACTCACATTTTGGTAATTCAATTGCAAATATTGCTTGGAAATATGGAATATGATGAGATTGAGAGTGAAGTGTAACTGATGAACAAATAAACGAATCAACTTCGAGGATATACGGGTAAATAAATATGTTTATTCTCGTTCTCATGGATCACTTTGAAATGAAGTTGATGATAAATGAATTTGAAGTGGAAACAACATAAATAGCACCACATAAAGCTTTGCTAAAGCACATCATATAAATGAACAGTCACGAGTGAAATCGTCCTTGCATCTCTATGTTGTCGTCATCTTTATTCGTTATCGATTAATGATATTCTCAAAAAATACAGCAAAAAACATGTGCATCTGGGTTATACCCCAGCACCATCACATCGCCCAGCACTTATTCGAAGTATTATATTAAATTCTGAACAGGTTGAAAAAGCGGCCAATCCATTGTTCAATCATAAACATCCATGTGCCAATAGAGAACCCTGCAGGTACTTCATGCCCAACTGCTCTCACCAAGTAACCAACCGTACAGAAGCGAATGAAAAACAGGCGTAAACTATCAGCTACAGATGCAATTCGTTGAGTTTTCGAAAATCGTTTCAGCAGCAAATCTCAAGTGATCGATCGAAAATGAGAGTGGGCAAAAAGAGTTTCATGCGTTTTTAACACTATAATTTTGTGTGCGGATTTTTTTTCTTGTTTTTGCAGTGAATTGAAGCGAAAGATGGATGGATGGAGTTTTTGTGTGAAACACCACTTCCATCAACGCATATTGCCGTCACTAAATAATGCCTGCAGGACGGTGGTGGATACGCAGATCTTTTTTAAACGATAACCACGAATCGGAGTGAATGTCACTGTTGAAATATTTTGCGAAATGAATTACCAGTGCACACTGCAATCGAACATTAAAAAACTATCCAAGAGCAATTATATTGTTGCGCTGAATAATTTGGTTTTTCTTGTGCTCGGTCCATCGGACGATCACCCCTCGTCCCTCGCATTCAGATAATGAGAACTACGACGTGTGTATCACATTGCCCCACTAGAATCCGTTTCGGCAGCTTGTTGAAGTTTTGAAGTATTCGTAGTATATCGATTGAAATTAATCCACGAATGCTGAATGCTCGAATGTTAGAGCCAGTCAGCCGTTGCAAAAAGCCGATGTTTTCATAAGCGACGAAAACTTCAAGGAACAAAACTTGATGTGGAATTTCATTTCGAAACCATCATTAGATAATCGATAAGAAACTTACCGAGTACGAAACTAACAATAAGCATAAAGCCTCATTTGCCTCACTTTGATAGTTACGTTCAGAAGTATTACGATCCAATAAAAACTGATACAAATAACGGAATTTTTAGTGTTTTGTTTTTATCGTTGATGAACACCGAATTGAGTTCATTTTAGCAGATGATATGGTGGAATATGCAAAATGAACGAATATTATTGTTTTGATTATCAGAGTCATTTTAAGGGATGATGCTTCTTTGGATGTTTACTTAATTTATTAGTAATTCGTTGGTTGTTGGATGATTATTTCGCATTTATTCAGTGATCGCAACCAAATGGTTTTTTTTCTGTATTGCACTGAGTATTGCATGCAGTGAGAAGATATAGGTACTGAATGCTGCATATCATTAGTGTTATAAATATTTATTCAGCTTCAAAATGTTTTATTGATGTGCGAGTGAATTCGATACAATAATTTGCGGGTAAGCATTATATTCATGGAAGTAAACAGAAAATTGCATGACAGATTTCAGAAAATTGCAAAAAAAAGAAAATTTGAGTTATTTCTGTGCAATTTATTATATGGTTTATTGCTATTGCTGTTATTATTGTTATCATTTTCACTAATTTGTGTTCGAATCAAATTGATGGAATATATGACGGAACGCATAAAAATGCATCCATGAATAAATGATTAAGATGAACCGAGTGAACGAACGGCGCAAGCACATAAGTAAGCTAGGTATAGACTGTGATCAAACCTAGAGCGAATTTCTTGTGTCGGTTGAATTTCGATGGCTTTGCTATCGGTCTCTGCTCAATGGAACAAGTTTATCAGTTGGATGGGTAACGAGCGAAACAATGTGATTGTGTTTTTATTTATGGTGCTCATGAAACATGGATGATAAGAATGTGCAGTGCTAATACAAATAACAAATTATGCTTTAAACGAGAGACACACGTACATCATACGTACGTACGTCGTCGTTTTCAAGAGGATAAAATACCTCCGAAATTATCGATTTTGTTCGATGAGGCTTATGCTTTGGATTGTTGTGCACGATTGAGGAATTGGCTGAGAAACGCATGCTTCGAAGAATAGAGTCAAGAATAGTCAGTCATTTCTAATCACGATGGAATGAAGAATGCTTTCAACTACATTACACATCACAGCAGCCAACCAGTCAATCTCATCAGCTATGGTCGTCATTTTTGATGATGAAAATAATCATTCGATTGAGCGTATCACCAGATTTTGCTACTATTAAGGAACAGCCAGTCAGTCACCTCTAATACAATCCGTTCATGCTAACAAAATATTTCATGCCGAGTTCACTTCAGTCAGTAATGACTGCTCAATTCCGTATCTAACGAAAATCAAACAACTACAAGCACAAGCACCCTCTCCTGCTGCTGCTGCTGCTGCTGCTCGCTGTTCAACAACGCACACAACCATCCAACCGAACACAACGCACTAAATTCACAACCTCCTTTTTGTTGCTTTCCGGAGATCTGAAATTTTTTCACTGAATCAGCATTTGGGAATTTGCAAATTTGAAACTTTCCATAGCTTCTGGCAAAAATTAGGCCGAAAACGACCAAAAATTAGCATATTTCTTGAGAATTCGTCAGCACTATTTCGCTTGATGCATAGTGAAACGTATCGTCCCATTTTGATGATCGCTCGCTCAGTTGCTCCGCGCGCTGGTGCGGTTGCCGTATAAAAGCCAAGAGGTGGTGCCTCTGTGAACCAGTGGAAAGGTTTTGGGTGCTGAACAGTGTTCAATTGGTGTAGAGCAAAGCAATCACAAATAGAGAGCTATTCATTGCGTGCTGCTACTGCTGTGTGTGATTAGTGCATATAGTGCGTGAGTCTGTGAGAGAGAGGAGCCATCTCTATATTGAGCGCTGATAAGTTGATTAAGCAACTCGGATCTGTTATCCGGCTCAACGACGCGCTAGATATATCCATCCGGTCCGGTGTGCCAGTTTGTGACAATACCATCGAGTAATACCTCGTTTGAGAGCATTTCTTGCCGAGAATTCATCTACTGCATGACTGCGACTTCTGTAGATGAGCAGTCGTCGAACGGGCAGCCGTCGACTCATCACCATCGTTACGGTGACGGTGATGAGGACGAGCAGCAGCAACAGTCCAGCGCTACCACTACTACAACTACTACGGACAGCATCGATCACGAGCTAGCTCCGTCCGGTATTGCCGGTCCGGTTGAGCTACAGGGCGAACCGAATCTACCGGATGTTCGCTTATGTACTATAGAGCATCGTATGTTGTCTGAGAGTGATGCCGATATTGTGAGGCTTACCAAACAACGGAAACAACGTAGAAGGTGATTAATTTTTGCAATTTTGGAATTTCTTATTCTCATTCGATTCTTTCCTTTCTTCTATTGAGCTTTTCACTTATTCCGTTGTTGCACTTTCTCATTATTTTTCTCAATTTTAAACGAAATCTCAAAATTCACGTTCAATGATTTCCCTTTCAAATAACGAAAAATGACGCATGCGCAAATGATAATTCATCAAGTTGAAGTGCATTAAACAGCGCGAATTTCAAAAGTGTGCTGGTTGAAACCTCAAAAGTGGCATTTAAGGCTTGCATTGTGTTCTAATCACGTTCTAACTCTATTACTTCATTTGTATGCCATACTCATCGATGTACACACATCGCGCTCAGTTCATATTTTGTAGCATGTAGTATGGTGTGATTCTCAGCTGATTGATAGCATTTTCATTTGAATGGAATGCATTTGAATTGCTGAAGTCAGTTCAAGACTGGAATCATTTATCAGGAAGTTGATTTGTAGGAGAGGTAAGGGGCGTTGGAAGCCTTATCATAATATGACAACTGAAGAAAAACTCGCAAAGGATGAACGAGTGGAGCGGAATGCGTTGAGAAAAAGAGCGAGGTAGTATTTGACTTTGATTCGATCTACATTTGTCCATTCCTTTTTACGTTGCAAGTGCGTTTTTATGGATCATATCTCCGTATTTATATTCACTGATTATTCGTTTATATTTGTTTTGTTTGCGAATTGTCTTTTTTTAATGGCAAATTTCCACAAGATTCATGAAGTAAGCATTTACTCCACATTAGTCATTGTTACACATTTTAGACCGAAGGTATTGAATTTCTTTTGAATATATGTATCGATCAAATTTTGTGTGATGTTTGCATTTATTCAATAGATTCATTCATTTGTGTTCAGCTGCAGAAAAAAGCATTCGAATTATTGAGTTTTGTGATTCATTTGTTCATCTCGTAGTGTGTGTGTAATCATCACCATAGATCCTATTTCATACAACGCTTTAATTCACTATTGAATTCGTTTTGATCAATTCGTAAACTTTTCATAAAAACGTTTTTTTTAAAATATGTGTAATAATGAAAATTAAACGACAACATTTTTCGCACTTCAGATTATTCTCGAACGGTAAACCAATGGCTCCATATAATACGACACAGTTTTTGTTGGAAGATCGCGAGAAGCGAGTTACTGTGGACTCAGATGGAGATTCAGTGAGTGGGACGGCTGCAATGCCGAAAGCGAGCATTTCACCTCAACGTGAAAGGTTTGTGATGATGAGGCATTTTTAGTGTGCACTATTGACTGTGATTGAAAGGGACACGATGCTTTTTTTGTTTTGAAATGTTTGGCATGGTTTAAGGAAGTTATTTTAAGACACAACTTTGAAGTTTCGGTCATTAGTTCTTCAACTGTTTTGAAACAAAATGATTGCTGAATGTGCATTTGTTTTGTTTTTTGGCTTGTTTGCAGTTGTTTACTAGCGTGAGTGAGTGATACTTGTGAATGTGTGATGACGTCTTGAGAGTATGTCAGAGGAGGGAGGTTCTTTTGGAAGACACTGGCAACGTTTTTATTTTGGATTGACATTGGGCAATAGAGATTGTGAGAGAGTGATGCAAGAGAATGATGAAACAGAGCATGCACAGGAATTGTGAGTGCATTGTGTAAACATATCGCTAGAGTTGATCTCTGATCACTCGTTTGGTGTGTGATCGATATGATTGCTTAATTACGTAGATTGATGATGTGGAAACGAAATTGTTTTAATTTGAATTAGTTGTGCTCATTTGGAATGCAAACTTATTTTAATTTTCATGTAAATGAGATAATCAACCATGTGAAAAGCAAATTATGAATGGTTCATTGTGAAAAAAAAGAAGAGATGCTGATTTGTAGAAGTGTATTTACGTAGGTGGCAAGCATTAAGCGATGAACTGACATCAGATGAATCAGAAGTGAATATTGCAGGGAGCGTTTACTGTCGGGTTCAGATGCTGGCGGTAATACGTCGGAGAGTGGGAGTGTTTCGGGTGAAGAGGATGAGTTGATGGAACGTGAGTTCGAGGCAGAGTACGACAATGTGAATTTAATGCGTATCAATGGAATGAGTCGAGAAGAGGTATCTATTTGTGATCATTTTGTTTTCATTTCATTTGTTTTGCATTTGCCATTTTAAGTGGTTTATGGAGTAATTGATTGCAGATCATTCGAGAGATGATGTATTTGGAGAGGAACAACGGGAAACTAATGGATCAAGTATCGTTGCTTAATTCGGAGAATGAAAATCTCAAGAAACTGTTGACAGAGCATAAAATTGAGTACGCAGATGTGCTGTCGGCGAAGCGAAGTCGAAGTGGCGACTCGTTCGATTCGGATGTGAGTGCGGTGCTTGTGCCAGAATCCAGTCCAATTACCGTAAAACGATCCGATATGAACACACGATCGATTTGACTGATCACGGTATGAGGTATCTTGAACGAGCAGTGTATCAATCAGCCAATCAGAATCAGTCGGTCGAGTGTATCTTGAAGAAGAAGAAGAAGAAAACGTACTGTATGATGGTGGAATACAGTAGTTGAATGGTGGTAATCAACAGCATTGGCAACAATGAACTCTTCACGAGGACACAATTTCGATGCACGAAGCAATTAGGTGAGGGCTACGGGCGATAGATTCATAGAATACAAAAATTGAATTTCATCTGGCATGATTTTGAGTGATGCATTTAGTTTACTATGAACAACGGAGAGAACGTAGTTTTTAGTTAGATAACTGAAATAAATGTTGGTGAAATTCGATTACGTATGGAGATGTAATTAACAGCATGATGTAAAGCCATACAATGCTATGAGTCGATCAATTAGCAGTGTATAAGCGAGGATTCAAATTTGTGCTCCAAGTGAAGTATGTGTGCTGATGATTATCGATCACTGTGTTCAGATCACATGAACTGATCTAATCAGCAAACAATACAGCTGAACTGGTAACAGAGCTCTGGCAGTGCCAGCGGGCGTGCTCCTCTTTACCGATTTTGTAATGTCTTGATTTGATTCATTTGTTTTGTCTTTTATTGTTTTGTTTATTTTCCCCTGGAAATAATTAAGCAATATGTTCCCATTGTATATGAAAAGTTTTCACTGATTTTATTAGTCTTCTCATTCGGTAATCGCATGGTTGTTCCTCTTGATCCTCTCGATTGGGTTGAAGTTTGTTGCAAGAACACAGAAGTTTCGCATTGTTTAGCGAATGGCATTTGTTTTACACATAAATTCAGCGCAATAACTGAATCGAATCGTATTTGTAAATGCGATATGAGCAGTTGAATCAGATGCTAGAGTGAATTACGTGTATTTATAGCAGCATTCATTATGGCTTATGCAACCACTACCTCACAATTGTCGTTTGTTACGGTCATAGTGAATGCCTAACGGGTGCATTTGAATGCTTCATTTTGTTGTTGTTGTATGCCCCGTGAATGAGAACACTTTCATTGTAATGGGAATGGCGTGATAGAGCTACAAAAATTTGTTGTTATGTTTTATTCTAAATACTATCGTTCTTACCATTATTGTTTATATTCACATTATTGTTAATATGGTAAATGATGTGATTAATTGAAGTCTTATACAATTATATAATAATATTCGCAGAAGTAGTCGTCTATCAAATGCATGAAAAAGCAAAACAATGAAACATTTACACACTTCCTCTATTCCATCATCAGTTTTTAACGTTTTTTTCTCCTTTTTCGATCAAATGTGTTGTATTGGAATCGTTTTTTCTTTTTGTTGAGTATTGAGTGTTTCTTAAGCGATTCTCGATTACGTGTCCATATCATCATTACTTGTGCATCTGTCTTTTAAATCGTTGTTGTTGTACGTTAAATCTAATCTGTTTTCGAAGATCTGGCGTACACCAACACATCGTTCTATATACTTTATATACCATATTGATCATACTGGCCTGTTGAATCTCAACTTCAATATTACGGGTTGCTATCCTTCATATATAAATACATTATTATGCCTCAAAAAAATAAAAATCAAAACAATCCCACAAAAAAAATTAAAAAATTACAAAATCCTTTCTTCATAACACCCATCTCTTCTATCATCTTCTCATCATCCCCCTCCAAAATATCCCAGTAGTTTTCTGGAATTTGCAGTTGCGTTAGACTCGAGAAAGAAATGGATTTATGCTATTAGGATTTCTTGAGATCAAACCTCTTGAATCAGTTCTCATATTTGGAGTATAATTAATTGAATGATAGGTGTGGAATTGGTGCGGTGAAGCAACTTCAGTCGATTCGTTCGGTTGTCCGTAAATTGCAGTTGAAGAGGAGTGTGCCTAGCAGCATGCGAGCCAGTGTTTAGCTAAATGAGTCGTGTTTTTTTGTGTTGAGTTACGACGATTGTCACACAAGCAGTGTTGTTGTTCGTGCACATTGAATTTGTTGTTGACTTGATTTGATTAATACTAATTAAATTAAATTCTGAATTGATTTTGTGTATGAAAGAAATATTTGTAAGTGAATACGATGTACTGTATATGTGTAAATGAAATGTTTATGTGCATATAAATATGCATAGAAAGCATCGCTTTCTCAGGGAGTTTCGCCTCATCTTGGATCATTTTAATGATTTGGTTGGTTGAATTGTGAATTGTTGTTGTTATTGATAGCGTTTTACTGTAAATTGTTGATCTGTTGTGGCATGGATTTGTTTGTTTGTGTGTATGTGATACTGTCGTCGTCGTCATCCTGTTATCACACCAACTTATATTATCACATGTCAACGGAGTATTGTTTAACGCACATAATATATTTTTAAGCACTATCAATTTCGTTTGGGTTCATGTTTGAATGGAATGAAATTTTGAGTTTTTTTCTACGAGAATGCATGATGAGATGAAATGTTTTGTTGTTGAATTGAAGTTGTTGAGGTGAATTAAGGTTTTTGTTGAATTGAAAGCTGATTGTAGAATGTTTTTATGTGTAATTGAGGTGGTGAATTAATAAGAATTTAATGCGTAGCTACGCGATTCGTTTTTATTGTTGTTGTTTCGTCGCGGAATTGTAAGCTTAGAGAACTAACTGCAAGAGGGATTACAGTTATACATAATAAAATAATTCTGAAAGGTATTTGTAATTAGATTAGCATTTGTAGATGTAAAGTATGGCTTAATTGTAAATCACATAAGCATATGGCAAGCAAACGCTTCGCAAACGTACAACAATATATTCTAGCTCTAATTGATAGCATTGCCAGTCAAGTTCACTATAAGACACGAGATGATGAGGTGTATTATCGCTGTGCTTCGCAGTTGAAATTGGATCAATTTAAAAAAAACGATAAAGTGTGCACTTGAGAAATTTATAATCGCTGACAAGGGGCACTTTTGTTTACAGTAACCGTAAAGTTGAGCAGCAGTTAATGGCGAAGTGAATGTGATTGTTCAAAGAAATGATTGTAGCCTTTAAGCACCGATTGGAACTGTGAAATTTCAAGTAGTGACCAATAATTAATGAAATAAACGCTTTTCATAGGTGGATTTTTTTTTTGAGTCAAGATTGATGTTTATATCAGTAGCGCAAGATTTTTGTTCTGCGATCATTAGTTTCGAATGGTTCAATATTCTGATAAGCGGGTGATTCTTCTTGTGAGCGACTAATCGATAAGCGACTCAAATTCAAGTGATAAACATTTCACTGAATACGAAGTTTCCTTTAGAGGATTGCTTTTTGAAAATATATTGCGAGTGCGAATGAGCGTGCAAACTAATGATGCTTATTTGAACACGAATCAATGCTTATGAATTCGTTTTGCTATTTCAATTACTCAAAAAATGATTTTCTAAAACAAAAAACGATACTGTAGATCAGTTGTCACAAATATTTCTCAGCAAACCGATAAAGCCGTGTCGGAAAAATCCATTGACGCAATTGGTACCAAAGTCGCATTAATTTGCGTATTCATAAGCTTGAAATCTACGTCAACGCTTATATCTTCGACGATATCATTATGATCTGATATCGTCAATCTACGTCATTAGCTAAGAATGGACTCTAATTTGGATGCATGATGATGCATGCGTCTCAGTGAGATGTAACTTAGGATCAAGATTGCATTAATGTGCTTGAGTTGTTCACAAATCTCTATTATAATTCCTCGCATTTATGTTTTTTGTTGAATGCATCACAATTTATCATGATGCTCTTCTCTGCGCATGCTCTTCTTATCCGATTGATCTCATTTGCGTACTGTTATTCGGGTGTTGTCTATGGCTTGATTACACATGTGATATCTTGCATCGATATTTATCTGAACTGTATATGAAATATTCATGAATAAAGGCTTTGAATATCATAACACTGTGTTAACAACTAAAAATTTAAGAGCATTTGGAAATTCATCACAAAATACAATAAACGAAAACGCTAATCCAGTGTATCCAAACTCGAAGCAAACAAACAAAAGAATTATTCATTAATTTGATTATTACAATTGCTATTCTCTTTGTTATTCGATGATTCGATTATAAAACCTCGCAAAAATATTGGAAAGAATCAATTATTTCGAATGGCTGAAATATTATTGCGATTTTCAGCTTATTTGATGTGTTTATCGTTCACACAATCGTCTTTGTTACAACGATCTTCTTTCGCAATCGTATCTCTACGCTACGCTTACAAATCGACCCTACGAAAGCGTTTTTTCTTATTGTTTTTGTTATCTTCAAACAGGTCTCTCATCTTCTACCGACGAGTTCAACTATAGGTTGCAATTCTACAGCTAATACATCTATGAACGATTTTGAGTTGCTTGCACTTCAAATACAATCATCACTGCTCAGCGAAATCCCGTGCTTCGAATTCAGCGAATCGAATTATGCTTGTAATGAGATTAATTTGTGGTGAGCAATCTGAGATAAACCCAGTCATAGTCACATAACTTCACTGTTGCACACATATTTTGTTTTCTTCACTGCTTTCAGTCTCTTTCGGTTGAGGCAAATGGATTAAAATTGCAAATTCTTGATGTACTCCTATCTCACGTCCCCAAAAACAAAACGTTCTCCAAGAATATTTATCAGATGAATGATTCAAATTCTAGACCAGTGGTTCTCACATTCGGGTGCTGCATTTCCCCTTTTGATGATCTGGCAGGCCGCAGTTACCCCACCCCCATTTATTGAGTATGGAAATCGCAAATGTCACAATCAGATGACCGTTATGTTCAATTTTATAAGCACGTTCATGGGCCTTCTCGTTGTGTTGCTTTTCATGCAATCGATTGTGATTGCATGAAAAACTGTAGTCTGTGACACGCTCATACACTTGAAACTGATTTAGATGAATTCTCATTCTTTTTGGACGTGTTGTATTCGCTCTCATAGCTATTACATGCGAATACCGTTCTCTTGATGAGTTTTTCTCATTCACTTCGTCTCATTTCACTTCACAGTTCGAATCGATTTCTTATTCTGTAGTATATACTATTTATTGGATACGTTGACGAGTGTTGACAGCTGAAATCAACAATACAGCAATAAAATATTATTGCTCAACAATGTTCGACAATCAAATGATTAATTACAGAGTGTATTTGATAGAATGAGAATTTGACTTTAATTGTTGATTGAAATGAATGAGAAATTAGCAGAATAGAACACTTTTGGTGATAATAGCTATGAGAGCGATTGTAACAGCAAGGAAAAGAATGAAAACTGTGTTAAAACGAATGAAAATCCTACTAGGCCCACACGAGCCAGTGATAGTCAGAAAATTGAAGATTGTTACGAAGTACTAATTTCCTGATCTCCTTCATCACCCCTTGACACCCCCAAATTACCCAAAATGGGTAATTCCATCTCTATGAGAAGTACTGTTCTAGACAATCAAATAGAATCATGATCATTTGTTGATTGCTTGGGTACAATTCGAAATGGGTAATTCAGTCTGACCTCATAGAGCTTTTCATGGTTCTTTGCAGTCTTCAACTCATCACTAGATCTGAGCAGTCCATGGTTAAACTGCTCGATTGATTCACCTAATTCAAGTTCCGTGAAAAGTTGTCATAAGTGATCTTATCTTGTCGAACTTATTGCTGGTGACCTGCAGACATTCACAGCAGCAGTTGACCGTTCCGTACCTTTCAGTCAATGTTGAGCAACATCAACTTCCTCATCAACACTAATTATCTCTAAATGTTCATTCGCAACATTCATTATTCATTCATCCACTCGTAATATTCATATTCGCTTACAAAAATCGTGGAAGTAAACTGCATTAAACAATGCAATCCACTCGATCTGATGCTAAAATGAGCCGGAAATTTTCAACAACTTTCAAGGTTTTCAAATAGCGCATCACTTCTTTTCCTTTGCTGAGTGGTTTATATTCGATTTTAAAGGACACTCTCAGCTTTGCCTCCAATCGTGATCATCAAACTTATCACAAACTCTTTCCATATATCCACACCGCTGAATGAAGTGCTCTGTATTAATGGTATTGCTTCAGAAGTGCTATATGTCAGTGGTATTGTTTCTGCATTGCACTCACTCTGAAAATATGACTCTTTAGGCAAATGCCAATACATGTTATGTATATGTTATGAAGAGTGAAGATAATCATTTTGCACTGTTCAATTTTTACCAAAAAAGTATCGTCTAAATTCCGTTGAGATTAGTGAAGAGGAGTCGAGCAATTATTTTGAGTCGTTTAATAAAGCAACATAGTGATGGTATTTGAGTGGAGGAATGAAATGAACAAAAGCGAGAATTAATAATAGTGTGTGGCTGCTGATCGATGGTCTCTGAATGACGACTGACTGCTTGATGACAGATTGTGTTGTTTTGAATATTGTGCGATAAAAATTTTGTGCTGATGATGAGCATTTGATTTGTGAGATTGATAATAATATTAAATTGTGTGTGTTTAAATTTAATTTAGTGATAAAGTTAGATGGGAATATATACGATTGTAGCATCGAACACAGCCAGTTGTGGTGCACACAGAGAGGAGAAGAACGCATGGATTGTTTATTCGAATTTCATTTTTCGAACGTCGAAAATGAAAATCTTGTTTAAACAAGGGGTGTTCGTTCACATTTCATAGTATTGATGAACTATTCACAAACAACTTCCAAGTGTATAATTTCTGTGAATATGTTTAGGAAATAACCATGAAAATATCATCGCATCGTAGCACTAAAATAAAATAATAGTGATAATGATGAGAATATTAAAAGTATCCATGACAACAATAGATAATAGCAGTTATTACAACAATAATAATATAATAACGATGATAACAAGAATGAGAAAAATAATAATAATGATTGGTATAATAACAAATAATAATAGTAATAACAATAATGATGATGATAATAATAATAATAATAATAATAATAATAATAATAATAATAATAATAGTGCAGAATAACAATATGATTGGTATAATAATAATAACGACCATAATAAAAATATATTCTCATAATGATCAAATTTAATAATTTTCACAATGTTCTCAATGCATTTTAATTTTTCATTGCTGCTGAAATTTCCTGTGATGTTATTCAACTGATGTGCACAATTTGATGCTCGCCTTAACACCTCTGCTTTTGCATTTAATTTTTGTTATTATTGTGATAATGGTGATGATAATAAAATGTATTTTCGCCAAATTCTACAAGAAAAAGGTCCTACAATAATTTGATTTTCGGAATATCATTGGAACATGTAAAAAAAACTTCAATGACTGCAATTCGAACAAGATAATTTTCAGTGTATCTGATTGACGAAGGGTTCATCGTTGCAAATTAATGCCTGAAAATTGTCAAAAATTCAATGAGGATTTAGTTGAGTGACGGATCATTAACTGATGCTCGACAGAGTATTACTGCTATTACTGGCAACAGCAACAGATAATAGCAGTTGTAATAAAATAATATTTAAATAAATATATTTAATATTTATTTAAATATTTAAATAAATATATGTAATAAAATATCTATAAATAATATTTAAACAATAAAATAGATTGTATAACAATAATAATATGGCAGTTTTAACAGTGAATTAACAGTAAATATGAATTCGTCATTGGGTTTTATATAATGTCGAGTTGATTGTAGATTTCGACTGAAGAAATTCAAAAATTTTCAACATGAATGAGGGTTAATGGTAAGTCAATGAATAAATGATAATTGTTTGGAATAGGAATAAGGAGATAACACTGAATGCAGTTGATTGTATTCTATCGTGGTCATCTTTTATTAATAAGTTGTTCTATTTTGTGTGCTCTATTTTCGATTCGTCACTTAGACTTTTCAGTGAAAATCGATAGTTTTCAATATGATCCGTACATTATACATGCACACAATCACTCATCAATCCGTAAATATAGATATTATCATTCTCAGAAAAAAGGTGAAAGGATCTGGCAAAATTCTATCGGAACGATAGCGATTATCAAACGGATGTACAGAAGTAATCAAATGATCAATAGCAATAATCAGAAAACCATAACTTCGATACTACAATAATAATGAGCACAATAATTGGAACAAAATGAATTTATGGAATAATATCACTGCCAAAATTGTCCGAAACATCAATTGTATGCAGTTTATTCGATTGTATAACCTTCATCTAATTCCTTCCTTGAGATGGCCTATTTTCGGCCGTCACCATGACATTATTACCCTTTCATAATAGTTTTGCACTACGACTAAAGTGAATGTGCAACATTCAGCAGCAACCATCATTCAACCGGTCTGATCTTCTCGCTTTAATTCTCCTTCAACCTAATCGTTCGCCTTTCCTGTCGCAGAACCCACTCGAACAACCTGTCCTGTCCTAATACTATTTCCAATCAACACTAAGAAGAGTAACTTATTCATGCAATTTTAAAAGAAACATGAATGAGCTCAGTGCCAAATGTGAAACAATGCTCAAATATTCCATTTATGTTTACTCGATTATTTATTCACTGAACTATTGTGTTGCACGAGCGGATAAGAAAAACGAAACACTCAATCTACCAAAATGTATCCATATCGATCCTTATGTTGAGTTAGTTTTACGAGTTTTTCGTCCATCGAATTCTATGAATCGTTTTTTTTTGCAAACGAATGTGATCCATTGTTCATTGCACTTACTCATTTATGTCATATAATCTGCAGTTTTCATTCTTTCAACCATTCTCTTCTTGATGCTTTCTTAGAACAAACAATAAATTTAACTCTTTCCATTGAAAACACTTGAAATATTCATTCGTCGCTTTCAAGCACTCGTAAAATCAAGTTTCGTTTCGTTTGTTCATTGTAATTGGTAAAAGGCAATATTCTTCCGACATTTTTCTGCACATAAATAATTTCTCGTAGTTTTTCTCGCCATCCTTTCAACCAGTAAAATTGCAGTCGAATGCATTATGTTTGCCGTCAAAAATAGAAAGATTATGAAAAAGAACAAAAATACGATTATACTTTGATTTTGCAAATGGAATCGAAATGATCGTTTGCTTGCTGAACTCAATAAAAAATTTTTCAAATTACCAGTTGAAAATTTCAAATAATCATCGCAGAAATGAATTTCAGTTTGGAAGGATGGTCAAAAGTGAACGCCAACAAAACTGGATGTGATATTTTGACGAAACGTCCGATTGCTTCAATTGAAGATGACAACGAACGAGAACGCTACAAATGGGGTGAGGAGAAGTTCGCATTCGACGTCTTGGCCAGCGATAAAATTGGTCCAAGAAGAGAGCTACAGCCGATGTATCATGAATTGTGGGTCATGCCAAATCATTTACAAACAGTCTATCAGATCAACGTAATCAATCCTTTGTGCGAATAACTGCTAGTCAGATCATTCAGTTGATTACCCAATAGTGTTCATTCAGTTTTGATCGATGATTGGTATTTGGCTTCCTCGGGGGGCATTGCCTTGGCCAACTCATCAGCCTTTTGCAAAGATTGCACATTAACTCGAAAAACATGTTTTAAGCCACAGAAAATCTAATGGCCGCATTGAACAGCAACGTATTGGATTCACATATGAATTTATGAATCGTAATAATTGACTCTGCAAAAATGATAATCGAAATATGCAGTTCAACTTCACTATTCAATTGCTAAATATTCAGGTGTTCCAATATAACGTACGATGGAATATCGTTGAGAGCAAGTATAGTGATAATCTATCACAATGAGGCATTATCAGTGCTGATTCGTATGATAAATAGTATCCTGGATCGAACACCTCCACAATTATTGCATGAAATTGTTTTGTACGATGACTGGAGTGATGAGGATGACATCCTCATGGATCATATCACAAAATACGCCAAAATTGATGGATGGCCAATGGAAAAATTGGTGGTGAAACGAAGTGATGAACGACTTGGCTTGATTAAAGCAAAGGTTTGATGCAAATGCAAAATTGATTTCGTTCTTCTCTCCGCATTAATTGTATTTCTTATAGCAGGTACTTTCATTACCCCTTTTGATGATCCAGCAGGCCACCGTTAACCCGTCTCCCCTTCCCTGATACAAGAACTTACTATTTCTACGTATAACGTCAGGAACAAACGGTTTTCCGTTTGTTCCTGAAGTTCTTAGTGTCCATGAGATCGATTATGATTGCATGAAAAGCTGTTGTCTATGACACGCTCACTTCAAACTGATTCAAATGGATTCTCATTCTTTTCAGACGTGTTGTATTCACTCTCATAGCTATTACATGCGAATATCGTTCTCTTCATGACTTTTTCTCATTCACTTCGTCTCCTTTCACTTCACAATTCGAATCATTTTCTTATTCTGTAGCATTTACTATTTACTGGATACGTTGATGAGTGTTGGTAGCTGCAATCAGCAATACAGCAGTTGAATTGAATTGCTCAACAACGTTCGACAGTTAAATGATCAATTATAGAGTGTATTTGATAGAATGAGAATTTGACTTTGATTGTTGAGTGAATTGAATGAGAAATTGGCAGAAGAGAACGCTTCTGGTGACAAAAGCTGTGAGAGTGATTTTAGCAGCATGGAAAAGAATGAAAATCCCGTTAAAACGAACGAAAACCCTGTTAGGGCCTTACGAGCTGACAATACTCAGAAAATATGAGAATATTGCCATCAACTAACCACATATCCGAGTTAAAAAACACCATCACAATAGCGTTCTATCATAATATAACAACTGCATGAAATACTAATTCCCGATCCACTCCATTACCCCTTGACACCTCCAAATTGCCCAAAATGGATAATATCGCACTCTATGAGAATCATTACTTTAAGTTATGATTGTAGACTTTCGCTGCACGCGTTGCTACCGGAGATGTGCTGATATTTTTGGACAGTCATTGTGAGGTGACAGATCGATGGATTGAACCATTATTGAACGCTCTGCAAGAGGATGGCACGAGGTCTGTTTTGTTTGATCGAATCGACGATTTTATGGTGATAACGGGAATGTTGATAGATGTATAAAGATGACCGACCCTGTCTGTTCACTGATAAGAGAGAAGTCAATCAACTATTCTGAGTCATCGCAGTGATAACGAACGATGGTGAACTGATAATGTTATGAATTTGGTTTATGGGTATCCAATATACACATTCGGGATCATCTCCAAGATCGACAGTGAAATGATGAATTAAGCTAATAGTAAAACTGAGCATTCGTCAGCCTGTTGAAGCTTGTGAGTTAACATATGCCCAACAATTACATTGCCATAGTACAAATAAGCAAAATTTGTAGTCGTTGCTAAATGGGTCATAATCTTTGCTCATAAAATTTGTTACTAAAAATTCAAAAGTTGACAACTTTAGGGTTGTGCTGCCGCTAGTTGATCTAATAAATCCGTTGAAATTCAATTATGAAAAGGCAATGGTCACGAGAAGTGCCTTCGATTGGGGTCTCAATTTCGTATGGAAATATTTCAATTGGGAATATTTTGATATACTCGAAAACAACGTCAACCTTTTCAAGTAGGCTTTGAGTTTATTTTTAATACTTTAAATACCTCTCAACGAGTACTCACGAAAACAGCATCGCACTCACATGTGAGAACGTCCGCTCGATGATTTCTTTCTATTCATTCGATGTCAAACTAAACTTTTTGCAGATCTCCGATAATGTCTGGGGGTCTTTTAGCGATTAAGAAGAGTTATTTCCATGAGATGGGTGAATACGATACAGGCATGGAAATATGGGGTGCTGAGAATGTTGAAATGTCTGTTCGGGTATAATTTTCTCATTCTCATAAACTCGTTCAACGATGTGATACAGAATCGTTTTAATATTCGAATTTATTCAAAATATTCCAGCTATAGGGTGATGTTCACCTGACGAAATTGTCGCAGATTTTGTGAATTTGCAATCGTTATTAATGTTCTGATAGAGCATGTGCATTGCAGCTGTTTAATAAATTCAATGAAGTCAGATTTAATTCAGATATGGCTTTGTGGTGGTTCAGTGGTCGTTGCTCCGTGCAGTCGCGTAGGTCATTTATTCCGAATTCGAAGGCCATATAAAGGTAAACCTGGAATCAAGAATGAGAATCTTTACAACTCGTTACGTACCGTCAAGGTTTGGTTCGATGAATATGAGGTTCGTTGGTGACATTTTCTGGATATGCTCATCATTTTTTCATGAATTCAATCGTTTCTAATCGTTCCTAAGCAAGATCTCTCTTAATTCTTAATCACTGATACGGCTGTTGATCAAACTAGAAAAGAGGTTCAAAAATGATTTTTTTTTCACTTCAAAATGAATTTTCAGAAGTATTTCTTGAAAGCTCAACCCAGAGCAGTGGGAATGAATGCGGGTGATTTAACCGAAAGACTCGAGCTGAAGAAACGCCTCAATTGTAAACCGTTTTCATGGTTTCTTGAGGAAATATATCCCGATCTGAAACCGCCTGAAGACAACAGAGCTGCAAACAAACAACCTGAGCAGATATGATATACGCGCATATATTCCTATTCCGACTTTTTCATGGACCACAAATTGCAGCGATCACTCGAATTTTCTCTTCTCCTCTCAGGCAATGAGGAATAACAGATGATAATAGCAGATTTAGAGCACTTGAAGATGACCATCCGGATAGAAAATTCTTTCAAAACACCTTCACAGAAGACTGTAAGCGGAATTTGCGGGTATGAAGCGATTCGGAGATTTGTCATTGTCATCAGTTAAGAACTGTGAACGCGAGCGCAAAATTTCAAATATATTCGGAAATAAAATTAATAGGAGTAGCAAATGCTTTTTCGAAATGAAAACGTATATTGTGCTGCTGTTAGAAGAAGGAAGATTAAACTGATGGTCAGCAATAAAAAATAAAAAATCAGCAAACAATGAGTGACAAATTACTTTTTGCAGCAGTTGGACATAACAAAACAACCGGACGATATACCAATCGAGCATTCACAAGATGAAAAATCGCACGAAGAGGAATAATGAGAAATAATTACGATGATCACTCCATATAAAAACTAATTGTTCTCGTCACATTTTGCAGAACACGTTTATTTATTCTTTTTGTTCATTACATGTTTTGTCGTTCGATTGGCTTTAAAACGTACTTGTGTTACAAATAGTACGCATTTTATGAATCACGAAGATTAATCTCATTACTGAATGCTCCCTTCACTTCTCAATTCAATCAACTGAATTCAATACGGCTTTTTATGTTCACAATTATTCACCTTATTCATGAGCTGAGGTATGTTTTCTTTCATCAAATTCTCTCTCAAAAAAAGCCCTCTCAGAGAATTTCATCATTTACTCGTACAGATTCATAACAATTTCCTATTAAATTGTTATATTAGTCTATCGTTTTCGTAATAAATCATGAGAACGGAAATGATTTTGTTGCTTACAGCTAAACAGTTTGCAAAATCAAAGATGGAAACACCTTTGCTCTACCGTATGATAATGACTTCGTACATACGCATTCTTTCGTAGTACCGATAGCAATCCACTTGCAGAGTGCAAAAGAATATTTCATTAAATGGTGAAGTTTGTGAATTTGACTTAATAACAACTTACAATTGTGCAATTGACTGAACTCGTAAGCACCCATTCCATTGACCTTCTGCAGCCACTAGTTAAAAGTGTGGTCAAATCACTCCTTTCTCATTTCAGATGCAGTAATATTAACCAACCGCTAATACAACATTGTGATAAATCGAAGAAGTTTATTCTTTTCAGTCGAAACCACCCTACTAGATGCCATTTTTACCCACCTTAAGAATACTTATTAGAATTTACTCATGAACACCTTATTAAAACAAGCGACCGTTTAAAAAAATACAAAAGTTGACCGGCTCAACGGTACAAAGACCATTCGCATTCGATCGAATGACGTACGACATTTGAAGATGAAAATGAAATTCAAGCGTTTATTGTTTCTTTTGACGAAAGAATACTCATTCAACGATTGTAATCATAATAAAAACGGCTATAATACCGTTTTGAGAAGTTAAGAATAATACTTAATAAGTGAATAAAGATTAAAAAGTAATAAATTAATTTCACAGATGATATGTCAAAAGAATCATTACAAATCTGTGGATAGCATTTATTTCGTTCACAAATTGCAAAAATAACCTACGAATATATATATTTAAGTGTGTTATCAATGAAGCGCAAACCGCTTTGATTTGTGCATCAATCAAACATACACTACAAAATTACAGCAAAAGTGTAATTAAATATTTTGCGCAACAATGCACACAACAAAAATACGCAAATATCGCATTCCGTCGTTGACACTAACAACTGACACCATTCAATGAGTGTGTTGTGTTGCCTATACTAATGATGAGCAAAACGAAAATACCCAAGTAATAGTAACACATTCACGTTTGCATACTATCGATAATGAAGAGTGCAAATAGATTGATCCGCAATAACAGCATTCAATAAATGACCAAGCAATAACTCTAACAATAATCACACAACAATCACAGCTCTGAAAAGAAATGCGATTTCAAAAAAATGAATGGACGCAAAAACAAGCGAAACGGACAAACACAGCCAATGAAATGAATTGAAATTAATAGTTTGGTGTACCCATTATATATGCATGTGACTGGAAATGTTAAAAGTGATTAATCATTAAGGCTAAGATATTCAAATTGCTTTGACATTTAATATTTTGAAGTGAATTGAATTCTGATACATGAAAACTTCGTTTAAAAGCAAAAAAAAGCATCTAGCTTTGAATGTATTATCAAAAAAGCTTCGTATATTAAAACACCAACTGAATGTATTTGTTCTAGATAGACGTATGATGTGTTGTTGTTGACGATGTCTTGTTACAATTGATTGATGATCATTGAACGAATATAAAAACACAAATATCTACTCGTCGATAATTTGTTCGACGATACCAGCTGCAATTGTTTGACCGTTTGAACGCAGCGTGATACGACCCAGTGCTTTGCATTGTGCGTAAGACTCGACGCCGATTGCATGATCCGTTTGAATTTCCACCAATCCACTCATATTCCGCGCCAAACATCTACAATTCGGTCGGTTCATTGCTGATGTAGGCTTCAATGTTTCGGTTGGTTTGCTTTCACTATTTCGTAAATACAACTGAATTGGTTTTCACAAACACTGACAGAGACAGATAAATATGATGAACCTCGGTTTCTGCTTCAACACTTGACCGTTTGCTTTATTAAGCGCCGAACGCAAACGAACCACAGTGCACGGTTCACATAACGCATGAGCAAACAGCTCAGCTTTTGTACCCCTCATTATCGGTATGACTATATTGAAGACCACTATACGCACCAACAACCGTTTCGTTGGTACCAAACATTCTTTTCCACCACGACACAAAATTTGACCACAACTAATCGAATCGGGTTCGAACGTGTTCACTGTTTGAAGCGTTAATAAAGCATGATCGCCGGCAAAACACACCGATTCATCGCTTTTTGTATCCTCCATGCTAACGGCTGTATGCAAAAAATAGCTGGTTTTGCATGAATAAATCAATGAACAAAATCTTGAATTCATTATCTTTACAGTTTTACTTAAGCAAAACGAAAATTTCATCCACAGTTCATGATATGTATAATTGTGGATGAATGATGTTTTTGTTCGAAGAGAAAATAGAAGAAATTCATGAATAAATAAATACAGTTGGACAAAGAATATTTGGTTGGAATATTTGATAATTTATGGATAAGTCAATGAAATGAAAGGTAAAAAGCAACCTTTGACAACAGCTGCATCAGCATTTGGCATAATGAAAAGCCTTTCGCCAGGTTCTGTATAACCAGCCTCTAATTTCACACTAACAGTGATTGAGTTTGACGTTGCCTTTATAACATTGTTTATAACAGCTCGTAGAGGACATTCTTCGGCACGTTTCGGTATAGATATTTCATCTAGATTTCACTCTTCGTCATTGATAACTTGTTCAAAGAAACGAATTCTTTTTGTTCAATAGAACGTAGAGGAGAGATGAATAAAACGAACCTATGAACTGAACAAGTGTTGGACCATTATACCACGCCTTGAGAGGGTGATCGTCGGGTGGTGGTTCAGTTAGATTGATACCGTTTAAGCCCGAAACGGGTACGAAACGTACAGATGGGAAGGCGGCTTGTTTGCGCAAAAAACTTTGTAACACAGCACAAACCTCGCCGTAACGTGCCTCTGACCATTCCACAGTATCCATTTTATTGACCGCTACCGACAGTTCAGTTATCCCTTCAAAAGGCACCACTCAAAAGCAATCAAATTTATGACTGACCTCAGTCATCGATTTCAAACATCAATCAACTCTCTCTGGGTAAAATATAATGACATTCAGACATATCGACTGAAAATACCATTGATCCAGCGCCTCATCTGACATTTAAAATCGTCAACAAAACATGAATTATTCCACTTGTATTTGAATCACTATTTCAAAAACAAGAGAAATGAAAACCTAATGAACGAAGTAGCATTGCATGTTCACGTGTTTGTCCACCGAGATCGAAACCGGTCTCAAATTCACCTGTGGTGGCGTTCACAACCAACAGTCCTGCATCTGCCTGCGAAGCTCCTATAAAATGACGGCGGCAATAACTTCTGACGAAATAGATAAAGAGACGGCAAATATAAACTTAATACTCAGTAAAGCAACTACCACATACCAGTGATCATATTCGGGATGAAATCTTTATGTCCTGGTGCATCCAGCAAAACGATTCTTCGATGACCAGTTTCGAACGCAGTTCTAGCGATATCCATTGTAACACCTCGTTCTCTTTCTTCCTGCAAAAACAATGCAATACATCGTGAACAAATTCATTGCAATTGGTTTGTTGAATGACATAATCCTACATCGAAATGTACAACTTCAATTATATTTGTCATTCTCTTACATGATCAGAACGTCATAGAGAAGCGTCCTTAAAAGAACTGCAACTACCTGTGTATCATCCAAAACCCACGCAAATGCAAACGATGCTTTTCCGGTTCGTGCAGACTCTTTCTTATACTTATGCATGGTGCGATCGTCCACACGACCCATCTGTAATCACCAACGTTATATACTTTTCCATATTAAAGCTCATCACAAATTCAATGAAAATAAACGCTAAAACTATTAAAGTTTAACATTTCTATTCGTACGAAACTAGATTGAACGTTTGAGCAGCAACATCCAAAAGATCACCAGATAAAGAAGATGTCCCATTAGTGTACTTTTACCAGCATCGACATGTCCAACAATGACCAAATTAATCAACGGTTTCATATCTTTGGTTCGTTGTCTTTTTCTGAACAAACAAATGAATGAACATTCAAAACGCACCCAAACACTTAATGGCAATAACATAGGTTCATGCACCGTTTGTGAACACAATATTACAAACAATAAAGCATGCACGAAAAATATGAAAATTACAAACTTCGGCGTTGTGGTTGGTGCTGCTTGTGCAGCAGCAAGTGCAGTTAGTCGTCTATAACTAGCGTTCGGAGTGAGTGTTGCAGAAGTTCGTAAGGCATCAGCTGGTGACGACGACGATGAGCTAGTGGACGTGATGCCTTTCTCTGAGATGCGTAGATTTTCGACGTCACGAATACGCAAACGAGGCATATCCTCCACGTTGCTGATAGCATTACTACCACCCGTATTCACAGCAGTTGTTGTGGTTGAATTCTTTTGCTAAAAAATAAATACTGCTTATAAGTTGTCTTAATTGGCTAATAACTAAGAACGAAATTTATTGAAAATTACCAATGGCGCATCGTTTACTGATTGTCGATTTGTTGTTGTAATTTGATGATTATTGGTTGAAGCAAGTGGAGTGGCATTAATGGTATCAGTGAGATGAGTTACACTGAATGTAACTGATGACTGACTGGGTGGCTGCGACGCTGCTTTGTGGACGCGATTTGATCTCATTGAGTCTTTAAATATGAGATACATTCTCGAAGCTTTCATTCAAAAACTTTTCTTCACTTCAGTGATTCTCAACATTCCCTCCCCCGCCGCACATTTTAAGATGTCCTCGCAGCCTCTACAACAATAGTCAAATTGTCCTCGTACTCCTCACAACACCCACTCTGTATCTCTCATCCACTAGAGTGAACGTCTGTAGAACAGATAAGTGACTACCATTAGAGCACGTTCTAGGCTTTCAAGAATATATACGTTAAAGTTCATCCTGATTTATTTTATACATTTGTATGCGCTGAAATCCTCTCTCACCAAATTTAATGTGTAAAAACTAAAACCTTGTTTCGCATTACCTGGAATAAGATCTGGCATCCATTGGTGGTGCGAGCACCCTTAAGCCTGCTTTAAACAAATAAATGAATGCTCTCACTAGATAAACAACCACTCGAATACAATGTTCACTCAAAAATCGTACCGCTACTATCACCGATCTGCTTCTTTTCAACTTCAACCTCGAACTGTGTATTATCGTCATCATCACAAATTACATCGTTTGATAATTCTTCTTCAATGATGAAATCGGAAACTTTTGTGCTGTTATCCATTTGCGCATTTGTTGACGTTATTCTGGGTCGATGATACATGAATTTTGCTGAAGAGAAAGAAAATGGATGCAGAAATGAAATGCACACATTCACTTATACCGATTGATTACAACAAAGCATGAAGATAAAATAATACTTCGTGATTACTATAAACATTGAAATTATCACCGAAAAAAGAAAGAACTATTTGGCATTCTAAAGCGGTAAACACACCTGTACCCGGGGACATTGGTATGTCGTCATCCGTCGAAATGCTGTAACGATGAAATTCCTCGTCATCTTCATCGTCCCTTTCTTAAAAATTCGCAAGTCCATAATAAACGCATATTCATTGAAATATATTACAATATATAATCAACCCACTTTCACAACACCATGCAACCATTTAAGTAGCTTCTCAAAGAAAGAATAGTAACCAACCGTCATCATAATTCATATTACGAAAATTCCGATGTCTTGACATTTTCCCTTGAATATCACTCACCCATGAAACATGTACAGCAACTGAGTTAACCTGAAACACAAATTCTGATCGTTTAATCACGCTCCATTTTCGCATAAACCACGTAATAAGCCTTTCGTAGAGCACGATAACGAATCCGAACGGTAATCTTCAACCGAAACCAGAAAGCAGCAACAAAAATGGTCAAATACGCGTACAATTGAACTGCTTTCATAAAATTCTGTACAGAAGTTAGTTCGCTGGATGAATTAAATGGGGAACAAAACCATTTTTAACGTAGTCATTAGAGCAAAATTTCACTTTGGATTCTGAAGAAGTATTAGAGAACATTGGTCAATAAATAAATGTATGCGTGATGCGATCAAGTACACTCTCTGTTGCTCACAACAAAACGAATGTCACTAAAACAACCACCATCCTGGGAATGTGCCGATAAATTTTATTTGTTGCTATTCACCATTCATTCAACTTCACCTCAAATCAACGTCGCAATCAAATGAACTAAAATCGAATGAGTATGCAATACATATTAATAACATCTACAATATACGAAATATTTCCAGTATAACGACAAAATTCTATTAAACATTTAAAACGCAAATTTCAATGACAGTTATTATCATATACATTGAATATTATGATACTTCGTCGATATTCATCATGCTTAGTCTTTCACCATCAAAATACAACAAACGACTATAAGCTAATGAAAATATTACAAGAAAACATTGATGGAATAGGTGAAACATTCACAGAATACATTTACCTATTTACTACTCACATAGAAGCAACCAAAAGTGATTCGTGTCATACTGACGGCCAATTATTTATAGTGACAATTAAAATACGAAAAAAGTAACGATAGGAAATGGTAAATGAAAACAATAGACATAGATGACACTTTAAACGAGAGTGCCGGCTGTGGAGGGAGGTGACTGTCGTTGTTTTGGCTTGTGAGGAATTGCAGCTTTCATGCTATCGTCGAGCAGACTTTCATAACCATGTGAAAAGAACGATGATACAGACATATGTCTTTGATGATTGCAAGGTTGATCGTTGAGAGTTTCCTTCTTCTGAAATTTCATCTCACCTTAAATATACACAACAAGTGTATTTGTTTCCTTTGAGTGAAACATATAACATTATGATGGCATAGAAATGAAGAAATAAGCTCTCAACCGAGATCGAACTCGATTCGGCCATATCGCCACGATCCAAATTGATTCGTAACGAATGCACCGAACTTTTTTCAGATAATGTGACCAGATCTGCCGAACCATTGAATGCACCCGTGCTTGTTGAAGACGGTATTGGATAATCCGAATAAGGGAATGACGAGGTTATCTTCAAATTATTCTATTGTTTCAACGGACGTTATTCTATTATAAGTCCATTTCCACACTTCGGATTTCTCGTCGTGAACTACTCTTCTTTCGATCGATTCGATCGCTCTCAAACTTTATCAGAGTGAGTTTTAAAGCATGCTGATTGTTTGTTTTGGAATCAGCATGCTTTACAGTTCGACAATGACCAGATGAGTATCAAAAGCCAGATGACCACACATTTATTTATTTATTTATTTATTTATTTAACGCTAATTCAACCTCTAGCTGAACTTATAATATGTTAGTTAAAAACTTATAAATCCCTATCAAATTATTCTTACGATTCTGTGTCTGAAGCTGATTTGTTTTTCTTGCGAAAGCTTCAAAAAAGTTATTCTAAAATGATACTGTTTTTGCATCAAAAGCCGGATGAAGTCGTTGACGCCATACAACCGACTCACACGAAGGAGAGTTGCACACTGCTGACGCTGTATACGCCAATACAGCACTCAGCGCTACATCATGCGTTACACTGCCACCTTCCTGAATGCTGCTGCTTCATCAACTGTTTAATGCAAACACAACAACCAAAACGAACCCAAAATAAACCTACTTATCATTTCATTCATTCGATGTGTGCTTAATATTTTCATCAAAACAAACCTATTTCACCACTGCAAACAACAATATTGAAAATAGAACGAATACATTTCAAAACGTGAATTCAGATAACACCAACGCAAATATTAGCAGCTGGAACCCATCGCAGATAGCAATCAGTCCAGAATTCAACTTCCAACGGACTCGCCGGTGGTTTTATCACATCACGTGTATTCGCTTCTGCAAATTAATCTCCTATTCTAAAATTTTTGTAAAATCAGTGAACATCAATAATAATACTAAAAAATGATGAATAAAAACAAAACTGGAAAGAGAAGCAAAAATAAGAGTGCATTACGAACTAACCACAACCAAAAAGGATATTCGTCGAATACAAAGCATTCGTGAACATAATGCAATATTTCGATGAGTAATACTGAGACAACGGAAATGTTGGTGCAGTCTTCTTGAGTAATAGTCGATCCCGTATTGAATTACATGTTAAGCCGCTAGAATAAATAAGTATGATAATAATGATAATGATAACAATGAAAAGAAGATGAACAATCTTGACTGCGATCAGTAAACGAAAATAACAAAAATGTGCGATGAAGTATAAACAGAGACAGACTCACGGTGCCAGACCAGTAATGGAAAGATCCCACAATGCAATCAGCATATACTGAGAATATTCGAAAGAAACAGGAAATAAGCGAAGCAACTGTGACAATGCATCCAGAAATAAAAGGAACGTTGCTGTGGACGATCGATTCTGCTGAAAACACATTACTCTGAACATTCTGTTGAGAGGAAGGAAGGAAGGAAGGAAGGAAGGAAGGAAGGAAGGAATGAGATAGCAACCTGCAGATGAGATGTGAAAGGGCAGTTGAACATATTGCTACCGAACGGATATCCGAGTGCAATCCACTCCTTCTCGATCAACCGATTCAATCCAGCAATGGTGCGGTAATAACTGTCCGCACAGATCTGCGCTAAACAACACACCACCACCGACGCATTCAAACCATCTTCATCTATACTCAACAATTTTCATTAAACAACTATAACACTACCTTAGAATAATAACAAAACAATTTTCTAACCGGTAATAACCACGGAACGTTGATTATCGACAACTAAATTCACCACTTTGCGAGCCTCAAGTAGACACTTAAAGACGAGTGCACACCAGCCAGTGTTATCCACTAGCGAATACCAATCCTTTTCGCGTTCTTTGAATTGTGCCATTGAATCTGAAGTGAGCAAGCAACAAATCACTTAACAATCATTGGTAATAATAAAATGCCAACCAATAGCGCATAATTCACGAAGTCGATCAAACGAAGTGGCGATTTTTGATGATGATATATCGACATCAATTTTACTGACAAGTCTGTTTTTTGGATGTGATCTACAAATTGCGTGTTCGACAATATTCCATAATTCTGAAGAACGCATCTCGTTTGAGCATTTCGATGAACGCAAAATAGCACTTCCATTCGTATATGACCAACACCACACTGGAAATCGACCGTTATTCCAATTCGGTATCAACGATTCGTGAATACGTGCACCATATAAAGTATTCGGCACAACCACACAAAATGGATAACTGAAACTGCATCGATTCACTGCTATTGCCTTACACATCATGCACACGTGCGTTCAAATCAGTATAATCAGCACCTTGGTACCTCATTTACACTCTGTTCATCAAAGCAAACAAAGCTCCAATGGGATAGAGCCATCTTCCAACAACGTTCCATTTCGTTTTGCCAGTCAACGCGATTATTGAACGCTATCTTATAATCATCTAAACCGAAAACATTACTCACATGACTGCTGCTCGGTGATATTTCTTTATTCAATTAGAAAAAGAAAAAAACTTTGTTGAGAAACAAAATCAGAGAAACAATGAAAAAAGAAGGTGACGTACTCTGTTGGGAGTTGGGATGGACAGCTCCACACGAAAGTTGAAAGAAATTGGTGAGTGATGCCGGTCTTGAGAAATGAAAAATATTGTTCGCTAAATTCACCGCGAATTGACTTCGTTGTAAATCAAATGTCCAAACTCGAAAATCCTGCGGTGATGCAATAACTGATTTTTTTATTGTTGCTGTTCTACACTTATGAATGTTTTTCAGAGTTAAGAAAACAAACAAAACATCCACAAAATCTTCACGAAAAAAAAAACGCACAAGTAAAAATGAAAATGAATGAAGGATCGTACGAAACAAACTTTTGTGCATATTCTGATACAAGAAATAATATCGAGTTGTGATGCAGGTGATGACATTTTACGAAATTTTGGTAATACTCGACTAACTGAAACAAATACGTTCATCAACACCACCGAATGAAGTGACAACGAATCAAGTGACTACCTATTGGGTATGATGCGTAGAGAAGTGTCTCGATGGAACACGACGGGAACTGATATTCATCATCGAATATCAAACTTCGACTGCAACACGGATCACGGCGCTGCAATAAGCGTTAGTGTGCGAACCGTTAGGTGCTTGCTTGGCTGTGCGATGATCAAGTAACATCAACATAAATCAATAATAAGAATACTTCTGACGGCTCACCTGCCTCGTGAGTGGCACGAAACATATTCGAAAATTGGTACAGTATAACTTGCCGAAAAGATTTTCTCGAAACGGTGGATAGAGTAGGACGTGATCGCATTGCGAAGAAACAATCTCACCTAGGAATCAAGTATTGTAGCTCTAAATTTTGTGATTTCGTCATTGAAAATGTCTTTGAGTGAGAAGCGAAATTGATTCCTATTTCGGTTTCAACATTTGCTTGTCAGTATGAAAGTTGAAGAAATGATTTGCTGCTTTTAAAAAAGAAAGCAAAAATTGCACAGTTAAAGTTCAGTAGGGAAAAACGAAAGTACAGAAAGTTGCGATAATGATGAAGTAATGCTTGAACGAAGAAGAAAACAAATTTGATGAATAAAGCATAAACTTTACCATTAAGTAGAGGAAAGTCAGGAACGTCATCATTCTGCTTCAGCTGAAACAATAGCGATTTCAAGAGAGTAAGCTTGAGTTAAAGAACTGCTGCATAGTGGATGAGAAAATGAAAGGTGATGCGCAATGGGTAATGCTTAATGCAGCTTGCTCTACCCAAAAATGAGAATGCAATAAGCAATAAATGAATACCGCGTTGTGCTCATCATGTTCAAACGCAGCCACATACGAACGAAAGCTATCACGTTGATCCATTGCAGGATGCGGAATCATCACTGTTGTATTTGTTCTGATAAATCAATTACACTTCTGCAAACCAAAATAAACGCTTAGATGATAAATTATTACTGTTCATTCCAACACCACAATATATCTATACCAAAAAGATGTGCATATAAACTCCGCACTATAATTGTGCAATCGACAGTAAGTTATCTAACAAAACGAATATTGCAATTAAAAAGCGTTCGAAGATAATAACCCAGAACGGGATTCACGTTACAAACGACGCTTTTCCTCATATAGTGGTAAACTCAATGAGAAAACAATAACTAACGGTTTTATGCAAGGGTCATTTTATATAGCATGTACAATAATATTAAAATAACAACGATCAGAGCATCGAAAATTACAATTTCAAAATAAGCAAAACAATCAAACGAATATATATATATATATATATATATATATATATATATATATATATATATATATATATATATTTGTGCATATAAAAGAAGAAATGCAAATTAGAAAAACGCTAAACATGAACTGAAATCTGAAAGTTCGATATGCATTTTGATGGAAAGCAGCAGAAGAAAAACGTTACCACATAACAATAGCATAACATCAATAATATTGATTTATATATATTCATCATAATATTTTAGATTAGAGCCAATAATATAAAAAGCTAACAATAAAAAGATTCTCATCAATTGCGAGGTGACAAATAAATTTTTGAAATAAATCGACGAGGAGACAATAAGTCGATCAATCACTGAAAGAATAAATAAATAAACGAACATGAATGATAAACAAAAGTACATAACAATGTTAAACAAATAATAATAACAGTAACAATGATAATAATAACAATAATAATGCAAAGTTTGGTCAAAAATACTATTAGCGAAACGTAAAGCTTGTCTTTGTTTAGCTGTGCGAAAATAATATCAAATAAAGAGAACGAGAAGCAATTCATCAACTAGATGCGCAGTAACAATTTGCAAAATTGTTAAAAACATGGTAATAATAATAATAACAATTATTATTATTATCACAGTCATTACTCACTGCTTTTTGCTCTCATAAATGAATGAATGAATAATAAATAAATGAGTTCAAAAGGATTGCATCAACAAAAGATGAACAATTCAAGCAATAAAAGGCAATCATCATATTATTAACAGCAAATACAATTGCACTCTGAAATTACGCGCAACAATAGCCCGTCATCGAAAGTCTTCTTGTGAACATTCACCAGCATAAATATCGCCCCACCATTCAATCTCTTTATCAACAACTACCTGTAATTGGTGCAAATCCGGCCGCTTGTAGAGCTTTTAACTTTTGAAGCATATGCCCAAACGACGGTCGCTGATTCGGTTCGAGGATCCACGACTCAATCATCAATCGCGATATCTCAGTTGGACATCCTTCTGGCGGTTCCATACGATAACCTCGTTCAATATGACGAACTACGTCCTGGATTGGCTGAAATATTATTATTATTACAATCAGTATTATTCGCAGATAGCAATAATTAATTGGTTGTTATTACAGTTATCCCCATTACTACTCTCATCATTATTAGCATTTTATAGTTGTTATTACAATGCAGATACTATCACCCATCTGTTCATTTTTCTTATTAAAATCTGGAATATCACAACACTAACTGCAAACACACATAAAGACATGCGAAAGAATAAATGGCTGAGAAAATGGAAGAATGTTGATATAGAAGATATAATCTGACTCTAAAAGAAGGACAATAGAAATGAGTGAAATGAACGAGATGCTGGATGCAATGAAAGTAAAGAAAATCAAGAAAGAAGATGCTTACAGAACGATGCGAATCACAAACCTGAAGTGAGTCTGCGTTTGAAAACAATAACACAATACAATAAGCATACAACAAACATGCATCATCAATCACTATTACAACAATAATATTTCACATGTCAAATCTCATTAATTTCATCTTTTTTTGCATACGTCTCGCAAACGCTCACTCATAAAACACTATCGTTTAAGAGCAGAATAAAATTTTCATTATAACAATGTTAATCAACACTTTTTCCCTGACTGAATTCTTCAAATAAAGAAAAATAGAGTAATGCAAAAGAAAAAACAAAAGAAAAACGAACGATTCGTGGATAAGGTACTCGACCAAATGAGAAGATCTCCCATAACAAAACACCAAATGACCACATATCACTTTTCGTGGAAAATTTCTGAAAGAAAAACTGATTGAGTGGTGTTCACTAAACGAACGTGGTCACATCAAATCAGAGCACAATCACACTCACTCAATTAAACAATCAACTTAAAACCAACACTGTATCTGAGGGCTTCAGGTGCTGTCCACTTGATGGGAAATTTTCCAGTGGAATTTTCAACGAAGTGGCAATCATTGGCACGTTTGGCTAAACCAAAATCGCTGATTTTAGCTGCAAGCATATCATCGAGTAGAACGTTTCTGGCAGCTAGATCACGATGAACAATATTCCTCGACTCCAAATAGCACATTCCCTCGCAAATATCAATTGCGAATTGTGTTAACTGCGTACGCTCCACTTGATGACGTCCACGAGATCGTAAAAAATCAACCTACATATTAACATTCCAACAAATATTTCTTCTTCACGATAAGATCAATGATTGCAAAATTTTTTTATAACACATGCGATGCATACTTGGCAAAACGCGACAAAAGCAAAAAAAATGTCAGAGATCAGTTATGACTTTGCGAATGAGATTAATAACGATTATTATAATATCTTGGGTTCCTCTGCAGTTTCTTAGATTATTTTTTTGCTCAACTTGCAAACGTTTAACGATCGTCGTACACGAGTAATTCACATATTTGTTGTTTCAGAGGATTGAATATTTCGACAAATATATACACTATTAAAGAGAAAATCGAACCAGATTTCCGTTCGCCATATATTCCGTGAGCATTAACAAGTCATGCGTATCGTCCAATACAACCCCCACTAACGCAACTAAATTCGGATGATCAAGACCACTGAAAATTTCATATGGATTCCGAATATCGTATTCTTGATCAACAAAATTTTTATTTAATGGTCAATTGGTTAATAATAAACCGCCTTCCGTAATAGCATTTCTTTGGTATGAAACAGACCACCTCAAAACAAGCATCACGACTAACATCATAAATTTCGCTTCATCTAATAACGAGTGCACCATTGCGTTACGTTTAAGCACCTTCACAGCTACACCCTTTCCATTATACGAACCAATTAGAACATCTGAAATCAATATTGAAAAATAATACGCAAAACAACACTGTGATAGATAATATTCGAAACAAAATCGAAAGGAACATACCACCAAATTCGCCATGACCGATTGTATCACCAAGTTTTATATCAGCGCGCTTGATAACTAATGAAGCTTGCCTGAAGACACGAATTCGATCATCGATATTCACCGAATCCCGTCCAATTTTGAATTTTTCTTCAATAATCGGTGTCACTAATCTATGACACAACCCATCTGCATCACGCTTGTAATGCTATAAAAACGATATATATTAAAACATCATTTTTCTTCTCAATATCCTAGTTTTATACTTCACATATTTGAGAGATGAACAAATAACTGAAATATCATGTGAAGAAAGCCAAGTTAAAACGAACTGATATTAGCTGTGTGAGGTTTTCAAAATTTTCTTCATGATCACACGTCAATAGCCCGTTTGTTTGGTAGATTCTGAAAAAGGAATTGAGAACAAAGGAAGGATTGCATTCAAAGAAATTTGTTAGAAACATAAAAACTTGTACCAGACATCGGTATGACTATTTCTGAAAATTGATATCCTCTAATCAACAATTAAATTCACCTGTAATGCTCAACTTTGCCTCTATACGTCATACATAGAGTGAAATCACCAGGAAAATTCGTTGATTCACGCACAAGAAAGGTGCCGTCAGCTTTATCGGCAAGTAGCCTGAAGAATTCAGATGAAAACTTATCGCTTTGGTAACAAATATTACTCCTGGAGGTAGGAATCTTCATGTGAACGATGAGAATGATTAAGCCAATACTGGTATTTGTAAACGAACAAAAATAATGACACTCGTTATATGCGTGCAAAAAACAACAAAACATCAAACGATGCTATACCTCTCAGTTTGCTCACGAGTGATGTTACCGTGGAACCAGGGCATTGGCTGTTCGGCATTATTAGTTGCAGCATATTTACGACCACTACTTAAGCTAGACGGAACACTATCTGATGAACCAGATCGAATATATCCCGCATTCAACAAATTATCAATTCCTTGCATACGGGATCGATACCATATTTGATCCTTCAAATATGACTCATTTGAATGATTGCTTCTTAACCTTTATCGATCAATCGTATCTCTAGACTGACACGAAGTGTTACTGACGGGATGAAACTAAGAATAAAAGCAATCAAACAAATGTTCAACGAAAATTAAAACGTACAGTGGGTATTGCAGGTGATTTCACCCGTACGAAATCATCCCTCTGCACGGTGTTATCATTCATCGATTCAACATTCAACGTCAATTGTTAATTTAAGCGAATAACTGTACTCTAATATATTCGGCCTGCAATAAAATTCTTCCAATATGACTGAAAAGAAAATATATCTGACTATGAAAAATATCAATTTCGACATTTTTATGCGATCATAATCATGACGGCAACGTTGAAAACAGTTGATAATTCGGACGATGGCAGCAACCTCACAATAAAACAACTCAAAGTAAACAACTTCAACGAACGGTAATTAAAAGAAAATAAACAACAAAACAAACAATATTAATTACAGAACAACGACGGTGTGTCAGATGAGTGTAAAATCGCTAGTTTGTAAAATTAGGTTCGCTTACGACTGGTGGTGGCTGGAGGAACTTATGAGAAGGGAAAGGGTTGCGTGGGAGAGAGCGGTGTTTCCTGGGAGGAAAAGAGGTTATCTGAGAACAGTGGTTACTTGTAAAAGGAATGGACTGCATCAGAAGGAGAGGGGTTACCTGGGAAGGAGAAAGGTCACCTGAAGGGGAAGAGAACCTCTTGAAACGTAAAAAAGATCCCCTGGATAAAAGGGGTCTCGCAGTTACAACGAATCTTAGGGATAGAGCTGTTACCTCGGAGAGGGTGGTTCCTCGACAGAGAGTGGGAATAAATAGGCATCCTCGGAGCTAACTGTGATCCATGTAACGAGAAATAAACCATTGATAAACACTAAGCAACAGCTGGGTGGTTTGAATTCATATTACGAATATAATCAATTTACCTGAGATGAACAACAGGTCAACTGCAAAGTTATACTCATTAAAATGAAATCAGACTGAAGAGTATTGACCTATTGTGTAGTAAAACTCAAATGCACACTAGTACCAACTGAAATGAATCCGTGCTAGATAGCATTCATCGTTGGTTTAAAAATGGTGATCCTGATATTACTACCCTTTTGTGTTAACCTATCCAGTACGGATTCATTTCAGTTGGTATTGGTGTGCATGTAACTTCTACTGCACAACAGATCAATACTCTTTCGTGTGGATTCATTTCAGCTAGCATTAGTAGGCATTTAACCTGTACCACAATTGAGGTGAATGCTATCCAGCACGGATTCTGCTGAGGTTCAGCACGGCCCTTAGCCTCAGCTTAGTCTCGGTATCCACTACAGCCAGCAGTAATGAAGCTTAAGCCACAGGAGCGAAGCTCATCCCACGTTTAGACGACTGCTTGCACCACCGATACTACACACGGTGACTTCAGTATATCTTAATGTATCGCATAGTATGCGTTTTGCAATACGGCCACACAATGGTGAACATGCGTTCGCATGACTCAAAAATTGAACCGAAACGAACTTTCGGTGATTGAATAGCACGGTAGCACTTAACCCAGCATTTGGCAGGGATGCAGTTATCTCTCACACAAGGGATAGAGCTCAGGCGGTTGCTAGCAGCATCGTTCATTTTCGTAGACATGTATACCGCAAGATTGACTATAAGATTATGGAAAAACATTATGTTGCAATTCTAGTTAATGAGGGCTGCTTCATCGACTACTCATTTAATCTGTGTGCTATGCGAGACCGCATCAAAGCGACTGAAAACTATATGACTATCTGAAGCCATTTCAGTCAACCATGAATGATGTTTTGAGTGAGGAAATTCATGCTCAAATCGAACTAGGAGGGCTGAATAAGCGCGTAATCGACTCAACAAATTATCTTACTATTAGACCCTTCCGGTGAAATTGTTGAAAGGTACCCGATGTGAATGTGATTTGCCACATGAATAAGTACTTTATATCGGATGAAGTGTGACCGTGATTGTGTTTTATTTTTGTCAATAATACAACGTGGTCATAGAGAAAATGAAGAATGTTTCTAAGTGTGTGCGACAAAGTGTTGTCGGTTTGAGATTTGCTGAAATAAACAACAATCGTATAAAGATGAATAAATATTTCTAGATTTTATGTCCTCACTGCCGAAGTGGTGGCCATATAAGAGTTCACTTCAAGAAGCTGGTCGACGGCTTGTTGCCCTATTGGGAGGGATTATTGTAGGAGCGAATGCTGTTACGCATTACTACAAACCTCTGGCGGTAATTCATTATACAATAACGTATCCACCGTTGATCTTTGTTCTTATAATTACTATCAAGATGAGCCAATGAATTTATTTGCCATCATTATTGAACAGTAACGTTTCAGGAATTTGAAAGTGAGTTGGCAAAAGGAAAGTCTGAACTTCTGCTCAAGTATAAAGCAATTCATGATGAAAGAGTACGACAAGCAAATGAAAACTATCGCAACCAAAAGCAGTAGTGGATTCAGAAGTGACTTAAATAACGACACTTCACCATCAAATAATGACATGAGATCTTGGCAGGGTGATCAATTTATTCAAACTGATGCAAATGTTTCAAATAGCAGGACAGCCGAATGTGCCGGTGGTCACTGTTATCATAGTGGTGACAACGGAAGTGAACGTGTTCATGAAAAAAACATCGATAGTGATAAAAACGATTACCACATTTCGAATTCCACCTCAAGAAGTGCGTCACCTGCGGATAGCGTCTTCAAAAGAGCATTCAAATATTACAAGAAACGTTCACCAGCACCTGATCTCAGCAATGTTATCGACTTTCGTGCAGTATCCGACCCGCGATCGCCAGCAGCAGCATTATTATCTCATGGACAAATTGAACGCTTATCTGTGAAACTAGCAAATGAGCACGTCCCATGTGAACCTTTCAAGCGGCTCGGTCTAAAGTTACCATCCGAATGGAATGTGTTCGCTATAGCGAATCGTCAAGGACTGTACATTTTAAGTGATGTTGTCGAACGCTCAAAACAACTCGAATGGATTTCGAAATGTCTCCATATATATCCAGAAGCGCCGAACAAAACCAATGTGCATCTACATAATCCGAATGCTAGTGAAGTATGTAAGTGTATGACGAAAAGCATCTACAAAATATTATTCGTGACGAAGATTGAGTAAACAAGCTTATTGTATAAGATTACCTAGATATCTGCTTTGTATGTGCATTTATATTTCTGATGGTCACGTGGTCAGCTCATTCATTCTTTAAACCGAATTTATTTATCTCATTGATCACGATCCACTTTCAGCGAAACTTTTGTAGATATTCAAAAATCATGGAAAGAATCTACGTTGGACTACAATGGGATATCACTATGATTGGACAACGAAAAAGTATCCGGAAACAGGTGTTGTGCCATTTTATTACCGTGTACTTGAAAGTAGTCTGTAAAATAAATATCGTGGAGTATTATTCATACAATGGTTTTTAGAATGGCATCATAATGAAATGAAAAACAACAACGTAGTAATCGAACAAACGCATTTAAACGTATTACACATTTACAATGATGATGAACACACTTAGAATTATAAACGAATAAGAGTTGATGATATGCAAATTGCTGAAATATATATATCTAATCGTAACCATCATCTTATTTTTACAATGTTTGAAAGTTGGAATCACAGGTGATCAACTACCGTCAGAAATCAAATTATTGGCTGAAATAATATCGAATATTCTCGGACTCGGTGAAATGGAAGCGGATGCAGTTATCATCAACTACTTTCCGCCAAAATCAACTCTTTCAGCTCACGTTGATCGGTTTATTTTATTCGTTGCTTTCTGCCTATAGATAAATTGATGAATGGTATTAAACGAATTCGTCTCCAGAATGCATCCGTCTATATCACGTAAACAATCAAACAAGTTATTTCAGTTCCGAGCACGATCTTTCCAAACCACTCATATCGTTGAGTCTTGGACAATCAGCAGTCTATCTAAGCGGTGGTAGAAGTGTTGACGATTCACTCGATGCGATACTACTACATTCGGGTGATGTGCTAGTGATGCATGCTCAACAACGTCTTGTTTATCATGCCGTGCCGCGTATTATCAAAACCACTGATTATCGTCTCGAATTATCGAATATCAATACAGATCAGCCGAAAGAGTTAATCGATTACGTGAACACAAATCGTATCAGCATAACAATTCGACAGGTTGACAGGCATTAATCGATTCAGTTATGTAACTTCATATTGTTGCTGTAATGAACGAATTCTATTGTTATCTTTCAATTAATAGTTCTTACTTTAGAATTTGTCGTTGTCGTGCATTGTTCTTGTTGCTGTATAACAACAGCTCATCAATGAGTCAATAAAAGAACAAAGCAATTTGTTGACTGCAAATAACCCGAAATATATAGAAGTAATAACTAAGCGACTACGTAACGTGAACGACAACAGTGCAATGTGTTCGCTTGCCTATTCCGATCACCTACTAAAAGACTAGAAACAAAATGAACCATATATAGAACAATGCATGTTATAATCAAACAGCAATCTATACGACACACATACAAACACATAATGTATCATCAAGAAAAGCGCAATTATCAAACTCATTACCGATCAGTGCATGCAGACAGATTGTTGTGCGCTTACGAATACTCGTTAATTATTCCTCTTCATCAAAAAAGTAAGGGACGTGCACTTGGTAATAAAGTGCTAATGTGACGTTATGCTTGCAATTTAGCTTAGTGAATATGCACATTCAATCTGCTATCTCCATTCATTTTGAACTAATCTCGATGTGGAAAATAGTGTTCTAAGCAGTTTGCCTGTTTTTCGAACGATGACAATGACTTGATAATAACGAATGCTAATACAACAGTGATAAGGATTGTAGTAATCGACGATCACAATAATAATAACGATGGAAGCAAGAGAACAGTAAACGCATCAAAAAGAAACATCAATAATATCATTACGAAAACAACAACAATAATAATGAGAAGATGGTTAGCAAAATGCCGAATGTGTTACCGAACAGCTTTGATGGTATTTGATATTCAATCGACAAACAAATCACATTTTAAATATAATTCGGTACCTCCTGTCCAGTCAATAAACGGAACATAGAAGTTGGCATTGTTTTCATGTGTATCTCACCGATTGCTGTCGCTAACATGTTCACGATCTTTTCGTGAGCCACTGCCACAACACTTTGAGAGTTTATCTCAATTATGCGATGACCCACTCGAATACCACCTCTTTCAGCAATACCTCCGCGTAATAAGCTACATATCTGAAACATTTTCACGGCTACTTTCAAACAGCCTACACAATCCTGGTGAATAAATCAAAAGTAGTTCCAAAACTTACCACACCATTTTGCACACTAAAACCTAATTGATATTTAGTGTCAGGTCGTTTTATACGCACTTCAACGACGGGTGGTGTTGAGACGACTGTTAATTTAACAGCTGTTGAACTTCGGGCAGCCTGCAATTCAGTTGTGAACTGGTCGCTATGAAATATATGTTCCACTCTAACAACGCCAACGTTCTGATTCAGTTATAATTCACCAACAAAGTAATCTACGAAAACAATATTTCACTGAAACAATTGAAACCTTAATATTCTGTTGAGCAGACGCCAACGGAAGCCCAACCAACGAGATACCATTTATTGCAATTATCTTAAAATACCGCATTAAATTAAAACAATCAAATAGTGTCCTTACCCCCACAAACAATTATCACAAATTCAATTTATCGCAACAAGTCTCTCACTCGTCAATAGTGTCACTGGATAGCAAGTGTGCTTGCTTATTCGAGACAATTTTCATACTATCAAACGTCATTTGTGTGAGAATATTTTCAAATGGGTAATTGAGAAGAATAAAGATGAATTTCGTCAATATACATGCTGCGCACACCAATCAAGTGTTCATCTGCACTGACGACATAAAAAATATTGTCAAAAAGAAATTCTTCATCTGTTCGTAAGTAAAATGAAGGCAGCACCTGATCACCGATATTCAACTGGTTACATCTGGACGCAGCACCGTTCGGTTGCAGATTTGCAATTACAACTGTCGGTAGCATCGAACCCCATCCCGACTCAACCACAACAACACCCAACGGCTCACCGGCTTTCTTCGGTACGACGATATCCTTTTGAGTCTCTTTCCGAGCGAACATTTCCAGCTCTTCACCCATCATCTCTTGTGAATTCAGCACTTCCTTGAATTCAAAAATTTGTTCAAACAGCAACAACAAAGAAACAATCAACTGAGTCAATTCCATTCAACAATTCAATCAATCAACTCGCATCTACCACCGGCAACGAACCAAATCTTAGTCACCGAATGAAATCAAGACCGAATAACAATTGACACATCGAAATCAAAACAAACCACAAACCTGATAATCGATTTCACGTAAATATGACGGGTCATCAATACCGTTTGCTCGCAGAAACTCCACATAGGCCACCTGAAAGGCTTGACCAATGGATTGCGCAATAAATGACGCTTCCTCAGACTCGAACACATGGCATATGACACGTGGTGCTCGTCGCGTTCCTTCTAGGCTATAAGTAAGTGCTCACTGCATTAAACAACAACGAATACTCATAAGTATATGAAATATGTTTAAATACAAATATTCGAGAAAGAACGATTTCTCATAACAAAACCCGTAGTCGTCATGCGGATAAGCCAAACGTTATTAGCTAAGCGATCAAAACGGCATCAGTTTCAATCTTCCTCGTCTTCTTCAACCTATCACAGGACCACCTCGTGTTAGGGTGAACCTTGACCAAACAGTTCCACTGCAGTAACCAGTCCCACACGTCAATCCCAATCCGTCAGTCTTTTATTAGATCGACTCTGTGACCCTATTCTATTATTGTTCTGTACTCCGCCATTCATATTCATGCATCCCAGAAGGTAACCTAGCGCACATCTCCCTCACCCGTTTGTAGAGCATTCTCCATAGAGTCACTCAGCTAATGTTCACACTCAATTCTTTCACGGAATACAACTGCACAGGCAGCAACCTTTCAGAAGAGCATTCTTCTTCACTGGCCGACTGTGACATACGACGTGCCATCAGCACAACCAAATCACCAATGTCAGCTATGTAAGAGATTGTTCGTAGTGCATGATCCATTAGAATATCCTGCAATTCAATAGTAAATACACTAATAATAATAATCACTTGAAGACTAATGATTCTTGTGATTACATCATAAGAATAATAGCACTGATAAAGTCGAATTAACTGCCACGAATTTAATCTTATCATACAACCTTCGAGCTGATCATGAAAGAGAATCATTCAATTCTGTCTCACTGAACCAATGCATACATTTTCTGTAATTGAAACTATCAACGACACTGCATCAGGCAGCTTTCAGTGCAGCTACATGAAACAAATCCCTAGACATAAACCTGCCGACCCTGATAAGCCTTAACTGGAATGTAACATTAGCATGGTCCAATTTTCTTTTGAACCACACTCACTGTAAAGGTAACGGATACGGATTCATACAAGCAAAGCAGGGAGAACATTGTTCTGCCACGATCAAGCCTTATAGAAGATATATGAGTGAATAGATACCAACACCATCAGCCCAAGGAAAACACACATAAACGAGCACATAACAACAACGCCGTTTAGAAATTTGCATGTGGTGCATACAATAAATGGGCAATAGATGACACACAGTTCAATTCTGCGACTATATGACGAATTGAAAATTTGTGAAAAACGCTTCAAGAAAAATGCAGTTTTGCCAAAAACACTAGTGATGCTATGAAAAGCAAAGAGCAAGACAACGATGTGTATCACATAAATTATACGAATGAAAATAAAACAACCCAATGGAAAGCAGCGAACGAAATTTAAGCTTGAGAAGACAGTGTTTTACTGAAATAAACAGATCAGCTTTAAAAAACAACAACAATAACACAACGTCTGTACATACCTGTCGTACGTCTGTTTCGGATATCCTCTGAAAGATATTAATCGAATATTTAAAACAGAACACTTTCAAACATTCTTCCGTTTTCTACCAGCCTTTTCCAGTTTCCAATTTATATATATATATATATATATATATATATATATATATATATATATATATATATATATATATATATATATATATATATTTATATATATATATATACCCTGTTCGGTAGCAAAATCTTTTGCATCGTCAATCTTTTGAAAAGCATTTCTACGCGACTATTTATAAATCTTACGAATTTGAAGTTATAAAAACGAATTCATTTTTGCAGAATAATCTTAGCACAACTGATATACGCATATTATATGCACATAAAAATACACATTCATTCACATAATTCATCAAAGGCTTTCATATTATAATGTCAACGCTCACAAGAGAAATTCGCTCGATGAAAGCCAAAAATATTTTCAGAGAGAGTTTCTGGTTAATCATTCATTTAAATAAGTACACACAATGGAATGACAAAAAGAATATCAACTTCAGTGACAATATTACTATTGCGGTGCTGAAATCGATCCAGTAAAGTGATCAATGACTTATAGATAGATATGTAATGAAACAACGAAACAGCCTCTGGCAATACAGCAGACTAAAGCGACAATGGGAGGGAGGAATACTGATAAAGCCAAGCAAAATTCTAAAAGATAACGAATGCCTCACCTGCAGATCGGTGTTCAAAACCATGATCTTTTCGGTGGATATGAATAAATCTATATCCGTGCTCGGTTGTATCTCACCAGCTGGTGCCTCAAAAATCATCATTATTCGTATTTATTATTACGGCTATTGTTCGATATCAGTAGCAATACGAACCTTGACCCTTGCAACAGCTTCTTGTGCTTGCATCATACGACTCGTTTTCGTCGGACGTCCCTCGCAAATCAGTTGCGTTGAGCCAAGATAACGAGCTCGGAATAGAACCCCTTCAATGAGCACAGCCGGTTCGTGCACAATCACTGCATGAAACGACTGATCATTACAAACCTTAGCATTCGAACCCAAATTACATCACATTTCCATTCACAGATTCGTTATTCCCTGCAGCACTTGAAACGTTTCCGTTATTCTGCATGATGAATGCGCAACGTTTTCAAGTGAATGATACTATTGGAACGTTTCAACTTTAAAGTGAACAATCGACCTACCATATAAAATACGCACTTTAAAAGAAATGAGCTTACCCTCTTTCTTGGATGCTTTCTTGGTGCGTTGTTCATTATCGCCATGATCATTATTCGTTAATAAGCGGTCTGTTTCGTCAACGGTCTCATCCCTCGTGTTATCAATTTCTGAATGTTGCTTACTCAAGTTCACGTCCGTCAAAAAAAAGAAAATAAACTATCTATTACGTTACACAACCCGTTTAATTTTCAATTGTATTAATTTGAACTTCATCAGCTTCCTGACTATTAAGATGAGTGCAACACGCATATGTAAATACTACATACACAAACATATGCAAACTTACTTTCAGCTGATAACTGCGGTTCAGACAAATTTTCATTATTGCGCCCTTCTCTTTGCATTCGTTTCAAATATGAATCACTTAAAATAATCAATCAATAGTTGGTCATTTATTAAAAGCAAAATGATGTGGCAACTCTAAATAACCGCAATAACTCACAATAACCAATCAACATACCGCATAACCCAAACAGGCTCACTGTCGTCACTGGTTTCACACCTCTTAGTGGTTGTTGCACTGTTGTGTCGTTTTTCAATTTCGTTCCAACCACTATCATCAGGCCAATTGTGTTGGGTTGTTTTTTGTGGCTGATGATCAGTATGCTTTAAAATAAGCATGCAACTCTAATCGCTTCATTCATTCAGTGAGTAATTATTCACCGCATTAGTTCAGAACGATATTACCTGTTTTTAGTACAGCTACTACATTTTGTACACATAAAACAAATCTTTGACATTTCTGAACATAAACACGAGCTGAAAGCTTGCCGATGCACTAAACGTTCGATAAATCTTAATTCATTTGAAACAGTTGCTGGTTAGAGAATATCATAAGTATGAACATTATTCAATAAATGAACCATACCGATTTGACAGCAACTGAAGAGGACGAAGATGATTCAGATGTGGTGGCAGGTTGTGCTCGTTTTGACGAGCTGGAATGTTGAGAAGGGGCTAATGTTATGAACGAATGATTACTGGAAGTATTATTGGGGTTTGTGTGGGGTGGTGGCAGAATGGTTTGTTGATTATTGGAACGATGCGATGTTGTTGTGCTGTTGTCGTTGGAATGCAACTGATTATCGTGACGTTGTGGCGGTGATTGCTTTGACGAGGACGTCGACTCGTTATTGTTCAACTGAAACGCTGCGGCAGCTGCTGCTGCTGCTGCAGCTGCGGGCAGTGGGAATAAAGCCATCTGTTGACTCTGCTGTTGAAACTGCTGTAGTAACGCTGCGGCCAACTGAATCAACTTCTTCTTTCTTTTGAGAAAACATTGCGCGAAAATTATACTTTCAAAATGCTAGAAGCGCACTGATTCATGCAATGACACATCACTAGTTTCAGTTAAAAATGGATACATATTCATAATAATAATATGATTCACATCCCAAAGGTAAATTACAAGTGATTGATGCACCACCTACCTGTGGTGTTACCGCAGTTGGTTGTTGATTTGCAGTGGCTGAGAAGAACGCTGGAAAATAAGGAGTGGGAAAACAAGGTGGAGCTGTTGGAATGCTGCCTGGTGGTTGTTGGTGGAATGATAGGTGCTGCTGATTTTGTTGTGGGAAGTGATTGTGGAATATTGACTGTTGGTTGCATTGCAATTGATTGGGAAACGACGAAGATGACGATAAACAATAGGAACTGTTCAGTGTCGGCTTTTGTCTCATCGATGATTCGACAGCCACTGACGGATCGCTTATGCCGAACGGTAATGCAGCCTGAAACATTCCGCAGTTATCATTCGTCATCACAACTATCGCTCAACAACGACATGCCAATCCATTTCCTTTTAATGCACTTCACCACGTGAAGACAACAACCAAAAAAGTCGCTTCTGAAACAACACTGCAAACAAAACACCAAAAGTAACCATTCAAACGATGACGATAGCAAAGACGACGATGAATCGTCGTTTACAGAGGTAAGCGATGATGAGTTTATATAAATGACATGCAATATCACACATTACGTGCTTACAAACAAAACATGAACAATGAACCTACAACAACCAATCATATACGTTCAATAACCTCATTAACAGATGGATTAAAGGTTGATGTGGCTGTGCGGTGTGCACTACCAACCAAGCAATGATCACTGTTTGCATTGCTTAACAACTGTGCTAACTCTTTTTCATCAATCTGAAACCATCGATGAAAAGAAACCGTTCTGTAGTGATCGAACCGAACCGATTTCGAATTCACTATACGGATGATCCGTTTTCACTAATTTAACTGCATTTCTAATCGACGCAATGATGACAAGACGGCTGATGAAAGTTACCACATGACTGGTCGAGAATAACTTGAACATTTATACATATGAAGAGCTGACTGATCAATTCAGCTTAAGCTATTTCTTTGTTCTCGAAAACAACAACGAAAGACAAATGAAAAAGTTGATAAACATTAGTCAATAAACTTCTCAACACAATAACAGGACAACTGACAGATAGACGTACAACGAACCTTCTTGATATTCTTGTTCTGTATGCGACGATTAATTTCCTTATCAATTTCATTCATTTGCTTCTTGATAAGTACCGACGTACCACAGTCACTATGTGCTTGTGACAAGGATGATGCTGTTTGTTGCTGTAAGAGTTGTTGGGCTTGCGATTGTCGTTTAGATGCTTCATCAGCATTCCTATTACTGACACTGCACCTCGTATCTTCATCTTTTGACAACGACTTGTTGGCTGCTGATAATGATAACGAGCCCATTTTGTCAACTGACAAACAATGTGCCGTATTCAACAACCGTCCTTCTTCTTGTTCCATTTCGTTCCTAGCTTCATTAAGATCTTCATCACATTTATCTGCTGCTACTGCTGGTTCTGTCACATCTTTATCTGTACCACAATCACGCACATTCTTCAGAACTTCACCGCTTGAGCATGCTTCTACATCAGCGTCCTCCACTCTACCATCGATATTCTCTTCGTCATTTCTCGATTCGTCAACCTAAAACCACTTTACTAAAATCACATCACACTTGAATCAATTCTTTTCTCTTTTCACTCAATTACCATAACACCACAAATCACGAAATAAGAATCAACAAGCCAATTAATTTTTTACCTTATCACTAACAACTTCATTTGCTTCAACTTTTGTTTCCAACAAGATTTCCTCTCTTCGTTCTGAAATACAAAAATTCCATCAATATGAAGGAATAATAATAATAAACAGACCGAAACATGATCACCGAATAAACGACTGTCTGAAAATTGATATTAAAGTTTTACGAGAAACAGTAAACGAGTATCGAAATTACATTAAGGCATCAATGGCAACCGTTGAGAGTAAAATTCAATTATAACTCCGTTTAGAGGACTACTGATCCTGAAAGAAACGCGCATGAGATCGGAAACTGATCGAATCAATTTCTTAATATCACCATAAAGAAATAGTTTGTAACATGATTTACCAATAGTTTCTCGTGCATCGGAAGAAGTGCAGTTTTCCCTCAATGGCTGAGTTGCAATAGAAGATCGCAGATGAGTAGATGTTTCAATGGGATTATTAATGCTGTTAGAATGATTATTTGCGATGCATTCCGTTTGGTGGTGTGCATTCTGATCGATGATATTAGATGAAGATGAGGATGTTGATGAGGACATGTCTTCTTGCTGAAATGCACATTTGCAGCTATCCGATCATCTCTATATGGATCCTGATCAAAGCTAACTAACGTTTCCTTTTTCAACGTAAAACCATAACACAAACAAACAAATCGACCTAACGTCCCCAGTTTTCGATGAATCGTAAATGAAAAGTGAACATGTATAAAAAGCATGAAATTTTATTGGGAAGGAAAACCAAGAGACAGCTCTGGAAAGAGAATGATCTACGCAAGAAATGTGAATCAAAAAAGTAACAACAATCAAAACGAATTTATCAATCAAGAGCTGCACGGCTTTGACAAACTGTAGATGTTGTAAGGGTGTAGCATGAGTGTATTTTAACCTTAACGTGAACTTGAATCTGAATACAAACCTAACGTAATCCTACGAGTCAAACTGATTCTGAGATTGAGTCTAATTGAAACGGAACAGGCTAAATGCACATCCATTTGAGTTCTAGGAGTTGCCTTGGACGGCATTTTCTTGTTAGTTGGAACAAATCTAATCCTCGTCACAAATTCAGTACCAATTTGCCGACCCACAAAAGGATGCTAGTGTTAGTGACCCTTGGCGCCTGTGGTCTTTCAGTTTGGTATTCAGTACCACAACCACTGCTTCATCACAGCTCTGATTTTAATAATAATAATAAGAAAATACTTTTTTATTCGAATCGGAATGATTCGCAGATGAAGATTGTTGTTGAGGTGTGGTAAGACTGAGAGTATCATTGTAATCACCATTATGACAGATATTTAATTGTTGTTCATCAACTTTCTTGTTCGGTATTGATTCATTTTGTTGATGGTCATCGTGTAGTGGTTGCATTGTTGCACTTGATAGAACATTTTCGATTGTTCCATCGAAACACTTAAACGATTTGATCCAATCAGTTACATAGTGCATGACCACTTAAAGGTTCAGCATTGATCAACTAAACAAATGGAACACAATTGACTGCTACCTGATTGTGCAAATCTGCAGGGATGGACGATGAAGGAGGAAGCGTTGATGCAGCCGCCATAAGACTCTGAATATATTGTTGCATCATTTCCTGATAGTGAACACTTTGTAAGAAGTAATTCTCGGATGGTAACGGGTTGATACGATATTCAGCAGTCGCTTCGTTATGATCTGTTTGTTGTTGTTGATGTTGATGTGCCACTACCGAAGACGACGGTTGCTGTGGCATGAATGGTGTCATAAATGGGTTGGCAAAAAACGATGGTGCTGCTCCAGCTGCCGTTGGAAGAGTCGAAAATGTTATACCACCTCAAAGTTATATTCAAATTTGAAAATCGATTTTGTTTATTAACATCATCGTTGGTGCATGCATTCAAAAATTGTACGAATCAAGAAACAATACCCCTGAAATATAACCATCTTGAATATAGATGAATTTGTCTAATTCGATCAAGAAATGAGCACAGAAACGCGTACGTCATAAACGTATGACAATTTATCGCACTGTCAAACAATCGATCATTGACGCACAACTATTTGTTTGGGCACATATATATCATTTACCTATTAATACGAAATGAATGTTGTTCTTTAACGTTTTACTTCTTCACCATTACTGTTGTGTTAACTAATTATTTATTCAATCATGCACATTCAAACGCAATAAACATTTTTCCCCAATAATTATAGTGCAGTTATTTGTGGAACATCAGTTTTATTACGGAAACGCACTTCAAAATAATGAGTGAGCTTTTCGTCATTTACGAATGACTGCTCGGCTCTGTTGCAATTTGAGATAATGAAATTCTACGCGTTAATCACTTCTGGTAAAATGACTAATCGGCACTCGAATTCCGTTGAAAAGCAGTGTTATCATAGGGCAGCTTACTGCTTCATTTCTACATCATTTAGACAGACAACTGAATAATAACTCAACCGAGAAAGGTAACATAGAACTGAGCCCCTTGAAATCAAACAAAACAAAATCTAACTTCGAACGTCCGTTGTTGAACCGATATCGTCAGTGGAATGCATTCCTTGCGGAATTGCCGAAGTGGTCGGTGCGGCAAGTGGCGCGGATGCGGAACGGCCGTCTGTATCAGTAGCCATCTGAATGAGAAGTGAACGTGGAATGAATCGCAAATGAAACAATATTACCAGAAGCGAATCGAGTACGTTAAATGGGCATGCATATTCAAACACACATGCATATATACACGAGAAGATGGCTGTAACTGCAATCATACTTATTTAAGTCACTAGCCATATTTATTCGAACGTTCTCTGAATTGTTTGCAGTGAGTAAAGCGTTTCAAAAGTGCTGTTATAAGTAAGATGAAGAAGCATAGAATGATCGTCGTTTTGTGAGTGATGAAAAGCACTGCTTGTCGATTCAACAACATTTTTTAAACGAAAAACGAGCCAACACAACTGCAGGCACATTCCTTCGCTAATAGTAATCTGTATACGATTAATAATGCCACTAGAAGTCATACTGAAATGAATAAGTAGCGATTCTCTCAGCACTACCACTCGGACACTCACTTCCCAGTAATCACGTCAGCAATATCATTATGCGTTTGTCACATTCATGGCTTATATTCGTGCATCTCTTATACGTTCTAGGCTGCATCCTCGGTGCCTCTCTTCAATACAAATCGATATACGTACACCACATATGTGCAGACACAATTTATAGCCTTCTATTCGCTTTTACATATCTATAAGACATAACGCCACATATCCATCTTTTTGGCAAGTTATGCAGCAACAAAATTCGTTCGTAACGTTCATTAACTAGCATTTTAAAACTCAATTTTTGACTTTTGAAGCATACAAAAGCAAACCATATCCACCCATTACAAGCAACCCAACCCTTTTTTGTATGTTACTGCTTCAATCGCAGTAGTCACGATATAAGCTTATTCAGGCTACATTTATCGCCTATTTCGATTCAGGTATCAAACTAAAATTAGATCTGAATTCCACAAAAAGAATGTCGTCAATAAATATTCTTCAACTTTTTCAACAACGTATAAAATCACTGAGCAATTCTCACTGTCGATTTATTTTGAAGTTCAATATGGTTGAATCAAACCCTTTCAAAACACTAGACAGAACTGAAATCTGCAACGTGAAAATAAAGATCGCAAATTTTGTCGTAAAAACGACCTCTAGAAGTTCCTGCAAATATGAGCCACAATGAGATGAAATACCCAGATGATGCTTTATACGGCTAGTTGTTATAAAATATTATCACAATACAGATAATACAAAAACAGAATGAATTGATGTTAAGACGATAGTAATCACAAATGAATAAAACTTTCATCAATGAAGAAAAAAATTGGAAATGACAACTCAAGTAAATTCAAAAATTGAAAAATGGAACAATAAGAAAGCACATAAACACAACTCCATTGAAAAAAAAATGGAAGAACAGAACAATTCAAAAAGAACCTTAAACACTGAAGCAACCGTTGAAAGCTAAAGAGACAACTGAGATCGAAATTGTCAACAAATATGGATGGATTCGAATTGAACAAAAAACGAAAATTATAAAAATGTAAGAAAAATGAACTGAAAATTAACACATCAGTATAACCACCAACAGAACAATGAGACATAAATAAAAATATACACCGTTCAAAACAATAATCCCTAGATCAAAGAGAAAGAGAAGAATATTAATAATAATGAAAACAACAACTTAAAAAACCTTCGGTGTTGCACAGCGTAAAAAAAGTTTTTCATAAAGAGACTATTCCTCGTGAACACAAATAAAAACAAGAATATACCACATAGAATACTGAGTGACAAAATGAATAGGTTATTGTTAACATCGCATAACAATAATAATATCAGCACGATAAGGATGGCAATGAATCGATAAGAGTAAGGATACTAAAATTATTTCATTTATAATATCAAGAATATGATGATAAATATCAAAGAATAGTAATTTTGATTTTTCTTAAAGATAATATGCAGTTGACAACACGTAACGAAACCTTTGCTCAATAAAATAATTATTGGTCACTTATTTAAGAAAAGCATAATTAATAATGAACGGTAAAAGCTGAAACTTCTTAAGTAAACGAGATATGGCAATCGAACTTCAATAAGCAAACGAAGTATTATTAGAACAAATGTTGATATATCAATAAATACGTGAGCAGTTCGATAGTTAAAGTAGTCTGCTAGCGTCATAGAGTTCGAATACAAATTGCAAAGGAACAGTGTTGAACATTGCATAAAACCTGACCAAAATAGGAACGATATCACACCGTTGATGAACAACTGTTTATATCACAAACTTGAACACAAAACGCAGAAATGGGGTGTATGAATTTTGCTAATTAATGGCTATGATAATGATTAATTGTCTTTTTATGAACATGCCATAAATTAACAACAATATAAAGCATAAAATCACATAGTCATCACACAGTACTCTTCGAAAGAATTGTTGAGAAATATGGAAATGAATAAACAATAATAAATTATTGAAATGATCGTAGCGTTTCACTGTGGAGCTGCATATGGTATTGGAGGTCCTTTCTCATAGAAATAAACTTGTGAAAGAATGAGAACGTCGACTGTTATCTGAAATATTGGACTGAAAGGATTTCTTTAGAATTTCTTACTACTGACTTAAGGGTTTTCTTTGGAACGACGTTTTTTCAACATTCAAAAATGAAAGTTCCTCATTCTCAATATCAACGAATTAACAAATAAAGTTGAATTACGATCTAAATACATAAATTCACCTGGAGTATAGCACAGATCCAGAATTGCGCCGGGCTAGAGCGAGTCACAAAATAAACCGTTTTGGCGCAATCACCCAATAACCACATTACTATCATGCGAACACTGCAAAGAATTAGTGAAATTAGTTACGTTTCCAACTAATCAAGCAAGAATAAACTAAATTTAAGTAATGAACCAAACATAAATATCAGAAATGAACGCTAATATGTGACCACCCACATTTCAGAGTACAAACAGAAAATAAAATTGTAAACTGAACCGCAAACATGTACGATATAGTCGAGATGCAACGGATTCCAGCCAAATACTGACTTTAAAAAGTAATACAGTCATTTATTTGCTCATTCATACTCTTAAATCTCATCTTAAATCTCTGTCCCTTTTATTATTCGCATTAACAGCATTCATACATGCAGCGTTCAATGCTGATCATATCTAATCTATGATTTTTATTTCTTGTTATATAATTCCCACAGTGATATTATCCTAGACTGAATTTGTAAGGTAGAAACAAAAGAACAAGAACGATAAAATTCTCACTGAAATTGCCGGATTTTGTGCGAAAATTGCATTAAGAATATTTCTGAAGAAATTATTTCGACTCAACACATCTACACTTATATGCATTAGCATATTATGCACTAGCTATTCTACAATGTGAATGAACCATTCGTTTTGATAAATCAACATAAAACAATCAGCTACACTTCTCCTTCTTGAAACATCTGTCCGAATTTTTTGAACTTTATGTTTACTTTCATATTTCACTTCTTCATTTACCATACTCATTGTGTTCAAGCATGTTGAACACCTTCTACCGTCATTAGTACCACAATTATTCACACTGTCATAATACCGACTTTTATAAGTATTTGAAGATGTTACGGAGAAATGGAAGAGGTGGGCATGAATCTTTTCTACGATTCTTCCATATTTATCTGATATCTGTTGTTTGCTTATAAGGAACTGATTCATTGCATATAACAAACATCTTGATTCTTTATAAAAAATGATGAATTTTTTATAAAAAATTTTTTCGATCAATGTATTTGCTTGATGATTTTAATCTCATCCGTAGTTAATAATATTAGATTGTAGAGAGAAGGATGGGGGACTGCAGTCATGTGAATTGTTTGGGGAGGGGAGAGGGAAAGGGGAGGGCGATCAGCTGTATGACTTATGGAGCATAACAGCGTGAGTACCATTGTTATAAATGATTATAGGAATTTTATCATTATTAGTATGATTATTATCTTTCTTCCAAATTCATAAATCATTTCTTGCTCGAGCATAATTCGCAAATGAACATTTCGTATACTTTTCTAACTGTTCTTCGAAATTAATGCTATCAGAAAACATACTGATCTAATTTCTAAAATTAGCAACTATTCATTTGCTCGAATAGAATCGCTCATCTTTATGATCGCATTTCATACTCTGCTGAGAGATACTGCTAGTAGGCTCTCTGTGTCTCTCAGTCAATGAAATGATACAAGAGTACACTTCGACGAGAGAGAGAGCCAGGGTGGTAAGGATAAACGGGTGATAGACATACGGCATGATTTAGATGGATGCCTCAATATAAGGATAAAAAAACAACAATAACCTCATTCCAGTGGTAGATTTTCGCTTATGATTCCGAAACAGCTGCGGTATTCCTAAGCTTGCTTCAACCAACAACGAAATCATACCTAACGCTTCAATGTACCATGCCCACTACAAGATAACCATGTTGTTTACCAACAAATTTATGAATAATCAATTCAGAACACACTTCAGATGAGAGTAGAATACTTCTGTGCGTTGTGTTTAAATACCCATTCAGATCAAATCAAACGTTCTAAGTAATGATGCTTCTTGCAATCCACAATACCTCAAAACAACCACTTCAGCCATTCAAACTACTAGTATGTGAAGATGTTCTTCTTATCTCATTTCGTTCTTTTCCTTCTTCAGCACTCACCCACCCTCGTATTCAATTACTTCAACAATCCTCCTTTCATTTCACTCATTACTCACTAACCTCACTGTCAGCGAGTGAACTGTTGTATGAATAAAACGATAAAATTAAAATATCCAAAATAAAACGATACTTGTGAAAAAAAGAAGGTGATGAGTGAGCAGAATAACGTGAATACGGCTAATGCGAGAATGTAACTGGATAAGTCGCTCCATGCCCAAAATCGCTCGATTAGATCACCACCTGAATGAAGGTTTAGTGAGTGGATGGATGCTTCTCGAATGAATTGCATCAGAATTTGACAACGACTTTACGTATCTGGGTTAATTTTATTCGGGTAATAAAAGAATGGAACAAACTAGAAAATTGATTGGTGTGATAACTGCCTTTTATTGGTTAAGATAAAATACTTAAGAGCATAAAGAGTTAAAAGATGAGGCGGTGGTGCTGGACTGAACAATATTTTTAAAAAGGGTAAAAGCTTGAATGAAAATAAGACGTAACATTTTGATAAAGAAGAAGCGGATAAATTGAAGAGAAGAAGAAATAGCAACGATGAAGTGAACAAAATCAAATCGAAAAGGTATAGTTAGAAGAGGAAGTTGAAATTGCGCAATGTAAATAGATTTATATATTTGTCTGAATTGAAGTAAGCACGAAGCAGACAACAAATTTGGTTATATTTAAAAACATTCATGATTGATTTACTGAACGATGATAACCGCACATGGTAAGCAGACGGCTATTGTATGATCATGTGTTGATAAATTGAGAGTTGTGTAAAAATGACTTTCAGTAAACGTCAAATAGTTGAAGTGAACCAGAAAAACGCACAGTTTTATTCACCCACACCTACACGTGCTTTTGAATCGTGCATGACGATGAATATGAATGAAATGCATGTATGTTATTTGTGAAATGTTTATTCGTCAATAAGAACGAACCAAATGAAGTGTCCTGAGAGTTTCTTAATCTCTTCTCTTCAATTACGTCTAAAAGCAATAAACAAGCAAACTTCCTAAACATCTCATCAAATTACTACTTTTAAAATTAAATGACGCAAAAACAAAAAGTATGCATAAAAATGGATGAAAGTTATAACATCAATGAGACTACTCATATAATAAGACTTAAACGATCGACCAAGAATCTATCGAACAAATGACCAACGAAAGTGCATAGTGGACGGTAACGTATTGTGGAACGAAGCAGCAGAAGCATTAAATTAGTTAGTGCATTATAAGTTCATGCAAACAGTACTGTTATGTGTTTCATTAATTTGATGGTTTTGCATTAGTTGATTAGTCACTTATTTGATTTGATAAACAGCAATTCGAATGAGCTTTGAGTTGATAATTAGATCGCTTTTAGTGTTGCTTGGTTCGTTTGAACCGTCAAATTGCATTACGCGAAAGTAATTATTCGCGTGATGAAGCAAGCGAACGAGTGAGTGAGTGACTAATCGAAAATCAAATGCGATAAGCAAAGAACTGCTTCTTTTTCCGATCAAAACTCAATTATCGCTTATTAAATCTGTGGAATCACCCTTGAAAATATACATGAAAATACTCATAGCAATCCATACATGCAGACAAAATATGATCAAGCGCATTCTATCATCATCATCATCATCTTGTTTAAGTAATCACGACTGCAAAGGCAGCATTCGTTGCCCTAAACAATCTGCTGCTCCTGCTGTCATCAACTCAGCCCCTCCATCCGTTCGTCGCAATTCGTCTCGATGAATCGAGCATCTCTAAAACTGTTCTTGCAGCCACTCCTATCCCATCCCATCCTCCTTTAATTTTTGTTTATTCATTCACTAATTCACCTTCATTTTCATCCTTAAATTTACTTCTTCCTCTTCCTCATGTTCATTTCGCCTCTTTCTTCTTCATCCAACAATTCATCATCATTACTTCCCAAATATTTACCAATTATAACTACTCAATTGATCGAGCAAATTTACTATTCCGTCCCTCTCTTGTAGTATCCCAACCGATCCTCTACTACAATCCCCAACAACTCCTTAACAACAACAACCATATAATGACTAATGTCCACAAATGATCCCCATCAATACACGTTCTTAATGTTTCATGGCCCCCAAACTCTCTCTTGATAAAAATAAAGCCAATCAAGCAACACCAATCACGTACCCATCTCAAAATAACCCAAGCTCAAATGAAGTTAAATCAGTTTCATTTCAGCTCATTTAAATTATTCTTTTCTCCCATTCCTAGCAGTTATGGTCCAATAAACTAATTAAACGACTACTCATCAGTTATATCCATTCCTTATCTTTTCAGATTATTCTCACGCGATATTTCCATACACAAAATAATATCAAATCCCTTCCAGTTGTACAATAATTCACCCATTTGATCACTTATTCCATTTATTATCGACACTGTTGTTGCTACTCTTCATTCATATGCGAAAACGATTAATTTTCAAATCGAATCATCAAGGTTGGAAAATGAACTTCAACAATTGTCAGCTACAGGTTGTTTCAAAAATCTTTTCTTTCTTTCTTTGCTCCTCAAATGAATGTAATATAGATTTGTGTTAAGTACCAAACTGTAGATATGTGTTAAGTGATGGCATCCGATCGCCGTTAGGTTGAAATTCCCAACGTCAGAACGCTGAAAGTGGAGTCGAACCGAACTGAAATTTCATTCGACTGCCATCACTGCTATGCTGTCATTGGCATTTGATCATAATTATTGAACAGAATATGTGAATGTGTACTCAGTTAAGCACGTGAACGAATGCTCGAGGCTATATGAAAGACAAATCTTATTTTGCATAAGAACATGAAGTTATTCGTTCATATAAAAATGCATATCAAATAAACCAGGACAACTTTATAAAAAAAGCGCATTTCAGTACGATGACTTAATCGCTTCTTCATACAGTTCACAATCGATGCCTCTACCACTGTTGATACTGTTCACAATATTAGCAGCAATCATAATTCTACTAACGATATTCGGGAATTTATTAGTGCTCTTCTTTAAAGCACGTGTTGGACGTACAAATACAACATTACTGGTGTGGAATTTAGGCTTAACTGACTTTTTAGTTGGTATTTTTGTATTGCCATTAGGCGCGTTTCATATTATTGCAAAACAGTGGAGATTTGGACGTTTTTTGTGTCGATTATGGGTTGCTGCTGATGTCACCTTTTGTACGTGTTCTGTGGTTGGTCATATTATTATCCTTATTAATCTGTTTCTACAAATTCCTAACAAATCGGATGAATCTTTTTCAATCAAATAATTCTTCATGAAATTCAAATCAAGTTTGTATATCCCATCTTGTTCAGCTGTTCTACAGATATGACTAAATTTGATTCACACAGTAAATTAGCAGCGAACTGATATCATAAGTACTTGTTGAAGACATGACAATGAAATCAAACAATATTAAATTCGTTTTCATTTATTTCTTATTGTCTTGTGTGCTAACTACCTAAACGATTTAATGAATGAATTCTGAAAGAGAACGTATCTGTGTGAAATACCTCCTTCCGAGCACAACCACTCTTCATTTTATGTTAAGTTCTCTTCAAATACACCAAATGGTTACATAATTTATATGCAAAAACAAACTACACTTCAGCTACACACCGACCAAACGAATTCATCCAAATAAATATTCATCAATATTGATTTTACCATTCGTCCCCACTATGCATCATCTGATTGGGAATTTTCAAATCATCAGCAGATATCCTCCGTTCACTGATCACCATAGACAATATCTCAGTAAAACGCAACAATATTTCCATTTCAGTCATTACCAATAAAATTCCAAAAATTATTTCATTTCTATTTTACTGCGAACCAAACCTATTTTTTCAAAAACAAATAAGTGTTTCTCTTTTCTGTGCCTAACATGTACCTATGACTTCATCGTATATTTATGAGTAACACTGATGCAAGTATCAAAGCTGACCACTCTCTGTTAACAGCAACAAAAAAGAGCAAAATGAGTGGAATGTGTGACTGATCAGTATTGCTCACTCTTGCAAACGAATACTGCAAACATTAAAGGGTATCTGTCGTTCTAGGTGACAATCTGTGTGATATCTGTTGATCGATACTTAGCCGTTACACGTCCATTACGTTACAAATCAGTTGTCACCAAAAGTAAAGTTATTATCGCCATGATTATAATATGGACATTTTCAACGTCTATTCTGTTAACGACTGTACGCTGGGATCAACCGAACTGCATCGATATGGTTCGTCTATTTTTCAAACGTGTTGAAATTTATTACCTACATCTGTCAGTTGAAGACTGTGCAACTTATCAGATGAATTGTACATTAATAATAACGCTAGTGGTAATGCTTTGCAGACTGTTTGTTTTGTTGGACACGAAATTCGGTATTTAGCACATAGCGTTGTATTTGCGTTCTTTTTACCCGCATCAGTAACACTGACGCTTTATTGGAGGATCTATAGACTGGCACGAAATCGACAACGTGCACTAGACCGTGGCTTCTTAATGATTCTTGGGCACAATATGAACTTTCTTACCAATACAATTAGTCAACAAGTATGTCAACCATACATAAATTTCTTTCTGATACGTTTGTATAAAAGGTAGTTAATGAATGTAAGGCATGCGTTTCCTTTTTCAACCCTAAATCGCTATACAATAATACAGTGGCTGGCATTCAAAAAAAAAACCACCAAAATGAATAGTTAGTATTGAAATATGATTCCAACAAACAAAACTGAATAAATGTTAAAAAAACGATTGTTTCAAAAGTACTGAAAGCGACTGCACCGATTGTGAATGTGATGATTGACAATGAGTGTAGAAACAACGAATTAATTTTGAAGACAGCCCTACGCGTACATTTCGGTAAAAAGAATGGTATGGTTGAACATCAACGTCGTGTTTTACGAACACACGAACGTATCGCTAAAACACTTGGTGTTGTTTCATGCTCTTTCCTATTCTGCTGGTTGCCATTCTTTGCTTTATATCTGACAAGTTTGTTTTTTTTCATTCCATTTTTTTCACAATTATCAAATTATGTTTACTATTCGTCAATAAAGAATAACAATAATGGTCGTTCAGTATGTTCAGAAATGACATTCATTATGAATAGAATGTGTTATGCACAAAAATATCTTTGCTACTCCATTTAATGACGAGACATAGTTTCTAACAACAATGGAATCTTCAAACACCAATGAAATGAACTGATTTTAGATTATCAATGTAAATGTATTCCAACAGTGGTTATTGATATCGCATCGTGGTTAGGTGAATCAACTGAAATATCTTATTTTTGCCACATTGCTTACGAAATACTCGATGAAAACATTCACAATTATTCTATTAAAAAGAAACAACAATTAAATAGAATCAATTGAACTTTTGTTGCATAACTTTAAAAAATGACAACTTGCTCTTGGTGAATGTAGAATGAAATTTTAGGCTACTGCAATTCGATGTTAAATCCAATCATTTATTCGTTCACAGTAAAGGAGTTCAAGCGTTCAACAATTCAACTCATACTACCGCTATGGAGACTATTGAATCGCCTAATACCTAACTGTATAGCAGCACCACCCGAGCACATTGCATCACGTGTATCTCGTACACGCGGTACACGTGCCAAACCGAAACGACGTTGCTCATTGAAATTCATCTCGAACAGATCCGGCTTTATCATACCAAATTCGAAACAACTTATCAATTCGTCGACGACTAAACGTCGACAAACGATACCAACCGGTATGAGCATTAATACAGATACTGATGCTGCTATTATCAACAACAACATGACTCAACGACGAGTAGTTACGATTAAAGGAGGACGGCGCGAAGTTTTAAAAGGACTGATGAAGAGAAGTTTAGACGATGTTGTCCATGATAGTGAGTCAATGATGGACACTTTTGTTGAGGATGATAGTAACCGATGGAATGTTAATGATCATGAAGATAATCTGAAGATATGCAGTGGTCTAGTGAGCAATGATAAAGAGACAAAGAAACATTGCGAAACTATTCCAACAAGCCCTAGTCGAGACGAACAATCTGGTTCTCAACAGTCAGCAAATAACATGAACAATAACAACACTGCGAATAGCTGTGCTAATGAAGACTGCTGCTTCGAAGCTACATCACCTCATGTGAATGATGCAATGCCTCGACCATCATCACCAACTCATTTCAAACTTAATTCGATCATCAATAATTATCAATCAACAGCCACAACAATACGTGTTTACTGCCTCACTAACGAAGCTTCTCTTTAATTCTGTAATTGTTAACATAATAATGATAACAATCCAACAAACTTATTATCATTATTCTTATCAGCAATCTTTGATCTCTACCAATACATTGCTATATCTTCATTGTGGTACACATATTTCAAGAATTACTCCTGTACTAAAAGCTGTCACTATTGTAAAGACATTGAAACTATCTATATATTATAACAGTATATTCTTTTTGTTGCTGTTTTGAAATATTATATGAATACGGGCAAGAATTCAGTATTTGTTTAGTTCGCACAAGTGAACTGTTCCGCCAGAAAATAAAGTTTGCACACTGAAACAATGAAGCATCATTACAAGTAAAAGAGCACAGTAAATAAACAATTGGAGATATGCTTCATGTAATAACAACAGATTAATAGCACTTCTAATGCAACAAGGACAAAAAGAAGATAGTAGATTAGAACTGAAATGAATCATTCAAAAAAACGAAACTAACGCCATAATGAAGAACGTTGTGGTTTACTGATGATCCTTCGATTCATCCGAACCGAAACTTCCAGCATAAGCACCATGCAGATGAGCATCACCACACTTTGGAACAACAATGCCAAGTCGAAACGTTTACCGAACCTTTTCAAATTATTTTCTGATAGCGGTGAGCAGTGTTCAAGTGAGAAATTAAGTGTAATAATATCAAAAGTAAATGCAACAAACTAACCAAAAAAGTATTCGAAGAATGTTGGCAATACATAACGAAAGGCAAACCAGCAGCGAGAATCCTTGCGCATTTTTACGTTCCAATATTTCGATATATTGAAAAACATATGGAATTGCGCCACCAAATATGATGAAAATTTGTGCGAGTATTAAAATAAGCATTCCGATGGACTCTTGTAGAGGGATTAAATCAATACCAATGCGGTCAATTACCATCATATCTTTCGAAGAAAAAGACCCGTAAAACAACAGTCAATCAATAAGTTGATCAGTAGAGTGAGAAGTGTTCTTGAAAACGTATTGGTAATAGATGATATTGTTTATCGCGTTGTAAAAGCGCAGCAACGACTGATCTTGAATAGAGGAAAGTTTAATGGATGATTGTTGATACAGACGCACAAACATCAACTAGCTATTCAGGAGGTAACGATGGATCGAACAGCTGAGTGACGATCAATTTAATGTAGCACCCACAATCGCTGATGAGCACAATAAAGCATTTATGGATATGACCTAAACCATAACTACTCATAATAACTTAACATTGCTTGCAATCCTATACTGCGAACTTGTTTTACATGAAATGATAATAATTAAAGAAGTAACTGTTTCACGAATCACGAATAGCAATTGCAACCCTACAAGAATATTCCCGATTGTTTCATTCAACACGATAAGGCGACACACAAATTGAAGCACAGCAAACCTGAAAATGAATGGTGAAAGTAACTGAAAAATATTCAAAACGTATGTGAGAGTATATTTCATTGATTATAACATAGGTAAACATCAATGTGATGTTAAAATGCTTCATTAGAGAAGCAATTGAACTCTTCATCGAACAACTCTTATTTGATAGCTGAACGGCTCCTGAATGAACCATTTATGATAAGTTCCACAGCCCTTCTGAATACAATACCCATCACAATAAAAATCAGTTGATAAGAGACACGTAAATATTCAACGATATCATCGAAAAAGTATTAAAATGTGAACGGATCGTTGCTCGTATGAACTTTCATAAAGTAAGCATATAAAGGCAACACAACATATACAAATAACAGTTTTATGGATACACAAATAAACAACTGAAAGTGAGATTACAACGAAATTATTCAAGAAATTTGGAGGTAATCAAAAAGATGCACACAAACATGTATGCAATGTAAACCAACCAAAGATAACAATTATTACCTATTCAATAAACTATTGATGTAAAGCATGCATATAAAGGTTGCCTTCATAAGCATACTGTACACTTCCAAATAGCTAAAAACGAAACGTACATAATCACGACACTTAATAAACTTCGATGCAAACTGTTAAAATTATGAAACAACTAACAACCATTACGTAAAACTAAATTTTCAAACTGCAAATATGCTAACAGTAACAATGATTTTATGATAATAATAACAGTGAGTGGTGATACAGCATGATGGTTCACTCAACTGCAGTATTTTAACGATGGACTGTTGAAGATAGTTGAAACTGTTTCAAAAATTAAAAACTTCATAATCGTCTTATACACCGGAACGTCAATGTGCAATAGTACAATATACAATTTTCCTCAGTGCCTTCATCGCAAGCAGAGAAATGATTTCAACTACTTCAACATGGCCCAACAATAAATAATAATACGATATCATAGAATGATTTAAATACATCACTTCCGCCCAGCATGAGGATAATTCTCAAAACGACAACAAAATTGAACTTGAATCATGAAGTAACAGTCATCAAACCCGAATTGCATGAGTAGTCAGTAATAACAACAATAAATTCTCATTAATCATTGCTACATCCATTTGCCACATTGATCCAACACTTTTATTGCCACATCATATATTTATGTTTTTACCAAACGTTACAATAATTCATTTATTTACGGTGATAAATGTGGTCGATGCGCCGGCCTTACTATCAGTTTACCACTCTGCAATTCATTCACCAGTACTGAATTTCAGTGTGCTGCAGAGATGGAAAAAATCAAGGACAGGCAAAATCGGGGATGAAATTTTGCAGTCGGAGACCCGAAAATGCGGTTCGCCCAAAAATTGTCGAGGACGGGGTCCCCGAAATTCTCCGATCCCCACATCACACTACTGAATTCACACTCTATATAGATTTGCATACGTACAATAAAAACTGTGACAAAGTATTATAAAAGAAGTGAAAAAAAGCTGATGAAAAAGTTATGGAAACAAACTCACGTCGTCACAACTGAGACTAAAATCAGCCAAAACCGTTCGACATCTTGAAGCAATTCTGAAACTCATGTATTTTCATGAACACTTACTGAGAAAATAAGTGCGAGATCGATATATACGTGTAGATGAATGCATTAACCGCTGGATTTGAGATTCAAAAAAACAATACCCACATGCTCGGTGCAACGACACGATTATGTATACCAACATAAACGAATAAAATCAGTAATGATGGAACTGATGCTGAGAACATGATGTGCTTTTGTAGTGATTCCAATAATGTCACCTGTGAAAATACATGAAGTTTCATCAAGAGCTGCATTTTTAACGTATGAGTTAAACAGCAAAAGATGAACGAATAGAGTCAATCAAAAATGACTGAAGAAAAGAATCAATGATGAGAACGACGAATAAGAATAGAATTAGTGTTAAAATGACAAACATAAACAAATATTTACATAGCTAGTAGTGGTTATTCAGAGGTTAACCAAAGATGACTCTCTCGCTACTGTTGAACGAATCTTTCAGTGAATGCATCAATCAAAACTAATGATTGACTGCATCAATGTTTTCTTTCACTTTGAGACTTGCTTAGAAGATAAAGAATAAAAAACTTACAGATCTTATCGTAGGATCCATCAACCAAAAGTATGCACTCCATAATGTACAACCAAACGCAATTAATAACACCACTATAATTGAAGTTGCTTAAATGAAATAATGTCTATCAGTCAAAATTCAAAAATACAGCAATTTTCTCACAGCATGCTCGTAGTTATATCATCTCGACTTCTAAGCTTTATTCCAGACAGATGATATGACAGCCGGGAGGGAGAGTTGTGATTAAATGAGAATTCAAACGGAAAATGGATGCAGTACAGCACCCAAAATAAGCCAACGTACATCGCCATCTTGCTGCCGACGGATGCATACTCTGGATAACCTCGGTGAGACGTCCTTCGAAATATCGTAGGTCTGAACAGTCATATTGAAAAATCCGCTGTTTCGAACTGAATTTGGAATGAAGCAGCGTAATGATTCTATCAGTCAAAACTGACAGCGTTCCCCAAACAGAGTTATAAAAAATTATGTGAACAAGCATAAAGAAATGGCAAATTACTCACTCACCTTCATATGCTGATGATGTTTCATCCATTTCAATAGTACGCACATACAATTAACCGCTACTAAATGAAAACTCTCTAATATCCTCGGATACAATTTCGAATAAGTCTACGTGTATGCGGATGATTATTATAAGCGAATTAAACGACTGTTAAACTTTCTTACGGACGAGACGCAACGCAAATGATGTAGTTTAGCCGGTCATCTGAGGACGGCTCTACGACAATTCGCTCCACGACAAGTCCCACCCCGACAATTAGCACCTCACAAGTCTATGATACCGCGTAAACCTTAACACTAAATGGTTGGGTGCTATTTGTCGGGGTGAGACTTGTCGCGTGTTGGTCACCGACCAGCACACCTGATTCGCTCCTTTAGAAAAGATGGTTCGTTCATGGTGCGCCATGCAGTGGATGTGATGCTGGTGCATACCATAGCATCACGTTACTATAACAGATTAAGAGAAATATTTACAGGAAATTTGTTAGATAGGATTTGGAGGGTCTACGGATGACCGAGAAATAGGTCGGCGACAAGTCTAAACTCCAACAAAAATGATAAGGCATGCGCATGTTACTCAATGATGCAAATTGTCGGAGTTGCACCTTGTCGCGGACGAAATTGTCATTGACCCGGATAATGAGTTTTCGGTCCTTGCCGGTGGAAGTAGGGTTGTGGTGATTTTTGCCGTCATTTCTTCTTCCATTTCTTATCCGACTTCTTTTTCGATAATTGTGGAGGTGGCTTCACTGAGAAAATATTTTTCGCGGTAGATCAGGAATTAGAACTCAAAATCTGTGGTATGGGTAAATTTGAGCGAGAGCACAACTCCGATCTTGAGAATAAGTAGAAAGCATACTTACCATGTTTATTAATGGTTGTAGCAGGTGAAAGCTGCTAAGAAATTTCAACGCAATTAGAAGAGTAATTTTTTCAGTTTTGAACGACGACGACGAAATGCAGTGTGATGTGCGTTGGCTAAAGGATTATCCGAATCGTTTCATATACCTTACGCCAGATTGTTTTAATTTATGTCAAGTGGATGATGATTTCAAAACGAAAGTTCTGGCTGATTTTCCAGTTTGTGTCAATCAACGCATGGAACAGGTTCTTACACTTTGTTTTGCATGTATTCTTTTACACCATTTATGAGGCGTTTACGTTTATTAGTATTATTTATGAAAGTTGTAGGATCGATTACGTTGCTTCAGTCTAAGTCCAGTATCGGATGGTTTATTAGCGTTGGGTTATGCGTATGGTCGAGTGCTTGTTACTGAAGTGGCGATTGATCCAGATATAAGGTTTCGCTTACGATAATAACACTAATGATATTCGTGTCATTAGCAGTATCATTATTCTTATTACCTTTATTATCAGGTGATGTTCTCGGTTGAAAGCAATACACCTGACTGATTCTATTTCAGAACCCTGAAGAATGCATCCGAATTAACAAGTGAAGTAACGAAGCCAGTAATATTTCTTGATTTCAATCCGGTTTCTCAATTTCATCTAGCTGCATGCTTCGAAGCGTAATCGTTAATGTTATTGTTATCGTTCCCTCATAACTTAGACTGCTCTAACTTATCATTTCTTGTTTCAGTGCTCGTGCTGCAGATTTTACCGTTTGTGTGTTCGACGTGAAGCGACCGACACTGAATATGTTTCATCTGAATAGTCCTGAACGTGTTAAATCAACAACATGGTTTGCGTAAGTTGTTTTCATATCTTGTGCTAATGCAGTGATGTTAATGATGGTAACAGTAGTATTGATGATTATGAAAAGAGCAGTGGTATTACTACTACACACAATAATGGTAATAGTAGTGGTGATAATAAGTGATGACAAGCGAACTAAATTTCAGTTTAGTCGGTATCTGAATCGACTTTTCAAAATTCAGAAATTCGGTATTCCTACTGACTTCCAAAATTTTCGGTTGGAATCCGATCGAATCCATTTTTTGAGATTCTAGAATTTGGTTTGAGATCTGAATTCTTTGATCGGATTTGGAAATGCCTTGTTCGGAATGTGACATTATTTCGTCGAACCGAACTTCGATCGGCTCCCATCCCTAGTAATGACACTGTTGGTAGTGGTATTGACTGTTGACAAATATGACCAAAGCGTCATCACTGAAAGATAAATTTTCAAGTTGAACTGAAAGGACGATGCAGTAATTTATGCTGAAAAGTTTTTATGATTATGTAACAGTTTATTGGCTGTTTTGTAATCTAATGAAATTTGTAACTGTTTGCAGTGATGACCCAAGTTTGATAGGAATCGGTGGACGTCGCACTCTGAAATTGTACGATATTCGTGAGGGCACTCGTCCACTATTCAATACGTCAATAGCGAGCCAAATTCGAGCAATCAAGTCCGATAATATAAGACATCAACGATTCGCGTGTTTATTTGATGACTACGTCAATGTGTATGACCGAAGAAATTTGTCATCGGTTCTCTATAAAATAACACTATCGAAATTTGTTAGTGTTTCGTGTAGCTTTCATCAACTTTTGTTTTGGTTTGGTTCGATTCTTTCAAGCACTGTTTCACTATGTTGTTGTTCTCTTTTTTTGTTCCTTTGTGTTGTTCCTCAGAAAATTTCATTTTTTAAATTTTTTATTTGAATTGTTACAGCCGAAAGGCGATACAACAGAGGCGAAATTATGCTGGAATCCAGATCATCCGTTTTCGTTGACTGTGCTGGATCGTGGTTCGCGAACGATCACGGAATTATTGGTCTCTTCTTGTGAGGTGGATTCTGACTCACAAGCACAGCAACCATACGACTGTGATTCTGTTAGTTATCACTTCTTTTTTGCAAAATTTTTGTTTTGTATTTTTGATTTACTATTGCCATTATGTTAATATCAATAATAAGAATAATATAATGATGCACAACAACAAATCATAGTGTTTATAAGCAGGATGATAATGCTTAAAGGGTGAAATCCGACGAGTTCGTGGTTCAATGGCAAAATTTGAATTAAATGATGAGACTGCTTATGAATTACCACTATCTGATCACGACGATGTATTAGAAATAGATGATGCGTTGAGTGTTAAGGATGAAGAGCAAAGTATCGCGAAGCATCCTTATTTCGAAGTGAAGCACAATGTTGGTTTTATCGATTCATTTATCATTGTTTTCGTTTGTACTCTTACTATAGTGGGAAAGATTTCAGTGTAATCGAGTGCCGTCAATATATGGTTTTGATTGGCATCGCACAATTCGTAATCGACTTTTATTAGGTGGTATGAATACTAGAAGTGGAACATATGCTGTTGCAGTAGTGCAGGTATTTGCTATTGGGCATGTACCATATGTGTAATGCTAAGCCATTGTTTATTTGAATTGTTCAGGTGAATAATTTTGTGACATGCGATATGTCACCAGAAGCACAAATTGTGCGATCGAATGAGATGAATTTTTACGTGCATGAATTATCATCGGTACCGTGCAATGGTAATAAAGAGCCAGATTTGTCGACTATAATGCGACTTCGGGCTGTTCGAAACTATGGTACGCCTGGTACAACTGCTCTTGATGGTTCGTTCCTTTCATTATGATTAGCAACAGCATTCAGCTTCCGTTTCTATCTCTTCGTCTGTTCTATCGTTTATGTTTTGAAGCATATATTCGATCGTGTAAAGATATAATTGAAAGTTGTCCATATGCGAACGCAGATTTGAAATGGGTTTGGAAATGGCTATGGCAAATGATATATATTACCGATTGGAGACCAGAAGTTTATGGTACCTGGTTGGTTATTTCTTTATTTGTTTTTTTTAAATATTGACGAGAATAACATTAATGCATTATGCATATCATGGCTTATAATGATAGACTTGTAATAACAGTAATAATAATAGCACATTGAAATTCTAGGTTCCCTGGTGTCCTACAGGTGATGGAACATAGTTTAGCGGGACCAAAAAAGGGTGGTTCAACAACTGAACGGATCATTGTAACGGATCCTTTGCTTGGACGAATTAGGGTAAACTTAGTATTTGTTCAGTGATTGATTTATTTATGCGCTTATTGATCATTGAATTTATCATTTATTTCGTATTTGAAATGTTCATTGTTTTATTGATGATTATGGTGGTGCTAAATGAAAACTTTGAGTTAAGGTTTATAAAGGTAAAGAGAGAGATCGAGTATTGCGTTTATGTGGCTGGCCGCCATTCGATGACATTGCTCGATTGGATGTTTTTATCGATGAGAATGCTCTCGAAAGGTGGTCTCAAGTGTTTCCGTTTTTTTTGTTTTGAACGGATCGGTTTATATTGATCATCGTTTCGCATTGTGTTACGTTTATTTTACAAGTGCACTTAGAGACGGTAAAGAGGGTGGTAATAACGGTAATATTACAGTGTGCATATTTGTGATGTGATAAAATTTTAGACCAACGCAAAGTCGTGCAGTAGCGGCTGCTGTCTTCACAGGTCATACGGGTAGAATGAAAAAGGTAAATGAGAACTATTTTAATAGGTGGATTTTATGTGTAAGTACAAATTATTGTTATTATTCACGTTTTTGCTAGTGAATAGTTATTATTTTCAGATTTTATCGGAAATGGTCGGAGCAGCGAAATTGTCAAACGAGAAGTCACGAGATGAAATCGAAAAGTTTTATGAAGCAGTTATACATTACAAAGGCGTTTCTGAACAGTGGTAGGGATAAGATGTTCATATTGAGAGTTGGAGTGGTTCTCTCTTTTGTATAGCATTGTTTGAAAATTTGTTTGTTCTTTCAGGAAACCAATATCGGAAAAATTGAAAAAAGTAGTCAAAGATCCATACTTTACAATGATACTCGCATTTTTAAACGGTCGTTGTGAAAATTACACGGAGCAACATCAGATTCTCCGGCTTGAGGTGGCTCAACTTTTTCCGCACATTCATCTTCATTATTGTAAATATTATTTATTATTATTAGTTATTTTTATTAAACGTTTCAGCGAGTACCACTAGAAGATCGTATCGCGTTTGCAGCCATTCACTTCAATGATCAATGGTTTATGAATTCAATAAAGAAACTGTTCTACGATACGACCCTACGTAAACGTTTACCAGGTTTATTCATCGCGGGTTTAAGTCAAGATTCTGAAACTCATCGTCTATTAAACGAGTTAGATTTTTCAGTTTTCATTATTCATGTTATTGTTTGTCGTCTTTTCGTATGTTCTTTTATTAAATCTATGAACTTGTTCCATATTCTTATCGTTATGATAAGTTTAGATACGTTGATGATACGGGTGACGTACAAACGGCAACACTTTTATTAATAACCGGACATTGTTTTGCACCATTCGTTCAGAGAGCAGTCAGCGTTCCACTGGATGAATCTCAACAAACAACGCATGAAGATTCTGAAATATTCTCAGCATCTGAAGATGTGGACAGTGATGAATTTATGAATCGGTTCGTCTTTATTTTATACAGAGTTCATAGAGGTTCAGGTAGATTCGAAGTGGATATTTCGAAGGGTTCACGTTTGAAGTTTTATTTCAAAGTTTGCGTTTTGGAAGCGTGTATAATTCAGTTGCAGTTGTTTAAGTCATTAAAATGTGATAAATTTATCTCTTTGTTTGTATTGTTGTTGTGATTGTATCGTATTTTCAGTAGGAAATATGTGATGCAAAGCTATTGTTATGTGCAAGATTATTTGGAAATGTTGAACAGATGGGCATTATGGACGCAACGTGCCCGTTTGGATTGTTTATTGCAGTGGCGTAAAATTTATGAATATATTGGTGGTGGAAATAGTGGTTGTTATGTAAATAGTACAGCGATGATGGCAACGGGTGCTGCTGCGGGTGCGGCAACGAGTTCTGCAGCCACGACAAGTCATTTGATTCAGAACAGCGCTATGGTTGGTGGAGCAGATTCTGAATTGCATGAAGCACCTGAAGTGAATGGATGGCCATCGATGGAAGCGTCTGAATTGGAGATTGCCATTGGAAAGACGAATCAGGACAGAGCTGAGGTAGGTGTTGTTTATGTGTTCGTTGGTGGTTTTGTATGATAATTTTCGTACTATTGAATTGTAATAACGATTTATAATAGGCCGAAGTGTGTTGTCAGTTTTGTGCGTATCCTGTAACATTGGAAAAACCTGAGTTGGCCATACCAATTTCATCGACTTTATCGGTACCTTCAAATCGAGTTACATCCTCAACATCGTGAGTTTATTGTTTACTGATAGTGAGCTCATTGTTTCAATATTCTGATGGTGTTGTTTGTGTAGGTGTTCTCTGCCGACGACGAAGTCGTCGAAATCGGTGAATACCGCCGTGTTGTTGAGTGCCCGAGATGTGGCCTGTCAACAGTGCTATAAGCCATTACCGAAATGTGTTTTGTGCCGACGACATATGGGTACGTTAACGCCATCTGAATGTCCAGCACTTGGTTCGCTCTCATCTTGGTTTACATGGTGTCAGGTATCATTTCGTTTGTGATACGATGTTTTGTCGCATAATGACAGAAATTCATAAGTAAATAAAGCTTTCTTGGTCATAATAATGCGCAAGAAATAAAGTGGTAAAGTATTATTTGCGTTATTGTCAAACACGTATAGGCTTGTGAAGACATCGGATGCATTAATTCTGTTGTATGTTGAAGAACACATTCGATGTGACCAATAATTTTTACAGAAGGAACAAGAAATGTATATAAGAACAATGTATAGAGCAGATTATTGGTCAATTTGTGCATATTACTTACTATTATTGTTTAGCAATGCAGACATGGCGGTCATATGGCTCATCTTTGGCACTGGTTTGCGAAACATGACGAATGTGCGGCGAGTGGATGTCTTTGTAAATGTAAATTGGCTGATTTGAATATGTTCAACTGTAAATCTGCATATAACAGTAATGCAGTTGTTGTATCGTGTACGTGTTCGGATGGAATTTGATGTTATGCACTCTTCTTGTTTGACTTTATCATCAGCTTTGGCTTTGTCAAGAGACGATTCGGGTAGATAGCATCGTTATCGTCATAATCATTATCAGGTGATGATGCAGAAATTGGCGAAAATTTATGCAGTCTCATTATTTAATATTGCTGTTGCTGTCATTCGTTTCGATTGTGCTTTCATCAATACAAATCGCTTTCTTTGCATCAAAGGCTGGTGCTTTGTTGGTTTGTTGCATATGTACAGATGATTGTTGTTGTTGTTGCTATCTCTTATTTTATCGCTGATTGATCTAAATGAATTTGAATGATATTGTTAATAATCGGAAGTTTTTCGTTTATTCATAAGAAGACTGCAACCTGAACTAAGAACTGTCATTTTATAAATGTGGAGTTGAATTAAACAAACTTAAGTTGGGATCAGATCAATTGCTTAGGGTGAACTCATGCTTGTTTCTGTTGTAATCGTCGTTAATTCACTATGTTAGATGATAGATCTCTCCGCTTGTGGTTTTTTTCAGCTTATGCGCGTATATTGTTGAATTAATTTTATTTCCTGTCATATGGCTGATTTCATCTCATCTACAGTTGAGAGAAGAAAATTGCAACGATTTTGATAAATAAACGAGAGGAAATATTATCACTTTTGCGATTATCTTTATAATATATAAAGATAATGTTGTATAGCATGTAATTTTATTGTGAATGGACATTGTGATTATAAATGATCGTTGTATTGCTCAATTCAAACCGTTTTATTTGACACATAAAAACAAACCCATCTCTTCACTATCGAAATGCTCAGCAAATCTATTATGAATATTGTTATTGTTGTTATCATTATCATTATCCTTGTTATTGATTCCTACCATCTCTTGTTGTAAGTATTGATCTTCGAATTTCTGTGCGTTCTAAAAACTTCGCAAATAAAATTCAATTCAGTACTACTTTTTCCTCCTAACGGAACTCAATTTGTTCTCAAACTCAGTTCAAGAGTCGTCTTGAATACCTATCTTCTCACCATTATTATCTATCGATAATTTCATACGTACCAGTAGTAGTAGTTATTCACATTTGTTTATTTTATGTTTGACTAGCTGCTAGTTAATATTTAAGTTGAGTTTATGTGTATGTGGGTCTAGTTCAGCTCTGTGAAACTTTTAGATTTGATTCGTTTTCAGCGTTCACTTCGTTCGCTGATATGCAGTTTGTGTTATTTGTTTAGGGCAAACTAAACATTAATAATAATAATAACATTGCTATATCCATTTCTAAGCAAATTTTTACTCAGCATCAGAGGAAATTTCATGTGAAAGCGAATGTTATGCTCAAAAAAAGGATTATTCTCAAAGCTGGGGCAGACAATGATTTGGATTGAATGTGTACATTTGATAATAGCAATAAGTGAATTTTTTATTGCTATTATATTGTTTGTGTACGCCACTAACAAAACTCGTATTTAATTGAGTTGATTAAGCGGCATCGATTAATGACTGAAAGTACGCCACCAACCTCACCCCCACCACCACCCCCGTTACCATCCCCAACAACAGCGAATCAACGTGATGTGGTGAAAGCCAATTGGTTACAGCAAAAAATATGTAAGAAAAGTGGTACTTTAATTCGTAAAAAAGTGGGTGTTTCATTCGTTGTGTAGTTATCCATTGTTTGTTCCGTTCATGAACGTATGTACATACGTATTCATTGAGCAAATATGAATTATTCTATGATATGTTTGAGTTGCTAAATTTTTAACTGCTAACAAAACGCAAGTGTATGAATTGTAATAAGCGACTGAGTTCATGTTGCAGTCCTTTAGATAAGCAGAGCTGGATAATCTTACATTCAAGCATGTTTTTTTCAACGAGAATCACCTTTGGAAATAATTGTTTTTGTTTTCTTTGCGTGCTATTCTTTGATAAATTAAGTGTCTTTTTTGCGTGCAGAAAATTCGCTATGAAGAAGCCGAGTGGGTTGTGTTATGCGTTCACGACGATCGCATTCCGTTGCTGGAGTGGTATTATTCAGAGGAATGCGCGAATGAACATAAGTGAATTAATTCCTTTTCATTTCGTTTCTTTCTTTTACAACAAGGAAACTGTTGTTGCAGTGATTACTGTCGATTCTCACTGTTTTATTGAACTTACCTGAATATCGTTCTTGTTGTGTATTTGATTCTCGTTTTATAGACCATCTAAACTGCTTGACCTGTTGGATTCAGCATTCGTCACTCCAGTTATATCGGATCAACGATCATTTATCATTGGCTTTTCTCATTCATCTTATCGAGAACCAGTTGAGCTGGTCGCATTAACTGAGTTTGTTCTTACGCATTTTGTGTGGTTATTCCATGTAATTGTTATTAGCTTATTGTTGCTATCTTACGTTAGATATGTGAGTATTTTTAGTGAAGATTGTACTGATTGGATACAAAAGACGACATCAACATTGACGCGTTTGCGATGTTTAAATGATTCGACAAGTAATGTCTATTCGCCGTTACCAGATAATTGTTCTTGTTATAATGATGATTCTACAATAGCAACGATTTATCCTGATTCAGGAGTAGTTTCCGAACATCCGTTCAATTTTAATGAAGTCAATAATCTGCTTGATAGTGAGGTACGTTTAGACGGCTAATTTGTCGATCAACTATAAAGAACCGCATGTCAAAGTCGAAATCCCTCTCCTTTTATTCGAATTCTTCAATTGCAAGGTTCGAAGTGAAGAAAAACTTAATTCTTGCAGTAATTGTTAAATGACGTATTCTCACAAAGGATAGGGAGTGAAATGCTATTTTGAGTTTAGCAATCTAAGCTAAATAATGACTGGAGTTGGGTCAGTGACCACCGAAACTTAATGTTCTCCGGATTTCGGTTGGTAGGCAATAGCAAAAACTGAAAGAGGCTGCTCGGCTGGTGGTTACAAATCGTGCGCCGAAAGGACCATGTTTTTAGGTGGTCAATGAATTGCACTGACCACCGTTCAAGAAGCACGTTTTGCCGTGGCCACCGAAAAAAATCTGCCACCGAATCTAATAATAGCCTTTTCACTTATTGCAGCAGTGGTTCGTTCAGCGTTGAATTCAATGAAATGAATGAACAATGGAGTTGGTCTTAACCCTTACTGCTTGCAGATATCTGTGTCTTCATCCAGTCAATCACAACCGTCATCCAGCACTATTCATCCAAACCATCAACTATCAGCTCAATCACGTCCACTACTACCATGGCCATCATCAACCTCGAAAAATGATTTCGATAATAAAATCCCTGCGTCATTCTCTTGCTCACCGTACGAGCATTTCTCATCAACAATTGATTCTTTATCTTTCAACAATTCAAAGGCTTATCGTCATGCACCGTCTGCTTATTGTTCTGTTGATGATGCTCACAATGATGACACGCAAAACGATGACAGTCGCGAGGCTGTCACTATGAACGATGCTCTGTTATTGTCCACTACGAATGGTGTTGTCGCTGAAAATTCGGTGAAATGCCAACGCGTTCGAAAGTTATCCACGAAAGATGTGCCACCACCATTACCGCCACGTTGTGACCATCCGAAACCCTCTTCAACTAGTCTTCAAACGAACAGTAGCAGTGCGACGACGAATCGTTCGAACTCCCCGTCGAAGTTGGATGTCTCAAATTTGAACAACAACTCGAAATCGCCTCCTCTTTCTCCAGCAACTCATGTGCGTCTCTCGGCGTCATCTTCTCGCATTCGCGCCACTTCTGTTGCCGCAAGCGGCGATCTCTCTTCTCGTCCATCGTCAACGGTTTGTTGTCTGTTGCAGCAAATACATCTTGTGTTATTGTTATCACTATAATTGTTATCGCCACCCTTATTGTCTGATGCGTATTACAGGCTGGCTCTGTTTATGATTTCCCGAAGAATTGTGTTTCATCGCCCAAAGGAATTTACGGTGTCGTCGAGTCCCCCACTCGGCCTCCGGTTCATCGAAGTAATCAGTTAGTCTCATCATGTATTAGCAGTTCTCCTCAGTCACGTGGCAGTTCATATCGTCGTTCGTCAGAATATGGGTATGTGGTAAAATTGTTAATTTTTTCAATGTTCCAGTCATTAACATTCAGCTGAATAATGTCATATCATGATCGTGTTATTAGAAATATCACGGTCTTTTTGTGCTGTAAAGATTTGCTGTATGTGCTATCAGTGATTATTTTTGGTCCCAAATATATTGTCAAGTTTGCTGATTATGAGGAAAGAGGAAAAGATTTTTGTTGGTTGTCATTGCAGGAAGATAACTTCATCGCCTTCACCGACTGCATCTCCCATAATAATAAAAACCCCGCTCCGAGTTGAACATGTGGAGTCAACATCACCGGCGTCGTCATTACTTTCAAAAGAAGTTCCAATGCCGTCCGACGAAGAACGATTGCTGCAAACAGTAACAAAATCAAGTGATGAACAGTCATCATCGCAAAAGTTAATGAAACGCGGTTATTCTGTACCTTCATCTGTTCCAATTCCGTTCTTCAGTGATGTTTCTGCTGTTGCCGATTCGACTTCAACGCAACGAAACGCGCCATCATCAGCGTTCATTCGTAATCATCATCACTCACTTGATTGCTCAACACCGACAACAAACAATTATGATCTTCCACAGACATTCTTATTGTCGTCGATGAATCAGTCGCATAATAACAGCAGTGATAATAATTACATCAACAACATCACAAGCCCGACGTCGTCATCAACATCACAATGCACGAATAATGATAGTTTTCACTCAGCAACAGCCGCAAGTGATATGATGATGATGATAACGAAGAATTCAATGACAAGTCCCCTAGTGTGCAGTAAAAGGAGTACGGCTAGTAATTCAAATGCACAAAGTGCGACTACGAACTCTAATTCAGTAAGGAATAGCTCGAAATCGCCAGAGTATCGTTTGTCATCGGTTGCACCGTCAATGCCACCGGCCACCCGAGCACCCCCACCACCTATACCATCCATGTCTCCGTCAGTAAATAGGAAAAGCTTAGGAACAGGAACGCCAGATACGAGATGTTCGATATATGCAACACCAACAGATGTAGCGAACCAAAACGTCAACAAGAATGTAAATAGTGCAGCTGACTTCATCCAACAACGGCAACAACAGCCGAGGCAAATCGCGTTACAGTTGGCGTTATGTGTTGAAAGTATTGCATTTGTGGAAATAAATGGACGAATATGGTTAATAGCATTTGTTGTTTTTCGGTGGGGGAGGGGGGTTGTTATTTGTTGTGTAGTTATTTCATTCTTATTTTAGGTAAGTATTCTGTTTCGATTGAACATGTTATAACGATGTGCAGTAATAGTTATATGGTGATCATATTATATTAGAAAAGTGACATTTGTTACAATTATGCTAGAAAGTTAGTGAATAACAGGATTGGCGGCTGGTCAACATCAAGCGATAAGCATCTCACAGGAGTACTGAATATCGGTGATGAGGTGTTGAAAGTTGGTACTACACCAGTTCAACAACTCACACAGCTTCCAGCGCTTTTTTATTCCACATCCATTCCTGGAACGCCGGTTTGTCATTCCTTTCTTTCATCCAGTATTTATTTCTATTGTTGGTGCTGATTTATTTCATTTCATATGCGAAAAAAAAATTAAACTTTCAAAATTTCCAGAGGTATTTGGGAAATTAGAGCATTCCTGATAATAGACAATAGATATTTTCAAATGATGATCTTATTAAGTGAGAATGATTCGTTTAACAACTATCTAGTTGCACTGAATAGTGCCATTCAACAACCATACAAATGTAATAGAATGAATCAACCGCATTTTTTCTGTTAAGTTAGCCAACTGCTCACATAAAAATTTTGCAGGTTAATCTTCTAATGAATCAAATACCTTATGGTATGCAATACACGTTTATGAAAACTTCACGAAATTATGACTTAGGTATCATCTTACGAAAACACAAAAATAAAGTAGGTGAATGGAGATGTTTCTTTTCTAGATTTGCAACAAAAATATATCATATTGTTATTAAGATTGTTTTTGTACTTCTTTTTTCATTTACCATTTGAAATATTATTATCATTTAATTGGTCATGCTGAGTGTAATAATAAGTAACATTAACAGAATCATAATTTTGTGTATTTAAGAGGAGATAAGTGATAAAAATGGCAAGTTTCTTTGAGTGATTGAGGTTGCAGGTGGAAGGTATTCGTGAGGGATCGCCAGCTGAGAAGGCTGGTTTACGGGTACATATTTGTGGTATGAGCGGACAATTAACACAAGCTTGTATAACAAGCGTTGATGGTCATTCGCTGAATTTATTCGCAAGGAATGATGAGGTTTTGAAGCGAATTGATGCAATTCGTCCATCATCTAAATTCATTCTAATCATACAACCGTATGATTTTATCAAAGAGTTAAAAAGAGCAGTTAAAAAGCTTAAAAATTTTAGTCATTCCACGCGCGTATCAACAGATTAACATTCTGCTCACTCATATGTTTATTTACTTATTTATTCATTTATGTATCAGCAACTACAATAACTCACTACGAGTTTCTGTCTCCCGTTTATCAACCATAACGCATTCTTCCTTTCTTGACGTTCTTCTCTCCGCGCAGCTAACAATAACAGCACTGGGAATCATCTGTCTTCATGAAATTCTAATTGTTATTATTGATTTGGTGAGCACAGAGGTGTTGGGCTACTCTACTGTACTGCTCAGTGATCTTTAGGGAGAGGGACTCAGTGAGCCGGAAAGTACACTTCGATTGATCGATTGAGCATGCGTCCAACGATGACTTAGAGTAGCTGTTCGAAACAACCAACAGTAAAACAATAATCTTCAAGGATCAGTGATTTCAAATAGATTCATAGCAATTTGTGTATTAAACATTTCACAAGCAAGCCATAATGAATACCCATTACCATAAATGTTTTGCTTGATTAAGCATTGTTGAATATCAGTCCAGCAAATAATCGCAACAACGATCGCCCGGAGCGATCAGGAAACCAAGCGCTCATTGTCTAATAACTGTAGAATTGCATAATATCTATGCGAATATGTCTGATGTTGGAATACGAGTGCATGCGAGCAATACTGTGCCATACTCAGCAGGATAAGAAATTTGGCGTACGCTTTCCACCATCAATTTCGACAAAAACCGTTCGATAGTGGAAGCGAAATATTGCCGGCAGATTCATTTTAGCTGATGATGAAATGAATTTGCCGGCGATATATTTATTTGTAATTTGTCATAGGTTGGAGTGGTTAATAGTGATTAACTGTTATTATAATTACAATTAGTACGGTTAGTTGTTATACTCATTCAGGTTCAGTTCTTTGAAATTTCGTTACTTTGTTTGCATTTCAGTAACTCTGTCGATATGAACTGGTAGATGTTTTGATTTTGATTATCCTTATCACACTCATTATAATTATGACCAGCACTGTTATTACTCACGCTATTATTACGTATCATGCAATTTTTAATTGCATGTTCGTCGTTTATTTATCTCATTTATAATATTCTCGACACATTTTGTACTACTTACCCATTTTCATACAATTATTACTCCCATCTGTTATACTCTAAATGCGTTAATTCCTTACGGTTCATAGAAATCACTCGAGTATTAAAGGTGATTCACGAAGTAGAGTGCCGTTGCCCTACTATTAGCATTTCCATTGTTCGCTTAGTCGTACGTTAGGGTTTAACCCATCAGTGCTGTTTATCTTCAAATGAGTGCATGTAATGAATGTACATTCTTAAGAGGTACCTGCTTTAAAGGAATATTGATCGTATTAATTTCACTCCAGTTTAACATTAGTCTTTGTAAGTATAACTTACATAATGTTCTATAATAAATAATAAGCATTGGCCCTAAATTGAATTGAAAGTGGTATCGATAATTTTGAATGTACAACAGTTATTAGTTGTATTATGTACGGTATTAATGGTTGAATTTTAGAGTGAATGTTTTTTGCGGTGCATTCATTTGTATCAACGAGCGGTGTTGTCGACTAATATACGGGTTTTTTTTCGCCGTATTTCTTTTTAGATTCAATTCGAATACTGATCACGTCCATTTGAATAAACATTTGCGTGTATACTTGTTTACAATATACAGATCTTTAAGCAGTGTGATAATAACAAATGATAAGTATTAATGGTAACACTGACGATAGAGTGGCAGTTATTTGAGAAGATCGCTTGAATTGTTTGAATGAATGCGATTTCCAAATAAATTCTATCAACCAAGATTGTTCACGATCAGAAGTGAGATCGATTGATCATTTTTATAGAAGTGGTTGAAAATGCACGTGAAAAGAGTTGATCGATAAATTGGAATGGGTTTGTTTGTTTGTTTTTTTGTAGTCATATTCACAGAAAGAAGTACGCATAAGCAGGCACTGATGAGTGGGATGTATTGTCTTGATTGAATACTTCCATGGTCACAGGTATCACCTACAATCAGAAGACAAGAAGCGGTGTACGTCTTGAACTCTGTAAACTAAACTCGCCAGCAAAACTCAAATTAAATTTGTCGCAAAAAGTTCCAGTCAAATTCGTCTCAAGAATTCCGAACCAAAACTCAATTTCGTATTTCCAATGATCCTCAGAAACGCACAGACATTACGATTAGTGTAATCGGATTAATAAGCACCAACTTTCCAATGATCACCAAACGTGCGAATTCATGAAACTCATATAAATGCTCATCAGACACACGCAAACTGTTGCATTCACCAAACTCGCTGCACAACAACTTCCATATCTCAGTCAGATTCGCTGCAAAATCTAATGAACAATTGATACATCATAACGATCTTTCGCCATGCACTACACACCCCTAGGGCTACCAAAGATCATTTTCTACCCATCACGAGTGTTCAAATAGCTCTACCGTAAGTAATCAGCAATATTCGGTCAACACTTCAACTCCCAAACATAGCGGCCCGATTCTTCACTCAATTGTATGCTCTTATAAGAATTATTTGTCTCAATAAAAATTCTACTACTTCCGTCTTGTTCTACCTCTCACGCACTCAACCAGCACCGGGATACATCAATCGTCCTCGCGACACCTGAGGTCTCAGCCGGTGAGTCGTGGCCGCTCTTGTATATCATTTTCTGTATATGATCCCCTCTTGTATATCATTTTCTGTTGTTAATACTGTTAAACTTATTTTCAGCACGTATATCAGCGCTAACTTATCTCTAAGATTCGTTTGACTCCTGTGTAAATGTTCAAACGAAAATATTTTTGCCAACATTGCTTCATCACAATGCATTCAATCAATTTCGAAACATTACCAAATGTTGTGTGATAATGGTTCTCGTATAATGATGACTGTGTGATGCAATTCACGACCACGATAAAATCTTTGGAATGCGGAATTTATCACTTTTTAAGCCTCATTTCAGTTGGTCTCTTATAATAGTCGCTGTTGTTTGTTTTGAATATGCATTCGTTTCATGCAAAAGACGATTGATTTTTCGTTTTTCGAATCCATTTCAAAATTCGTTCATTTGATGGTTTATCACCTCACTTATTCCTACGGTATTTCTCATTCTTGATAGGTGATTCAGAGTCATTTCATTGCGCAGAATTCCTTCGCAGTCTCCTAATCAGTCATTCCCTTTTCACCTTAGCGCCTGTAAATCACCTGATATTTCTGTATGCTAGAAATTAATTTTGCATTTTTGAAACTTGAAACAATTTGAGTGAATGACTGAAAGAGACAGATGTTTTCAGAAACCTTATTTATGGTTGGTTGGATAATGTTAGTGTCACTGTACCTAACAAGAGGACATAACAATTTGCATGAACAAATGCAGAAAGTAGTAAAAGATGTAAGCGAACCGTATGAAATGAAAATTATTGCATGAATTATGATTATGATTGTCATTGCTTGTGAGAAGAACTGTGTGTAGCCGGAGGGTTGCTTCCGAGAGATTAGATTCAGTAAGAAATAAATTTTTGGATTTTGCCGCAAAAAAAAAAACTTTGCAGCAGCAGTATTAGTACTTATTAGAGACTTATGAGCGACGAGAGAAGAGGCAATTTGGATGAGTGAATATTTGATTAGTTTTAAGAACAACAGCAACAACAAGCAGTACTTCAAATAGATTATTATGCTTGAAATGGACGGATAATAAATGGTCAACAGTTATGTGGCCGTATTAAATTTTGATTACTGAAATAAGTAGATTTTGAATAAAGTAAATGGTCTGGAATTATTATGTTTATGGCTTATAGATGGTTTGAAAGTTTGAGCGATAGACTGCATAGTAAGGAACACTTCTCACTCACCTAAAATTATTCAAGTGCATTTCACTCAATATATCTAGTAATACGCATATTACTGAGTTTTTTAAATCTATATAATTGTAAGCATATACTTTTTAGATTGTAATTGCTTCTACACATTTTATAATGTTGCCATATTTTTGTGTAAGGAGATAGGTATGCATACTTCAAACATATATAATGGAATAAGAAGTATTACGTTCTACATGATACCAGATGAAAATAAATTTTTAAGAGGAAAACGAGGAAATATTATGAAAAAAATTATTGCGGAAAAGTTTGTGAACGAAAGTTAATAATTTTAATCGAGCATTATTTTTGCTTGAAGAGGCGAAACCGTGCGTATTATTACGCGCTTTTAGCTATGAATCGTTTGAATTCGAGCAGTTTGAATGTTTCGGTTGAATTAAACTGCTCACTGGAAGATGGACCAGCTAGGCAGCCTGCCATCGTTAAATCGTAAGAGATAACTTGATGGTCAAGCTTTCACTTACATCATATCAAGCGCAAACTCAAATTAATGATGGAGAATTTTCATTTAGTAATCATCAATCATTAGCTGTCAACAAAAGTAATGCTAATATTACTGGCGAAGTGCTTGTCAACAAACAACTCAGTTCAGTCTAACTAAACCATCCATAACTGTGCTGCTTGTTTAAGACATTCTTATAAGGCGCATGATTATTGTTAGAAGATCACTTTTTTAAATAGTACCCATAAGTAGCCATTACTACCCTATCCATATCGCTAATGTATTCGCCTATCGGCTTCACTGTTGAGTACTTGCAACAAAGTGATACAAGTTTCAAAGACACTGATTCAAAGTCCTATTCTTCTGTTTTGTTCTCGTCACATTATCCTCATTTTTAGTCAAATCGATCTGTTAAGATTAAATTCGACTTCATTTATTGCTTCAAATTTCTTTTTTTTTTCACAATTTCCGTTTTCCGTGTTCCATATCCCACACTTCGTACATCAGTCCATGCATCCATCCATTAGCCATACGATTACGGCAATTGTTAATCTATGTATTCGCTGATGTTGCTATTACTACCACTGCAAGCGAGTGAATGAATGAGTATATTATGAACAAAATTTCAACATCATCCGTCCATCCCCTCATCAAGCTTGTTTATTTCGTCATATCCTCCTTGTTATCCCAACGATCATATTCCATCCTTATACGTACTTCTTACAACATCATAACTAACCTGTCTTTCTTATATCAGCAGTAGCGGTCAAAGAAGACGACACAGTTGGTCATTCAGTTAGTCAGTTTGCAGCATTATTACTTCGTTTTATTCTGACTCATCACATTACAGTCATTAGTATTATTGTTGTTAGTGCCAGTAGATAATACTATTGGTATTATTACTAGTGTTACGAACACTGTCATTCTCATTACTCTTATTTCTGCATTTAAATGACTACATACGGTATTGCAGATTAACAGTTTAATAGAGCAATCTTTTTGTATTTCACTGAATTAGATCATCTGAGCTAATATGGTATTACTATCGCTCCGAAGAAATTCAGCTAGCTGAGTTGTGTGCCCTAAAGTGATCACTTGAAATAAAGTGAACAGCTGAATTCAATAAACTAGACAGCGCTAGCTGCATGAGAATAGGGATCTAGCAGCAGTTGATCGTGAGCAGTGAATGGTGACTTGCAAATGTTAGCCTTATTATTATTATTATTAGTAGCAGGGCAGTACCTATTACATAATATAATCAAGCATCAAATAAGCAGCAGTAGCAGCAAAGCGAAATAATCGTCGTTCAGAGTGCTTGTTCACTCAGAGACGCACTGAAGTGAAGTGGTATTGTCGTGCCATTGGGCGTGAGCATAGTGCGTGATCTGCACATTATCCATGCATCTATCCATGCGTCCTTCCATATTACCCTTCCTTATCCTACAATATCCCTCATAACAATCCGTCCGTTCGTCCGCCCTGTCCTGTCCCGTTGGCTCTCTCATTCCTTGTTTTATCCTCATCCTTATCCATATCCACATCATTATCCTGTGTCAAGCTTGTCTCCACCCACCAACTAATAAACCTAAATCTACCGAACGACAACCAAAGTAACCACCAACCGCCACCCATAAATCCCTCCTCCTATCCCTCTCCGCCTTTTCTTCATCATATACCTCCATTTGGCCTCGTTGTTACTCATCGTGTTCCAGTCTTTTCGTCCTCGTCTTGCTCTTATTCTCGACCTGATCCATTCGCTGATTCATTCATATATATTCATTTATTCTTATCGTTATCATTACTGTTATTGTTATTATTACTAGTATTTTTTTAATTACTGCTACTGTTGCTAGTAGTATGATTGATTATTTGATTGATCGACAACATTCATTCATTAGCAAGGAACTTAATTCATTTTATTTCCAAGGTTATTAAAACTGAATGTTACAACCAGTTCATACTGTCGCTACATTTTGCTACTGAATTTTGATCTTTGCTGTGTTTCGTCGATCAGCTAGACAGAACCACTGATTAATTACTCTTTTTCTTGAAATGATCACATCAATAACCTATGATGATCAGGAGAAAGGCCAAAAGCAGCAACGACAAAAACCTGGTCACACAATCTCTTCACCGTCATTCCACTGGTGGCGACTACCTAGAACATTTTGGTTATATAGTCACCGTTCTGCCAGTACTACTGCTGGTGGCGGTGCTGTTGCTTCCCAACAACGGTTACGACTGAGAAAAAAACGCTCATCAAATGCATATGAACGTTACTATGCGAGTGAATCTAGCAGTAGCAGTAGCAGCAGTTGTTGTTCATTCGGTTCAGAACAAATTCAAAATCTGGAATGCCAGACGAGCACATCAGAGAATTGTTATTTATGCTGCTTCAGTTGCGAGAAGTGCATCTGCGGACAGTGCTCCGTTGGCTATGCAAACGACATTGATCCGTCAGCTAACTCTAAGCTTGAGCTTAGCAAGCGTTTATGTTCAGCTTGTAAGTTGAAGAAGTTGAGGTTGCTATCTGATGAAGAGGACAAGCACAAGCAAGAGAAAAGAGCAGCAAAATTAAAGCGACCACATCGACAGTTCAACAAATTATTTTTATTTAATTTCTTCAAGTCACGTTCATTATTCAAAAATTCCACCTCAAATTTCAATTCTGCTACGTGTTCGTCGTCATCAGAAACATCGTCACATTTTTTATTCAAATATAATATATTGACTACGCTTACATTCATCACGCTATTGCTTCAATTCAGCATGCTAACAACGGTTACTATGGCCCATTCATTGAACACTACTACTAGTAGTAGTAGTACTAACAACAGCGGTAATATAGCTGCTGATATTATTCCTGGTACAGCTTCTATTTCAAAGAATGGAAACAAGAAGAATATTGATATTTTGAGCAATATTTGGCTCAGTGATAATGATATCAGTAGTGTGTTCATTGATAACAACAGCAACAATGATCATACTCGTAACCATAATATTAAGCATTTCAACAAAAACAATGACAGGGCTGACGATAGCGAAGGAGGTTTTGTATCAAGCGATTCTATAATATCTCCTGCTTCATCTTCCTCTGCAATACCACGTCTGCAAATCTGTCCATGTGATATGCTGGATTCGTCGAAAACGGAATACGAAGGAAATTTGAAAATGGAAAAAGATCACGGTTTTGGACGGTTGAAAGGAGTGAGTTCATTGCAGAGACAGCAGCAGATAATGTTGATTGATGATGAAGATAATCCAAAAAATACGAATAAGCAGTTTCTTAACAATGAAACAATAAAAGTTTCCTTACTGTTACCACAGTCACACTCACCGTGTTTGCATCGTGGACAACCGCTTTTCGAATGGGATCTTTCCGGATGTGTTGTCAGAAATTTTGAACGCTTTCATTCAACAGCGATATCGTTCGATGTGGAATCGGGTTTGGTATTCGTTGAACAAGGACGTGTTTGCTTCTATTCAAAACCGTGGTTAATCAACTATTCATTATATTGCAAAAGTGACAAGAACTTTGCGACGATTGGAAGAGGTTCTATTCATCGAGGTTCCATTCTCGTCGGGCATAGTCGATTTTCGACGACGATGACAAATACTAATGGTTGGGTATCATCATCGATAAGCAACAGTCACAAAAGTGGCGTTGTTGAATCGAAAAGACGTTCAAGAGGCTCAGATCGCTCAAACCAGCAAGTGCTGACACTAGCGCCAAGTTCGAAAGATCGACTACGACGACATCGCCGCTGGTTACGACGTCGTAATCCAGTAAGTGGTGGTGGTTCATCATTGATCACATTCCAACAAGATCGTTATGTGGTTGAAATGGCTGAGAATGCGACTGTTGGTACGTTGATATGTACCGTTCATGCGATACATTTTCATCGCGATCGTACGTTATTCTTCTCGATGGCAGCACCACAAGATTCAAGATCGGCGAATTTGTTCGTTATTGACACGCAGACGGGTAGTATCCGGTTTGTTTCACCGTCATTCATTTAATCGAAAACCTTGTTTTTGACGTCTTTTCCAGAATAACATGGTGATGACATCATTTTCGGGTAAGAACCAGCGCAGAGTGCATATGAATGAATTGGTTCATTAGAACGCATAGTTTCGGCTTGATGCCATTATCAGGAGAGATAGCAAAAGAATTTAACTGAGATATCGAAACTGTTTACCCTTCGTACCTTTTAATGAACAAAATTATTTGGTATCCATCCATCTATCAGAACATTTCCCTCCGTGTCTAATTTATATCTATACTTTTTACTCATCTTTCCCTTCGTTCTGATTCAAAACAGTTCTCCGAATCAGATCCTAGTTCAATTTAATTCAATTTAACTTTATTGCCTTTGTTTGTTTTAGTTTTAACTTGATGAGTAATTTCAAATTGCTGCACCATCTTATTATGTGTCTCTTTAATTATTAAAAGCCTAACAGCTGCCGCTTGTCCTGTCTTATCTATCGATCTATGTACAGACCTTCCAGCTGCACCGCTCTCGTATCTCATGCTATTGTATTATTATAACAATTTTTTAAAACGCAATTCTACCAAAAGTAGTAAAAGAATTACTGCATGAATAGTTAGATAGACATTACATTGCGATTCATTCATTCACATTTAAACACCCATTACCAATGGATGAATAAATGTGAATGAGAATCACATGAAGTAAATTGAAACTGAATCGTCGTTTCATGCAGAGAAAAAGTATAAAATGAAATGAAAACTGATTATTTGAACGAATCATGAAAATGTTGAAGATATATCGCTTGTGCACTCGTGAGCTCAAAGCTTACATGCTGCTGATTATTGAAGTGGTTGTGAAAAGGGATTTGTGATGACTTCTTGCGATTAATTAATGCCACTATGACGACAATTCGATGATTATTATTGGTTTTGATAGCATTGTGTGATGATTATAAGAATATATTCATTATAAGAGCACATTGATTGAACAACACCGAATTAGATCGTTATCGTTATATTATACATAGTTGCTGTTGGATGAATGATAGATAGATACATGTTTGCAAGACATCTGCCTTTCTTTTCCCTTCATCTTTCCCCATCTGTTTTTGTAAGTCTCTTTTCGTATACGATATCATCCGAACATGTAATTAAACTCGGATTTCATTAATCTCTTTGCTCTTTTAGTCTCATTCCTTAGTTGATTTTTTAGCAATCGCAACATACTTCATGTCATTATCATCAGCATTCAGTTTATTACTATCATTGTCATTATTGTTATTGAAATCATTGTTAGATATTGTTAGAAGCATTATAAGAGTTCACTTAAATAAATTGCACAAACTACTTGAATTGAATTGCTTGTTGAGCCTTGAAACAATTGGACTTTGATTGCATGTCGTTATATGCATTTACTATGCGCTACTCATTGATGCATGCATTATTAATTTATTTACTGCAGGATTTCAGCGTCTAGCTCCTCATTTATTGACTATTACATGTGAACTTTTAATGGAACAAGCTCTTCGTTCGTTTATTATTGCCCTACTACTATGTGTTATTGCTATGTCAATTTCAATATATACGCACGAAACGTACCCTATCCCCCAGATGAGGGCCCACTAATTAGCGTAATATACTGGAGGTTAGATATTAATTAGTAGAGGGATGGATGAATAAAAGGGATGAATGCTTTGCTACGACGTTAGCATGCTTATAAGCAGTTTCGATTGCTCATAAACAAGCCAACATGATATCGGCAAAATCCGGTTTAAGATGATAGATCTAATTGTGACCTTATAATTGAGCTTGGACTCTTAATTGAGGCTGTCGTCGTCATTGTTGTCTTTTGCACTGTAACCTGTATTTCATACCTTTATTGCTGTGGCTTGATTTCGTTGACATTCCCACAAATTTTTCCATCCATTTGTAGTATATTTTGTTTAAAACAGTGTTCGTGAACTTTTTTTCTCAACCAATTGCACAAATGGATTAAGATCACTGCTAAATCGCCCCGTTCTTTTCAAAATGCAGCAATATTTGTTAGCTGTTTTCATTAACGACAAGAAAATATGTGATAATTCTAAAAACTTCGTTCTGTTTCACCGAAATCGCCCTCTCTAAACACCGTTTTTGCTGAATGCTGGAGGATATTGTCTATGTAGAGAAACAATGGCTTAGAAGAGTATGACCTAGTGACCCTGTCCTGATTACTTTGAAACAGTTGAACTTTTATTAGCACACTCTATTCATAATTCACATTTATTCACGCGCACATACCAGCATGTGTTAATTATTCATCCATGCATTTATTGCCAAATCTTAATTTAATCGTTCCTTCATAACTGCTTTTTTGAAATCATTCGTTCGTTATTAAGTCTACTCATTAAGTCTGCAGATAGCAATTAATCGGTTTACTTCAAGCACAAATGAGTTTCAAAAAGCCGCTAACTATTGAGATTATTACATGCTCTGAATTTATTAAATTTACTCGAAGAGATTTTATTTCAGTGCTTTGATTCAGAAGTTTTATAATTATAAAAGTGAGGTAGATATTTATTGAATGAAAGAGGCTGTATTATATCATAGTATGAGATGGCGTATCGTACTGATTGGTGGATTTAAGGCTAGCAAAATCACTGGATCGCGAAGTGCTTGATAAGCATGTGCTTAAAGTAACCGCATACGAGCGATTCCAACCTACTGTATCCACATCTGCTCTTGTGATCGTTGATGTGCTCGATGTTCAAGATAACGCACCGATATTTGAGCGTAACTCATATTTTGCCGAAGTCAAAGAAGATGCTCCAGTAAGTGTTTTTTAGTGGCCGTTTTTGGAATTACTGTGATGCTTGTTATAAGTGATAAGCTTCAGATTGGTACAACGGTAGCATCGGTGTTTGCAAGAGACTTGGATGCCGGACGGAATGGTGAGGTGCGTTATTCGTTATCGGATGATGCACTGGGTGCCAACTTGCTGAAGATCAATCCTCGATCGGGTGTCATTCAGACGGCCGCAGAGTTGGATCGTGAAATGCTGGATCTCATCCGAGTTTCGGTCATAGCTACGGATCAGGGCAGTCCACCGATGAGTTCGAGTGCTCTAGTGGAGGTCACGATTTTGGACGTGAATGATAACAAACCCATCTTTGAAATGGTTCATCTTGTTCACATTATTTGACACAAATTGTTTACTTACAGTGTCATGATTGCCATAAGATCATAGTAATTATTATGTTTGTTTCCGGAGTTGTTATAATTATCTTTTCAAAAATATTGTTGACTGAATGATTCTGTTTGTATGTCGTCATTCAAAGGGCACTGAAAAGTGACTGAATCTATTAATTAAGGATTCGTATAATGTTACAATAATGGAAGATATTGGCATACCGACGAAAATCATTCAATTGAAAGCCTTAGACGCAGACGCTGGAGAAAATGGTATGTAGATATTTGAAAATAGCTATATAGTTATGTACATGCATCAGAACATGGTCAAAATTATACAAGAATATATGAATACATAAAGTTAACCATATGCGTAATGATTAGTAGATGAGTGCGAATTGAATTGTTCAGTTCGAGTGGCAGCATTAGCAGTAACAGTCATAAAGAGTATCTTTGTAGTTGATTATTGAATTCAATTCACTGCCCAACGAGGATATCAATGGGCTTCATCATTTCGAAAGGCTGCATGAAACATCGATTAATTTTTAATCAACATTTCATTAATCAGATGTACCGCTTCCGTCATTGATCATGTATACACATATATTTCTATGCATTATATACTTTGATATATATTCTTATTATTGCTGTTCTAATATTACATTTTCAAGTTGATGTTGTTTATTTTTCATTGATGCTATGCAATATGGAAAGATACATTCAACCTTCGAATTGAATCACATTCGCATTTCGCATACTCATCTTCTTTTGTTATTATCTTTTAGATCATTCGTAGTTATTGTAGGGATTTTTTCAGTTGTTTCGCTACTCAATAGAAGGTAGATTAATAATGTAACATTAATAACGTAGTAATGTAATGGGCTAATTTAATTAGTATTAGAAACAACTCACCAGTATATTATTAGTAATAATACGAATAATATTATTGTTATCAATGTTACTAATATTGTTATTAATAATAGTAATAATAATAATTATTATTATTATCCCTGTTATTCATTTGAAGGGTATTTGTAAAAGTGAATTGGTTTTCACGAGCAAAAGAAAAGACGAAGGAAATTTACAGGTCGTGTTCACTATAGCATCGTAGCTGCAAGTGCAAGTGGTTTTACAATCGGCTATGATGATGGTAGTGTTTGGGTGCGTGACAGCCAGCTGGATGCGAGATCGAGTCCGGTCTCGTTGGTGATTCGAGCCAAGGATTCAGCACAACCAGCACAGTCAAGTACAGCCACGCTGACCGTAGATATCGTTGACGTGAACGATCATGCGCCCCGTTTTGTGGCCTCTCAACAGCAGCTGTTCATTGATGAGAATATACCGATTGGCTACGAAGTGAGTCGTGTTTTTGCGGTGGATGAAGACTCGGGTTTGAATGGCTTGGTGCGATATTCGTTAGTTGAAGAAGAAGGTGCTGATGAAGATAAATGGATGAGCAACAACATGAAGAAAGAGAAGTTGAGCAAGAGTCAAGATGGACAAGTGACAATGAGCGATAGTAATGAGACGGCGACAGTTCCGGAAGTGGGAAGTGAGCAAGAAAATTTATCGGAATCGAACTTTTTCGAAGTTGATCGAGTCTCGGGCAGCATTCGTACAAAAGCAGAGCTCAATCGTGAGCAGCGTGAAGTTCATACGTTGAAGGTGAGTGATCAGTGAGTCTCTGACTACTATTTCATTGTATTGTGTTACTTTTTTGGTTATTCATATTATATTCTATTAGAAATAATTAATCTAATGAGCAAATATTGATGCAGATTCGTGCCGAAGATGGTGGAAGTCCACCAAAATGGGATACGGTTGAGTTAAGAATACATCTTCGTGATGTGAACGATAATGCACCGTTCTTTGAGCACGATATCTACAATGTGACAGTTGCTGAGAATACACCTCGTGGCACACAGTTGATCACGGTGAAAGCATTCGATGCAGATAAAGATCAAAAAATTAGTTATCGCATTGAAAGGACTGATCGAGATCTTTTCACTCTTGTGGATCTTGGTGAACAGGTTGTGATCATTATTTACTTCTACTGCAAATTAGTGTTATTAGTTTGGTTATTGCCATCGAGAGTACGGATGCAGGCTCATATACTTAACGAATAAATCAGTTTTTTAAGGGTGCACTCTTGTCGCTGTCAGAAACATTTTTATCGAGCGATGAGATGCTGAGAGTTGGTATAGTAGCGTTAGATCAAGGCGGACTGAAGGGACGTTGCAGCATTATGATAAACGTTCAAGATGTGAATGCAGCACCGATATTCTTGAATCATCCGTTTACGATACGTATCCCAGAACATTCACCTCGAGGTTTTGAGTTGATACAATTGAAAGCTGAGGATCACGATCGACAGGAAAATGCTCATATCAAGTATACGATTGGTAAACAATTGATTCATTATAGATATTCCTTTTGTTATGACTTTACAACAATAATGATGTGTGTTAAGACTCGGTCGAGTTTGCAATTGATGAATCAAGTGGTTTGCTGACAGTGGCTGCAGGTCTGGATCGTGAACTGCGTAGTGCATACATGCTGAATATAACTGCTCAGGACAATGGCTCACCGCCTTTGAGTGCATGGACAACCATTGAAGTTGTTCTCGAAGATGGTATTTATTAACGTTTCATTAGTGACCACCTATTGCCCTCTAAACAGTTGTTGTGCTGCATTATAAACTTTTTCAGTGAACGATAATATACCTCAATTTTTATCGAATAATTACACGATTGCGATTTCTGAAGACACTCCAGTGGGTACATCATTCATGCAAATATTAGCCGTTGATAAAGATAGCGGTGCGAATGCAATAGTGGATTATTTTATTGATGCGAATGATCCAAGAGGTTTGGGCATCGATTCGTTCAAACTGGATCGTTCGTCGGGCACATTGCGAGTCGATAAAAAGCTTGATCGAGAACAGTGTGAAAGGTTTGTGCGTTGTGTGTCCTATTGAACGGACGCATCAGTTGAGAATATTCGTTCATTTATATAAGAAAAAATGTTCCTTTTCTAACTGACGAAATCGTTATGATAATCTCAGAACGGTGATCATGATGTAGTACAATGTATTTGTACAGATTATCTGTATTATTGTCAGCCAGCTAGAACCTAAATGCCTGACTAGCTAGAAATGCGTTCTGTTGAAGGCACGTGATTGCGGTTATTGCACGAGATCGAGGTTCACCACCTCTTTGGTCATCGTCTGTGGTGAACATACAATTGTTGGACGTGAACGATAATGCACCGCAGTTCGAGTTGCAAACTTATAACTTATGGATTGTTGAGAACGCACCGATTGGTACCGTTATTGGTACATTGATTGCACGAGATGCTGACGACGGCAAAAACGCGCTTATTGAGTTCAAAATATTCGGTGGAGCTGATGCAAAATTATTCGATATTGAAAAGGTTGATTAACTCCCTCTTATTTTTAATACTGACAACTATACAATATTATGGCCATTTATTCGCGTGTTAATTTCAAGTTCTAACAGTATTAGATACATTTGGTTCGGATACCTCTCCTGAGTAGTTGACCGACCGCTATTTTAACTGAATATCATACTATAACTCACACAGTAACAACAATAATTAATTCGAACATACTTCTTTCTTCAGGATCCACAACAAGAAGGTGTTGTACATATATTATCAAGAGCAACATTCGATTATGAGGCAAAAAATAATAAATTTTATTTAGAAATACAAGCAAGCAGGTTTGAAAATGCTTGAATTTATTGTCGTTGTTATTGCTCTTGTGTTTTGTGTTTCATTCATGATACATATGTGGTACATACTTATTTGTTAATGATAGTGGCTATCATGTCCGATTGTTGTTCTAGTCGTATGGTCAAGAAACGTACTGTGAAGAAATGTGTTATTGATATATGTTAGAAATAACCTTTTTTGAAGCTTTATAGGTTTACTTAATGCTATAAGCGTCTCAGTTTTTATGTCATGCTTCGTTGCATTTGAAGCGAATTGTTGCAGTTTTTTGTTTGGAATGGTAGTTGTTCATGGGAGTGTGATATATGTTCCGAGTAATGTGTACTTATCATTAATAATACATAGACACTACAAAGCATTGATTGTTCGACACTGTAGTATTGTAATTATATAGGATGTGATATAATTGAATAGGTATGAATGAGTGAATTTCAACTCAATTAAGACATGATCATAATGGCAATGAAAATAATAGTAATGGTCAAAATTAGCATAGTAATCGCTCGTATAATTGTTGTGATGCATAATAATCATCAATGCATTATATTATAACTGCACATGTATCCATATTATGTGCATAGTTACACATTCGTAGGTCATTTCATTCCATTTGAAGTGACCTGTCAAAAATTAGAAGCAATCGAGCAACGAACCAATTATACATGGGTTCGTACATTTTCAGTGGTCAACTGAGTTCGATAGTACCTGTATTCGTGCATGTAAGTGACGTGAACGATAATAAACCCCAGTTGCGGGACTTTGTTGTATTAGTAGCAAATTATGAACAAGAAAATAATAATGATGATAATATTGCTCAAAGACATCATCAAACAAAGTTCGAGCCACAGATCGGTGTTATGCCAGCGTTGTAAGTTACTTTTGATTGTTTCTTATGCCAAGTCAGTGGATATATATTTATTGCTCAATATTTACAACAGTAACACAGTACAAGCAGCATTTAATATATTAAGAACACCGAGGATATCAATACATTCTTCGTTTTCTGGGAGTCGTTATTCTGTGATAGCTGCAGATCTTTGAGTTTTATGCTCTTCTTGAATTTTATTCTGATCACTCATTTAGCCGTCACCGAAAGCCCCTACTGTCACATTTTTTCAATGTATGGGCGTATTATGAAAGTATTTATTGATGAATGAAAACCGATTCAAAACGAGTGAATCTGTCTGAATAATGCTCACTAATTCGTCGATGAGTTTTCAAATAAATAAATGTATTTGTTAACAGTGATCCCGACCATAATGCTACTTTACAATATTATATCGAAACAAATGATGTTCTACGTGTTGAACGCACCACGGGTATGCTAAGTATGGTAAATGTTTGGCAACGTCATGTCGATGCTCACTACAAAGCCTGCGTTTCAGGTACGATTTGCTTCTGTGATTATAAGTGGTTGAATGTAACCATTATTATAGTTATTATTATTGTTATTATTAATTGTTATTGTCATTGGTACTATTGTTGGTTTTGTGTTTATTATCGACTAGTGAAGTGGATTAAAGGAAATTGAATGGCGACTTCTCATTGATGATTTTGTTTGCATTAAGCTATGAGAACGGAAATTGAATTTTGATGAATAAATGGATATATTATATGTGCATTATATAAGTAATCGGTCGATCGCGCGAGTTAAATGAGATCAAATGGTTATAGATTTAGAGTGAGCATATTTCTGAATAATTTCTTCATAAATTAACTAGAATTTTTGCCGCGATTGAGATTATTTGAGCAGTTCAGTCGGAATAATAACGATAACGAGTGAATAATTCGTATATATGAATGAATGGAACGAGAAGTCACACTTTAACGAAATAAGTAAATAAATACTCATTAATAAACATTAATTCAAAAAAAGTGAATTATTGCTTATAAAAGGAAAAAAGATATATGACAATGATGATAACAGTGATAGTGGTGTTGGTAACTGTGATGGTGATTTTGATCTTGTGATAATGTTAATGATAGAGCCATATAATGAATATATCATCTTTAATGCGTTCATCGTTGAGTAGATTATTAGAACGATATACACACATATATTTAGAACGATATACACAGATTGGTATACTTGTAGATAGCTAAAAACATTCAGTTCATTCCGATGCATCAATATCAGTTTTCAGATGGTCCGAACACAGTATGTGCGCGTAGTCGTATCATTTATGTACCAGTCGACGAGGAGACTCTTCGTGAAGCAGTAACTGTTCAAATTTTGGGTATTAACGAAGATGAATTTCTGGATTTTGAGACGTTCGATCGTTTCACTTCAGCGATATCTTTGTTAGATCATCGTTGGCATCCGTCACATATCCGTGTTATCGCAGTCAGTTCTGAACGTGGCGCGGTCCGAAAATATAGTAGCACTGAATGGCAGAATACTGCTGGTGATAGTGATAATATAGTCTCCATTCATAATGATAAACAAAAAACAAATGTTACGTTTTTTGTTAGTCGAAGCAAGCATGGTGAAAGCAGCGTTGTTGAAAGGTTTGTTATCGTTGATTCATTATCACTGTTATTATCGTTTTGATTATGCGCTACTTTCATCATCTACTATTCGAAAATCAATCAATATGCCAACTGTTTTGTTCATTCAGTTGATGGTTTAACTTTTGCTTGAATTATATTCGGAAAACAACCAGCAAGTGGGTGATTGTTGATTACAAAAACCCTGTGTTTTACATATGCATGCGTGTATGATGTAGGATATCTTCTACGTGAATAACGCATGAATTAACTCTTTATGCTTTTATTTGCATGTAGATTTATTTATGATGTCTATCTGCAGTATAGTAGACATTCGAATGCATGGCGTAATTACGCTTGTTTGATTCAGCTTGTATTGTTTCTGATGAGAGAACAAGAATGAATGCAGTAGACACATATTGTTGTAGGTATTGGTTTATGGGTGGATAGTAGGTGGTATGTAGGTGTATAGGATTAGAGTTAGAAAGGATATATATATATATATATATATATATATATATATATATATATATATATATATATATATATATATATATATATATATATATATATATTATATATATATATATATATATATATATGTTTCATGGTGGTTTTCGTAACTGGATGGTAGTAGATTTAATTGTTTAGTTTTGAATTTGTCTTGTTGGAAAGCGTGATTGTGGATGGGTCAATTAGAGTTGTTTATACGTATAGGTAGGTAGGTCATACAATGGGTCATCAAACAGAGTGGAGGGACCGGATGAGGAAAGCAGCAATAACAGCATTGGACTATAGCTTGTAGATGATAGCAAGTCATGAAAGGTAAAAGCTTGTTTGGCTAACAATTCATCCATTGCTTGTACAAGATTTGGCTTTATTGTTGCAGATGAGGGGTGGTGATGTTTGGATACAGTGAAGAAGTTAGCGATTGAACGTGACTCGCAAGTCATACATTGCCAATCCAATATTTATAGGTAACGTAGTGACGTTGCAATACTTTATGGTGTAGAACTTTGCTTGAGTTCATCATCTAAATAATTCTTGCTGTCATTCCATAAAATTATTCATTTTCAGTCGTTAGCAATCACTGACTGAGTATGAGTTTATGTTTTGTGTTTCACTTTACATTATACATATGTATATATATATATATATATATATATATATATATATATAATATATATATATATATATATATATATATATATATATATATATTCGGAATTCATGCGGTGGTACTTTTTCATGTTTTGGTTACATATGGATAGATAGATGATTCAAGGATAAATTTCATTCATCATCAAGATTAGAAAGCACCCGCTCATAGACCAATACCCAAATTTATCATCTCATGACATTTGATCATTAAATGGAATGAGTGGTATTGGGACGAATTAAATAATTACCATATCCATTGGATGAAGGAGGTTTTCATCTATTTCGCTCGTGATAAGGCAAACTTAGCGATGTTTGAGTGAATGTGGTTGGACGTATAATAATAGTTCAATATAATTGTATTAATCGGTAGCACAGAAACCAGCTTGATCGTATCAATGTGAAATATTGTTGTTGGTCTACCATTTAAAGCATTGTTGATCTATATATTCACCTGTACTGTACTCAGTATGGCTAAGATTATAAATTTTTTGATGTAAAGTATAGTTGAAGTAGAGTTTCCTTAATATAGATGTGTTGACAACAGTGATGTCAAGCATCGTCACTACACCAATCAAAGATATTTCACAAGCTCGAAAGGACAATGTAATCATGGTCAGTGTTGTCGGTGCTAAATGAAATTGAATAACTTCACATAGCAACAATAATAATTTAGTTGATGAAATCAATCACTTGTTTCGAACTGTTTAAATTTAATAATATCACAACAGCTATCCCTATGAACGATGATATAATACGCATAGTAATAGTACTAATGGTAAGCCTACTACTAGTATTATAGTAATCAGTTTCATTAATGTAAGCAGTTTTATTGTGTTAATAAAACAAAATGGGATAAACATATGTTTGGTATTGTTGAATGTGTATGAGGTGGCATTTTAAGAAAATTAATCTCGTTCATTTATTTATTGCTCTCTATAAGTGTGTAGCATATTGCTAGTGCTGATGTTGCTACCGAGCTGAACATTTAATCAAATCGACCGAAAACGAAAGAAATAAAGGCAAAGCACAAATTAATCTCGTGAAGGGATGAAAAGCAATACGTAT